>CM076580.1:432325741-432787258 GCA_034641835.2 Pinus albicaulis
TTTATCATATGCAGAAAACTAAGAAGGGGCAATTTGATGCCGTGATGGCTCTCTCCTTTTGTTTTTTTATTTACAATTTATGCTTCAAAATTGCTCTAATTTAGGTGTGTGCTTCCAAAAATATTGATATGCACAAAATCTGCATTAGTTAGTGGCTTTAAAAAGAATCAACATCCAAAAATAGGCGGTTGAGGGTATATTTTGGCAATGGTTTCGTCTCCTGAGAGAGAGACCAGAGAGTTTAATGAAAATTTGTTGGATTAGTTCTCTTCCACTATGTCAGATTGTATGTTGTAAGTAACATAGTATCACCTATGTCGTTTCATACTTTTATAAGTAATGTAGTATCACCTATCGCCTCAATAGCCCTAACAAACCTGATCAATTTTAGGCCACCTATCTTGCATGAGAGTCTTATCTTCTCACTCTTTGAAAAGGGCTTCATCTATAGCAATAGGATCCATATATTAAAGGCATGGAAGACTGTCATAGGAGCATCAACATTTTGGAATCAAACGGAAGAGAATTGACAAAAAGATAAGGGAAGATAAGGGTCAGATGAGTGGCATACATATTCAATAATTAGTGGCACATTATATGAGTACGGTCACATTTAATATTTTTATTATTATGTGACTTTATAATAAGTTCTCTCAGTTATGAAATCTTCAAAACCTTTACCAATTGTGAAATCATTTTTCTTTAACCCAGAAATTATGAAAGTCTAATTCAAATATAAAATCGAAGAGATGACATTACAATGGATTCTTTCATGCAAACATTAAGCTCATGTAGTGAGGAAGCACATGAAACTAAGAGATGACATTTTTCACAATTACAATATATCTTCTTTTATATTATAAATTATATTATACATTTGTTGAATCTGACACATGATACACTTATTTGGGATTTCCTAGTCATGGCCTTGTAATTTTTCTTTTCTGCTACTCATTTCATTAAAAGTTAAATATGAGGTGCGATTGAATTTTTTTTCCACTGCAAGTTTTATTTTTCTGGTAAAAAAATAGGTTATAATAATTCATTAGCATTTTCATTTTATTGAATAATTTTTCTTCTTTCTACCTATTTCATTGAAAGTGAAAGTTCAATATGAGGTGTAGTTGAATTTTATTTTCCATTTCAAGTTTCAATTGTCTTGTAAAAAAATTTGGTTAAAATAATTTGATAACATTTTATTTTATTATGTGACTTTATAATAAGTTCTCTCAGTTATGAAATCTTCAAAACCTTTACAGAATATAGTGATCCATGAGGCAGCGAACTTGTGGTTGTTGTTAAATCTTTACGGCCTTTCATTCAAAGATCTGTTAGCAGGTTACTGCTTTAACGAAGTACAAATTTGCAATAAAACCTTATTACTGAAATATATATATACACGTTTCATTTTTTTTTTAAATATTTTTAGCCTTGCATCGGAAGACCAACGTTTCATAAGTGTCGGAAGACTGATGCTCTAAACGTCGGAAGAGCGATGATTATTTTTTAAAATATTTTTTACTGTTTCGTCAGAAGAGCGACGTTTCCTAAGCTTCGGAAGACCGACGTTTCCTAAGCGTCGGAAGACCGACGCTTTCAACATCGGAAGAGATATGTCTCTTTTTTTAAATATTTTTACTGTTTCATCAGAAAAGTGACATATCATAAATGTCAGAGGTGCGATGCCTTAAACGACGGAAGAATAAACGTCGGAATTGCGACAATTGTGTGGAAAAATGTTAAATGTCGGAAGACCGATGCCTTAAACATCGGAAGAGGTAATGTCGGAATTGCGACAAATGTCGGAAGACCGATGCTTTGGAGAACGTCGGAAGAGCGATGCTTTGGAGAACGTCAGAAGAGTGACAGATTGGAAAAAATCGGAAGAGCGACGGTTTGGAAAACATCAAAAGAGAGACATTTTTTTGGAAACGTCGGAAAAAGTGTCGCTCTTCCGACACTTGCGACGTAATGGATAACCAAGTTTTGACCGGCCTCAAACTGTCACTCTTACGACACCTATGTGTCGGAATAGCAATGAAGTGGCTGTCGGAAATTGGGGCACACAAAATCAACATGAGCACACAATATCCGTTGACATGTGAACTCTTGCATTGAGGGAGTGGATATGTAGGTGTGGGAGTCCTTAAGGTGACACATTACCTTGGATATGCATTGTCCTTAAGGAGACACATGACGTAGGAGATGCATTGGAGCTTAAGACCTTTGGAGCATTGTTGGACCTTGGGGAGTAATGATCATGCCATGGAGGGCTTGCTTATTAATTACTGTCACCTTTGATGCTGACACATGTAATGTAAAGTATAGTGCTTCACATGGGTGGACCTACTTGTGTCTTGCAAGTTTTCTTCTAGTGGACTAGGTCCACTAAAGCCCCTTTACCTTTCATATAAAAAGAGGAAGGAGTGAGTTGTTATTATAGTCAATCATGCACTTGTGCATATTCCTTTCAAGCTTGGGTTAGGGATGTAAGAGCAGTGCTACTCTCTCTCTCTCTATGACAATATATCTGAGTTGATGTATATGTTGGTGACAATATATCTGAGTTGTGCTTTGCTCTATCTTCCTTACAAGGATTCCTTAAAAGATAAATAGATTGGTGAACATAAGTAACTAATTTGAACTGTAGAAAAAAATATGATATGAATCTTCTATTAATTGAGGTTCTAATACAAATGATGTGAGCCAACCCAGAATTCTTCTATTATAATTGAAATTTGAAATCCAAAAATTCTGGAACTAGATCTGAAATATAAAAAATAAAGCAAACCAAAAGACCAAACAGTTACAAGTCGAGAGGTAGTCACGAAACTACTTAAGTCCTCCACTTGAATATTGTATCTTTATCTGGATATCTTTTAGAGAGAAACCATCATTGTTTTTCTCCAGGGACTTTATTGGCTCAAAAACCTATCAGCGTTTACAGTCAAGCTCAACGATAGTGAAACACGCCATTATCCACGACCATTTTCTGTTTTTTGGGACTAGATGCTCTTTTATGAAACAAATATAACATTTTTTTCAATAACATTGTCAGATTATAGCTGCTAAAACTATGTGGCTATAGTCATGTTTCATGATATTTTCCTACATTCTTTAAGCAATAGGCACTTTTTTAGGAAACAACTGGATGGACAACAATTAGTTCTTTCTAGTTGCTCCAATTTTCTTGATGATAGGAAAGAGAAATGAAGTTTGCAAAGAAATTTAGAAGAGTTCCTTGACTAAATGGAGTTGTTGACCAATGCACATAGTGGATCAACACATTGAAGCAGAAAAATCCAGAAGATTCCCTACAAATACTGCACATAGTGGGTCATCATGTTGGATAAAATATAAATAGCATGAATTTTACATTAATGGACTTCAACATTGGAGGTGGTTTACCGTTTTCTGGTAGACCTTGTTTGGTTGTTTGAAAGACATTCTTCCTCGAAGTGTTGGATTAGTATGGAGCTTGGTGACTTCATGTTGTTGATGCATGAAGGGAGTTTGTGTGCTTGGAGTAGAGTTTGGTATTTCACCATGACAAAAACATCCCAAAATCAACATGAGAACACAAAATCCCTTTACATGTGAAATATTGGGTTGATGGAGTGGATATGTAGGTGTGGGAGTCCTTAAAGTGACACATTGCCTTGGATATGCATTGTCCTTAAGGAGACACATGACTTAGGATATGCATTGGAGCTTAGGACCTTTGGAGGATTGATGGCCTTGGGGAATAGTGCTCATGCCATGGAGGGCTTGCCTGTTAATCACTGTCACCTTTGATGCTGACACATGTCACGTAGAGTAAAGTGCTTCACATGGGTGGACCTAAATTTGTCTTTCAAGTTTGCTTGTAATGGACTAGGTCCACTTGCTATTATAAAGTGCCTTTACCTCTCATATAAATAGAGGAAGGAGTGAGTTGTTATTATAGTCGATCATGCACTTGTGCATATTCCTTTTCATACTTGTGCATATTTGTTGTGTGATACTTGAATTTCATAAATCTTGGTTGCTATTTCATTATCTATATCAATATATAAGAACAGGTTCATGGATTGTTCATATTTCTCAAACTTTGGAGTTGTTCCTTTCCTGTTTCATGTTATTTTATATTGTTATGTTGTGATTCAAATTTCTAGTTGTGCTTTCCAGTTATTCTCCTACATAGTACATGCTTTGATAGATTATATCAAAAGTCTTACCAATATGATAACATTGATTTTTGTATGTGGAAATTTTTGTTCAGGATGGTCCATTACAGAATCAAGATGAGGAGCTGGATCATGCAATTGCACTTTCTCTTTCTAAATAACAAACCAAACCAGATGGTATATGATGGAAATTTCATTTTTTTATAGTTACTTTTAGTTTAATTATATCATTTATCTCGATGCTTTTCATATATTCAACTAAAATTCTATTTCTTAACAAGACTTTGTCATTTCCATGTCTTAGTGAAACTGTTTATGGTTTGATACTCATACAACCTTTATCAAGTTACATGCACCCTCATTAGAAAAAACAAGAGAATTTTGCTCGCCATGACTATCTTTTTTTTTCATTGTTTACTTAAGAAAGTCTTTTAGCTAAGAAAATAGTTTCAATGTTATGGCATAACTTGTCATATAAATTGAACAGAAGTTATATCCAGAATGTTAACTTGTAAACTACTTAACTAGTTTTAGGCTTTCCATTTAAAATCTAATTCAGTTTGAACTTTGAACGAGTTGTTCCATAGACTTGAATATTAAGATATTTTGGTGTAAGGATTAAAAATTAGCCCATAAGGCCTCTCATTTATTCATTTATTTTATCTGAATATAAAATTTACTATTAAATTAGAACCAATTGGCACAAGTACATCATAGATCAAGATCATACTTTGTAGAGTGTTGTAGAATAAAAATAGGAGCAAGGACACTGAATTCTTTCAGTTTTCTTGGTTCTTATTCCTTTGGTGTATCTTTGCACCTTTAGGGGCAATTGCTAGTTTAAAGTCTAATTCTTTAAAGGGTGCTAGCTCAATGGAAGAGCACCTGCTTGTAAAGTAGGAGTTTGGTGGTTCGATTCCATTGTACCCTGATATTCATAGGGAATGACGAAGATTAATTTTTGGTGACGGATGCTTTTTTGACCATCACGAATGAGCTTACAGTGACATTTTTCGACCCTCACCAAAATATGAATGGTGACGGTCAACGAACGCCACCATATATACGCATCAATAGTGATGACCATTAAACGTCTTTCACTATAAATCGTTGTTGTTGATATGAAATGTTGAAGGTCACTTTTTTTCATTATAGTCATTATTCGTGACGAACCTTGATGTCACCAATGAGTTTATGGTGAAGGTCAATGAAATTCGCCATATATATGCACCAATAGTGACAACCATGAAAGGTCCATCACAAAAAAATGTTGTTGTTCATATGAAAGGGTGATGGTCACTATCCGTCATTATAATCAATATTTGTGATGGACCTTGAATGTCACCACAACACATACTTTCGGTGACGCCACCTTTGGTGATGCTCAGTTTTCTGGTGACGGAGGCTATTGTCCGTCACCATTGCTCATATGAAATGGTGATGGTCACTATCCGTCACTATAAATCATTATTGGTGACGAACCTTGAATGTCACCACAACACCTATACTTTCGATGATGCCACCTTTGGTAACGTTTAGTTTTTGGTGAAGAAGGCTCTTTTGACCCTCACCAATGAGCTTATCGTGACCATTTTCGCCCCTCACCAATGTGATTTTTTCTTGTAGTGTGCATGTTTGTTTTCCTCACTAGTTTTGGCATGCATGGTGTATGCATGTGGTTACTTAGTCATGATCTATAAATTTCATGGAGGATTGCATGAATTGACAAAGGATTTTCCTAGCCTTTCCATTTATTCGATATCCATGGTGTTGTTGATTCATTTCATTAATTTTTTTTCTCGTTTGTTCTCATGTTCCTTTAGTTGTGGGTTGAGTTACTAGTCCATAGAATCTTGGTTGGAAAAATGCTTTGGAGCCTTGTAATTGCTTGGGTTGAGTTACTATTCTTGGAGCCTTGGTTGGAAAAATTCTCTGGAGCCCTAGGTGGGTTGAGTTACTAGTTTTGGAGCCTTGGTTGGACAAACACTCTAGAGCCTGAAAGAAGTTGTGGGTTGAGTTACTAGTTCTAGAGCCTCGGTTGGAAAAAACACTCTAGAGCCCCGAACAGCTTGGGAGGAGACCAATTTGTTGATGCTTTTGATGTCTGACAGTGAGGTGGAATTATTGGTTGAAGATTGAGGCAGTTTAGCCTCTTGAAGCCCTAGTTTAGTTTTGATTGATGAGTTTTATGAGATCCCAAATTCATGCTTGGAATATGGCACAGAGGTGACTTGATGAAGAATGATTTGAATCAGCAATGTCTAAGGTCTGGTGGAACGTGGAAGTCCAAGACTTGGTTGCATTTTTCTTATGGAATAAGAACTATTTTCCTCTTGTAATTTTGGTTAAATATTCTTGTTATTATGTGGCTTATATGGTTGTTATGTCCTTGCCATTTCTATTGTTTGTATGCTGGTTATTAATGTCTTTTGTGACAAATATGATGTATGGCTCTCATCATGTTTTGATTCCTAAATGAATAAACAAAGTATATATGCCCAAATAGATGAAATGCAATTAATGTGATGAGGAAAAAATGCTTCTTAACGATTCTCAGATAAGTATGGGACCCCTATGCTCAGGTATGTTATTTAAGCCTGTAGTTTACATAATTGTGACATGTTTGAGGAAATGCCTCTCATGGCTAGTAGGGTTCCATTCATGTCCTTGTTCAATTTTTTTCTTGTGCATCGTTGTTCTGTTATTATAATTCATTTTTGAACGTGTCATTGAGTTCTAGGTAGAGACCTGGGCTTTAGGCCTGAAAATGTGGCTCAAATCCTGGGGACATTGGCATAGGTCTGTGGGAAAAATTCTCTAGTCGCACACATGCCTGTAATGTGAGAGTTTAAAAAGCCTCTCAGACACACCCTTTCCCATATCAAGGGAGTTCCCAGGTGTTTGATAGTCTAAAGTCTTAGTGGGACCTAGGGGCTAGATGCATGAGCATTTGGTTTGGCTCCTAGGATTTCTTTTGTTGATGTGGAAGGTATGTTTGATGCATTTCTATCGATTCCACTTCCTTAAGGTAACCTAGGATGTTCAATCAGATCATAGTAACTCTTTGTCACATGTTTACCCTAGTTGGCCATTTACCTAGGTAGATGTGGGAGGAGGGTGTTACAGTCCAAAAACCAATACATATCCCTACCTAAAAAACATCATACTATTGGCGTTGATGTGTGTTGCAGTGTTGCAAGTGTGTTGTTGCTTGACATTGATGTCAGGCTATTACCATGTGTTGCAAGAGTGTTGGTTAGCACTTTCATGCTTGGTTGCAGATGGCTTATACATGGCTGTGTATTGCATTGTTTTTGGCATGTCTACTAGCGTGCTAACGTGAGAATGGAGAGGATGTCATGGTCCTCATGGTCACATGGTTATGTTCATGATTGTTGTATGGTGGTGTGTTGCACTGGTTTGGAGTCCTTCCCATGATGATAATTTGTGTATAGGAGTATTATAGGATATGTGATGATCTTCTTGATCATGATGGTTGATCATTTTGTTGCATATAGCTATTGGTTGTTGCTACATGAGTTAGAGTTGAGGAGCCTTGTTTATTAGGTATACATGTCCCAGATTATGTATCCCATGTTGATGATGGTATATATTGGGCTTGGAAAGGATCTTCAATTTTCAATGAATTGTTGAGCTTGTTGTACAAGTGTTGGAGGATGTCTAACATGTTTTGGAGCTGAAAATTCTCTAAGATGTCTAACATGGTCATGTGGTTATGTTCATGATTATTGCATGGTTGTGTGTTGCACTGGTATGGTGGCCTTCCCATGATGATAATTTGTGTATAGGATGAGTACTATAGGATACGTGATGATCTTCTTGATCATGATGGTTGATCATATTGTTGCATATAGCTGTTAGTTGTTGCTACAAGAGTTAGAGTTGAGGAACCTTTTTGATTAGGTCTACATGTCCCAGACTATGTCTCCCATGTTAATGATGGTATATATTGGGCTTGGAAAGGATCTACAAGTTTCAGTGAATTGTTGAGATGCTTGCACAAGTGTTGGAGGATTTCTAACATGTCTTGGAGCTGAAAATCGATGGCAGAGTTGTTGTAGATGTCCCAGATATTAGCATGGTTGTTGGTTTTAATCCAAGTCAATCTAGTTTGAGTTATGGTGATGATAGTAATGTGGGAGTGACCTGGTGAAGTGTTTCAAAGGTGTCGGTGACTTCCAGAGATGCTAAAAAGGCTTTTCAATCTCTAGAAGAATTTTGGGCAGGTTTTGAGCTAGGAAATATGATTTTGACAATATTATGCCTCAGTCGCATGGATGATGGGTCATCAGTGCAACTGAAAAGATCTAGTCATAGGGAGACAGGCCTAGGAGTACGACCAATTTAGTTTAGCTTGTGTTGTGCATGAAATTGAGCCTTTTCACAAGTTTTTCTCTGGATTCCTTGCGCATTTCAACTAATTTTTGTATTATGGAAATGATATTGAAAGAAATGTTTCAACATATGGTCGAAAAAGAAAATGGAGCTTCCAGAAGTTGATCAAGGTTGAATATATCAAAATCCTACTTGACTAAGTGGTTTGATTTTCTCAATAAGCATGTGAAACTAATTGTTGAGTGGTCCATAACTTGTATCGTTTACTAAGTTACTCAACACATAAAATATGCTAAATAGAGGAAATATTTGAGTCTATTTGGTTGGTTGTCTTTAGTGTGTGTGAGTATGCCATTGTGAGGGTATCGTGAGTGAGTAGATATTTCTACAACTATTCAAAAAATATTGCAGAGACATATCAAATTGTGTATGTAGAATTAAGAGATGATTTGTGAAGAAAAAAATAGATTTTATGTGTTTCAGAGTGGAGAATAATTGATTGTTTATGGTGTGCCAAAGAGAAGATATTGTTGTGAGTAGAAGAGAAGAAATTACCCTCACCAAAAAAAAAATTTGATTCATATTTGATGTGCAGAATGATGGTGTTGTTCGGTTTCTCATGTTGACCAGATCAAGAGCCTGGTATGAAATATTTATGAAACATGGTTCACATGGAGGAATTGAAGGAATGGAGGCTTAAGAGTAGAAAGTGATTTGGAGGATTCATTACGAGGAACATATTTATCAATCCAATAGTAGTTGGATAGTGCAATGGTAGTTGGTCAAGGATCATTGGTCGAGGGAGATTCTACTGGATAGATATTCCATAGATTTGTGAGATAAACATATTCCCTATTAGAAAAGGCCAACATAATGTAAAGGAAGCTGAGTCTTCCAAATTATGGGTGTAACCTAATCCATGTACAATTTTTTGAACATGATAATAAAATAATTGAGCAACGGAATAACAATAGGGTGGTTTTCTCTCGAAAGGGTTTCCATGAGAAATACTTGTGTTTGTATGTGTCATGCTTCTGTTGATGTTTTTCATAGTTATTATGATTTTATCTTATTGTTGCTTACATGTTTTGATAATTTAATATTGTGGATGTGTGTTGCAAATTGATAATCCAATAAAAATATTTAAAATTGATACAAATTCCATCACCACTGATTCACCCCCTCCTCTTAGTGGTGATATATCTTCCAACAATTGGTATCAGATACGATGCTCATCAGTGAAGCTTGACCTCTTAGAGAGTAGATTGTGGATCATGGCCAAGAGAAAGAAGAGGTTGTATCAAAATACAAAGGGTTTGAAGAAGAAAATGATTCAGTCCACTGCAAATTAAGCAACAAATTCTGAAATCTGAGCCAAAGAAGTTGTGTCATGACATAATATGTTGAAAGAATTTTTGAATTAGAATTCTAATGATTATGTTGAGCTACATAGTGAAGAATAAAATGGTGTTTCTAGTGTTCAGGATGAATATGAATCAACAATGGTTGTAATTAAATAATTAGCTACTCAAGTGGATAATATGCTACATATGCAGTTAGCTTGTATCATGCATTTTGGATTGATGACTTTATGCATGTGATGGTGCCATGGAAATTAGTATGATGATGGTACATGATGCTTATATTTATGAGGATTTTTTTTCCTGATATGATATTGTTCTTGTTACTACATCATTATCTGCGTGTTGTTCCTGCCAGTTCACTTATATTGTAGAGATTCATACTCCATATGATGATTGTTGTTGCTTCTATGTCTTTCTATAGACAGTTGATATATTGGGTTGATTGGTGTGTCATATTTATGATCCATGGTGCTTCCATATGTTGTTAGTTCATGATGTTTATAATACATGTTATTGTTGGGCCACTTTGTATTATTATGTGTTGTTGATTACTACTACTGAGATCTTAATTTATGACTGATGATTTGGGGAGGTTGATAGATGTCTCTTATGTTATTAATATTACCTTGCTTCCATGAAGATGACAAGTTGTTTTTGATATGGTCCATGTACTTGCATTATGACATTATATTAGACATACCTTGAAGAGAGGATTTTTATGATAAATATGTATAAGAGAGTCTCATTCTTGTATGTTTCTATGCATAATGATTGAGAGAAATGTTTGGAATATGTGTACAATGTGTTATGAGAGTTAGTGGAGATATGTATGGGTTGTATTTCATGTAATATTCATGTATACTTTCACATTTATCATGGAGATGATATATATATTCATGGTTCAACCATATTTTGTCATTGTACAATCATGTATAATCATTTTTGAAGCCATGTAATAGGTGTGTGAAGCCTTGTACTTTGTTGCATATTATTTTTTCCTAGTCATTGTTCCATGTGGAGTAAACTCTTGCATATGGAAAGGAGGAATTGGTAGCTATATATATCATTCTACATTCATCCATGGAGATGATTACATTCAGTGGAGTGTGGTTGGTCATACAAATTTGACTTGTCATCATGTATGTGTTACTACCATGTCTACTTCATAGAGATGTTGCTTCTAGATAGTCATTGGTGTTGTTGATATATGAGTTTTCTACTGCTGGAGAGTACATTGTAGAGAGGATGTGTTTTATTTTGTTGTTTCAAGCTTGGTTAGATATATGTTTCTACTCTATGGAGTGTATCATAGTTGTTGCTAGTTCTATGTGTTGGTGATTTGATCTGCTGCTACTATTATGACATGGATTATGCTGCTACTACTTTAGGAGAGAGACCACGTGTTTCAATTATTTTTGTTGCTGCTTATCTTCATGTTGCCTTGGGGGTGAGATAGTTTATTGTTTCTATTGGTAGGAGATGTATATTTCTACTTTAGTGTGTTTTTGATTGGGAATATCTTGTGTTCACGAGGATTTTATTGCACATAACTTTTCTGTTATATGGAATTTATATTTTTGTTGATGGGGCCCATGAACGAAGAGGAGCATATAGCATTTCTCATTGACATATATATCAATTTTCTATAAAATTAGAAGTGGGAGAAAATTAAGAGATAATTTGTTCAGATGGTTGTTTAAATTGGTGTTTCCATCAAAGCCAAAGTGGGAAATTGTTGGAATTGATGTGTCTTGCAATGTTGCAGGTGTGTTATTGGTTGGCGTTGATTTCAACCTGGTATCATGGGTTGCAGGAGTGTTGGTTAGCACTTCCATGGTTAGTTGCAGGTGGATTATACATGGTTGTGTATTGTATTGGTATTAGCATGTCTACTAGCATGGTGATGTGATGTTGGAGAGGATGTTATCGTCCTCATGGTCATGTGGTTATGGTAAATAATGTTTCATGGTGGTGTCTTGTACTTGTTTGGAAGCATTCCCACGATGATAGGATTTATAGAGGAGGAGTTTTATTGGATATGTCATGATATTCTTGATCATTTTTACTGATCATGTTCTTGCATAGAGATGTTGGTTGCTGCTACAATATTTAGAGTTGAGGAGCCTTTTTTATTAGGCCTCCATGTGCTAGATTAGGTCTCCCATGTTGATGATGTTATATATTAGGCTTGTAAATTAACTATAGTTGTCAGTGAATGCTTGAGATGGTTGTACAGGTGTTGGAGGATGTCTTACATGTTCTTTAACTATATATTGATGGCAAAGTTGTCGTGGATTGCCCAAGTATTAGTATGACTTTTGGTTGGCATCCAAGTCAACCTAGTTTGACTTATGATGATTATTGTGATGTGGAATTAACTTGTTGTTGTGTTACAAAGGTGTTAGTGACTTCTAGAGGTCCTAGAGAGGTATGCAAATCCATGGCAGAATTTTGGGCAAGTTCTGAGCTAAGGAAAGATGATTTTGACCATCCTTTACTGTAACCACATGGATGATGGGTCATCATCCATTTAAAAATATCTAGTCACTAGGAGACAAGCATGTGCATGTGATTGGTCAAGTTTACCCTATGTTGTGCATGTGCCTGAGTTGTTTGATGAGTTTTTCTTCGGATTTCTCGCACATTTTAGCTAATTTTTGTATTATGGCAATGATCTTGATTGAAAATTTTTGGCATATGGTCGGAAAAGGTAATGGAGTGTCTAGAATTTGATCAAGGTTGAAGATATCAAAATGATAGTGGATTAAGTGGTTTTATTTGGCCTAGAATCCTATCTTAACCAAATCTGAAGCGTGTGAAAAGAATTTTTGAGTGTCCATGACTTGTAGCATTTACTAAGTTAACACAGAAAAAAGATAAATAGAGGAAAGATTTGAGTTTATTTGGAGGGTTGTCTTGAGAGTGTGTAAGTATGCCATTTTGAGTGAGTAGAGACCGTCACAGATCTTCACACAATATCGTAGAGATATATCATAATTGTGCATGAAAAATTTAGAGATGATTTTAGAAGAAAAAAATAGATTTTATGTGTTGGAGAGTGGATAAGGATTGACATTTTTTGGTGTGTTAGAGAGTAGAGATTTTTGTGAGTAGAAGAGAAGAAATAAACTTCTCTAGGAATTTTTTTTATTCATATTTGATGTTTAGAATGATTGTGTTCTTGGGTTGCTCATGTTGAGCAGATTGAGAGCACAATATGAAATATTTATGAAACATTGTTCTCGTGGAGGAAGAGAAGGAATGGAGGATTCAGTGTAGACAATGATTTGGTGGATTTAGTAGAAGGAAAAAATTTCCAGATTCAATAGGAGTTGGATAGTCCAACGGTAGGTTGGTAAGGATCGTTGGTCATGGGAGCTTCCGATGGATAGATATTTTGTAGATTTGTGAGAGAAACAAATTTATTGTCTAAAAAGGAAAACAAAATGTGGAGGCTGAATCTTCCGGCTTATGGGTGTAAGCTAATACATGTACAATTTTTTCAGCAGAATAAAACAATTGAGCAGTGCAACAGTAGCAGGGTGGTTTTCTACCGAACGGGTTTCCACCATAAATGCTTGTGTTCCTATGTGTGCATGCTTTTGTTGATATTTATTATGGTTATTATGCTTTGAGTTTATTTCTGCTTACATGTTTTGATAAGTTAATATTGTGGATGTATGTTGCAAAGTAATAGTACAATAAAAATATTTAAAATTGATATATAGGCCATCACTTCTGATTCACCCCCCCTCTTAGTAGTGATATATATTCCAACACATATTGGTCATACCATGATCATGGAAATCAATGGACACTATTGGCTACTAGTGTCCCATAATTTCCCATCTCCTGAAGTGCTTTATCAGCATATTAGTGCCTATTCCAATTCCTTTCACCATTGTTTCTAAGTATTGTAGTCAAATTCAACCACCCAACCGAGAATTTTCATGATCTATTGTACCAAGCACATAAATTCCATTAGATTCAAAATAAATTGAGATAAATTCACATCAAACCTCATCACTGGCTCGTCAATAAGGTACACCTGAAATTCTGTTCACTTCATGTCACAACAAGTCAAACTGGTTGTTTGATCAAATCATCCTGTATAAACATATCACATCCAGTTAGCTCAAAATGCAACCATCATAATCAAAATCATAAATCAAATGTAAGCATTGTAAATCAAAGTCATAAATTACATGCTTAATAAAAATAAAATAAAACACTCATGCTTATCCTTCAATCGATCCTTTTCTTCTACCTTTTTTCTTTATCCTTTATTTACACACACTAGATTGGTTGCCAAACCTAGAAAGCACCCAGTACATCCTCTTCGGTTCAATCACATACACATAAATGAAATGTACATCACACATATACAACCACACATGACATACAACACCATATAATACATGCACCTATACCTGACATACAACACATACACTTAAACCCGAGGTACAACACAACATAATACATGCACCTACACTTGGTCGTGGCATATGTTGTTGTGCATATGTTAGATATGTAGTTTTGTGTGCATGTTGGATATGCATTACTATGTACATATGGTGTTGTGTGCATGTTGGATATGCGGTGTTGTGTAAATAAGGTGTTTTTTCATGTTGCATATGCAGTGTTGTGTATGTTAGGTCCTATGATTCATAGCTTCAAGATTCAATTGATGATTGGCTATTTTCATTCAATTGATGAAATTGTAAATAATATTATATTCTGCATACAATTTACAAATATATATATATATATATATATATATATATATATATATATATAACAAAAAGAGGGTATAAAAAAATGTATATGTGAAAAATGAAGAAACCCCAAAAAATGTGTAGGACAAAGCAAACCTAAATGCCACTCAAGAAATAAAATGCATCAATTAAAGAATTAGAAATTTTGAGTAACTATGGTGCTAGCTAAAATGCCACATTGTAAATAGGATAGGTAGAAATAACTAGTCTAATGACATTGTTTAAACGTGGTTAGTGAATAAATCAATCACACAATTTAATCGTGATTTAAATAAGTGAGTAAATAAGTGGCATTAGAATGTTATTAGTTTTGTATTAGATTAAGTTTAATCATAGAAATTAATCGTAATAATGTTTGATATAAAGGTTTTATTTAATGTTCTACATTATAATAAAAATCATCTCTCGAGATATCCCCCACGAGTGGGGGAGTGTTTTTGGCCGGAAGCTCCCACACCGGGTCTGAAAGGAATGGACTCCCATGTTAATAATATCTATAGTAAAATTTAAATATAGTTACATAATCAGTATTTTAATTTATAAAGTAAAATGGATCTTAACTTATATTTAGTAATATATTTTTATGTGATATCTATATTATGATTTTTGCCCTTGTTAATAATACTAAAATCTATAGTAAAATTTAAATATAGTTATATAATCAATATTTTAATTTATAAGGTAAAATGGATCTTAACTTATGTTTACTAATATATTTTAATGTGATATGTATTTTATGAATTTTTTTAATTTTAAAAAATATTCTAAAGTTTATTAATAAAAACAAAATTACAATATAACATAATGAATTTTATTATTATTATTTTTTTTAATATATTTTTAATGGTTCACAAATTCTTTTCATTTTTATAAATTCAACATATTAAGACTATACATAAATATGTTGACAAACATTCTTACATTACATTTACACATCTGCCATATACTAGATTGTAAAATGTATCCACATAATTATTGTTGAAAAATTTTCAATGTCAACCCAAAAAAAAATTAAATTAAATTAAATTATATCGAAAAAAATGTTCATACTCCACTGACTATTAACAAAAACATCACAATCCAACCTATGTAAAATATATTTTTAATGTAGAGTCAATAAAGAATATTCTAATTACAAAAATTTCTCCATATTCGACGCAAAATTCATCCTATGAATGCATCCTCAACCATTAGATCCTATGAATGCATCCTCAACCATTAGATCCGTGGATGCGGGGTCGACTATCATGGAATAGTTTGAATGTTTCATTATGCCTTAACGAACATTTTACAATAGCCAAAATTGTCGTTATTTTGGATTATAAATCAATATTTCTTTTCAGGAGGCATTACTTATATTGTATACATTTCCACTATTTCCGCAACCGGAAATGCGCGGGTATATTCCTATATCAAATATTCCCAGACATATGTAGGCCTTGAGCACAAATTCGCTTGGACGTTGTATGGAAGATTTAGTGTCAAAATTTAAAAAGATTATTAGATTAAAAAAATCAAAATGTTTGAATAAATTGTTTATACGGAAATGAATCCAATATTCTATAGAATTTTTGAACGTTTAAAATTTTGAAGTTTGATAATTATAATTTAAATTTTTAAAAAAATTGGTCAAATATTTTTTTTCTAATTTTGGCAGGATTACGTCTTCATCTTCATCATGTCCAATATATCAACCCAATAAAAATTGAAAATTAAACTAGTAACCTCACATTAAAGATTACCTTAACCCATAAACTATCAAATTTTAACATAACCTTAATAAACTAATTTATAAACTCTTCCTTTCTTTTTTATATATATAATATAAAATATATATTCATTCTCGCGAGAATATACCGAATTACAATGTTTCTTTCACCGTTCATTTCGGGCCATACAAAATCACACAAATGTGTCTCCATTTCCCGACGTTTTTGGTACGCATCCAAGGATCTCATTGTTGAGCATGGATCTACAGATTGATTTGTATTCAATAATATGGTGAAATTTTCATAAGTTGATTATTATGTCTCGAATTCAGGTTAAAAATATACAGAGAGGTTTGATTATGAAGTTTTTGAGATAATAGCAACTTATGGTTTTGGTCAGCACTCAGATCACGACTTTGGTGGGCACACATTTAGATATTTAACAATAAATATATGGATTTAACAAATATATTCAGATATGGATTTAATAAATAGATTCCAGCGATAAGGAGAAACAAACTTTCATTCAAAATGATGGGTTTTTTCAGACGGAAAAATACTTATGGTTTATATAGTGTACCAGGGCATAGTTCAGAAACTTTACATAAAGTATCTTTTTTCACATAATCCGGTTCATACAAAAATCATATCCACCAAAGTAAAATGTCAAGGTCATCCTTTGATTTCTATCTTCTATCAACCTTCAAAAGGCTTTTCTAAGAGAAAAAATAACTGATATCAACATTAGTCAGAAGTTTCACAAGTCCATTTTTCTTAAAATGTCTTCCCAATCCAGAAAAAAAAACAAAAAGAGAATATATCTTAGCTTTGCCTTCCACTCCGAGACCAGATGCATTATAGAGCTCATAAAACATCTCTCCAAATCTCCCATTCAGTCCTCTCTTTGATAGCCTATCCGTTTTAGTGTTTTTCTCCCTGAAAACATGGCTAAAAGTGATTGTTGTGAAGGATCTCTTTAAGCCTTTAATCTTGTCCATCCAATGTAAGAGAGAACCTGGATTGAGGTTTGTTCCTTTGTTCATATGGTCAATGATGACCTTCGAGTAACCAAACACCCAAAGCTCCTCCATGTATAATTGGGTGGCAAACCACAGTAGGCCCCACAGCGCAATAGTTTATGCATGCATATTATTTCCTCTGCCTCCATTCCAGAATATTTTGTAGTGGCAGTCAGCCGATAGCATTAACCATGCTCCACAGCCACAATTTTGGTGTTGTGATGCCCCGTCAAAAAATCCAGCAGGATAAAGTTTTTCCATTGGTATCATCTTCATGGACAATTCCCTTGGAGGTTTTTGGCTAATCTTCATATTCTCCATTGAGCTATAAAACTGTATGCATATTTCCCCACGTGTACAAAACTTGTCTTAAATTTTTTTCCTATTTCTGGCATTCCAAATGAACCAGTGCATCAATATTGGAATCACTCAGACTTTTTCCCTTGTTAAACCACCACTTGAAGCAATCTGATGTAGAAATATAGTTCGGAAAGGGTAATTTAAGGTGAGAACATAGAGAATGAAGTACCTCCTTAACAAATGAACAATTGTAGAACATATGTGTATTATCTTCCTGATGTATTTTACACATTGAGCGTCTACTCGATCCCTGCCATCCTTTCTTCTGCAAATTTTCTAACGTCAGATTTTTGTCTTTCCATATCAGCCACATCAGAATAACAATTTTAATTTGTACCAGTACCTTTCACATGTGTTTAAACCAGCTATCAGGTTCCCTTTCTAGTCTTTTATCTATCAGAGCAATATAAACCACCTTTGAATTGATCTTGTACTCTAGTGTCATCCATCCCCAAGTCATTTGATCACCTTATGCATCCTTCCTCAATCCTAAAATTTTTAGGGAAATGATATATTGGTCCCATTCCTCCTTATTATCCTCTGCTATTCCCATCTCGCTATGGCTCTTCCATCACAGGATCTCATGATCCCACTCCCTTATCATCTGCCCCATGTAAAATAAACCTCTTCGATTTATTTGTACCATGATTTCACTATTCGATTCTAAAGATTTTCCGAGCCCATAAATCTGACTTCTAGCTATCATAATCTTATTTCCACTTCCAAATTTCCATTCTAAGTTTCCACAGAATAAAGGCCAGCATCTACTGAACCCTCTTCAAATTTCAGATCGATATCTCACATCCTCCCAACCCGAGATGAATATATCCTCCTGATCCTTCGGGCCTATGTATTTTAATCTGATGATCTCCGCCCATAAGAAATCCTTTGTTAAAACTCTCCATATATATTTAGAGATCAGAGATTTCCCAAAAGTGTCTAGTTCCAGCAAACCCCAACCTCCCTTCTCCTTTGGCTTCGTGATACTCTCCAATCGAGCGAAATGAATTGATTTACTTTCTCTGCCCCCACTTCATATGAATCTCGCCATTATTCTTTTTATCTCTTAAATGATTTGTTTCGGGATCAAAAAAATATGTGCCCAATAAACTGTGAACTGTTGCAATATAGCTTGAGATAGTATAAGCCTGCCTCCTCTAGATAACCATCTTGAAAACCAAATAAGTATCTTTTTCTTATATTTCTCTGTTAGCCAGTTCCAGTCATTCACCGTGTATCTGGTTGGTTTAAGTCTGAATCCTAAATAAGTCATTCCATTGCGGAGGCGAGCTATTTTGTAGTTAAAGAGATGCACCAGCTCATTGAGATTCTCGTCCTCGTCATTTGCATAATAAATACATGACATACCACTGCTGACCAACATGCCAGATGCTTTAGAGAAACCATTAAATTAGAATATTTTTCAACTCTTCCCAGTTTCTTCTCTCCTTGTACCCAAAGATTAGTACATCATATAAAAATAGATTGTGCGTCACTATCTTCTCTTGACAAACATTCACCCCTCGAAACTTACCAGAGATCTTAGCAGTATTGATTTTCAAGCTTAATGCATCCATTATCAAGATAAAAAGAAGGGGTGACAAAGCACAGCCCTGCCTAAGCCCTCGACCCAGATTGAAAAACTCAGATGCTGTACCAATGATTAATACTTCCATAGAGGTCTTTGTAATGCATGCCATGATCCATGCCACTATATCCCTATCCAAACCAATTGTAAAGAGAACCATTCTTAAGAAAGACAAATTGATCATATCATAAGCCTTATTTAGGTCTGTTTTCATAACCACCCTATTTAATTTCTTAGTCTGCATAGAGAGAATTACTTCTTGAGTGATGGCCACGGCTTCATGGATACTTATGTCCTTCAGGAAGCCCGCTTGTTCCATCGAGATGTGCTTTGACAGAAAACCCTTAATTCTTTCCGCAATAATTTTTGAGTTGATCTTATAGGGGGTGTTGCAGAGGGGGATAGGATGAAAATCATCAAAAGTAATCTTCCCCTTCTTTTTAGGTATCAAAACAAGAAAATTTGAATTTATGGCTCCCAACATATTCCCAAATGGTTTAACTTCTTCCACCATCTCAGTTAATTCAGATGAGAATTCATCAAAGAAATGCATAAAAAATTCCACTGTCCAACCATCCGGACCCAGACTCTTATCTACAACAAAATGTTTTAATATAGATTTAATTTCATCAGTACTTACCCTTTTCTTTAACTGAATCAGACCTTCTTGATCAAACTTAACTGGAAATGCCTCGATATACTCCATTTGTAATGTTATGTCTCTGCGATCCTGCTTCTCATATAGCTTACCATAGAACTCAATCGCTGCCTTCTTGATCTCTTCTATCGTAAACATCGTTTCCCCATTTACATGAATCTCCCAAATAGCATTTTCACACCTTCTCCCATTTGCCACTTTGTGAAAGAATTTTGTATTCTTGTCACCACATTGGAGCCACGTTGCTCGACTCTTGAGTCTCCATTCTTGTTCTTCCACCAATAAATGCTTCCTATGTTCTTCTTCCAAAAGCTTCAGTTTTTCCCAATAGTCCACTCATTGTCTTCCCTCCCTAATATCCTTTAATATTTGTGACCTTTCCTTTCTAATTTCAATAATTCTATCTTTCAGTTTTTTCTTGTGTCTCCACTCCCACGACTTTATCAGTTTCTTTAAGTTCCTCATAGTAGTCGATAGATAAGACATTGCAGACATCTCCTTCGTCCTTTTATGAGAAATTAGATAATCCTTAATCATCACATTAAATGAATCAATACCCAACCAAGTTCTATTAAACTTGAATGGAATTCCACCTTTCCGATTTTCAAACACCCATTGAAGTGTAATCGGTCTATGATCTGACATCGTCAGGTCCTCAATCTGCGCCCACAGCTTCTCTATGTGTGATATCAATCCATTGTTGATAACAAATCTATCTAATATTTTCCCAATAAAGTCATCCGATTTTCTTACATTTAACCATGTAGGACAATTTTCTGCAAATATAATGTCACTGATCCCAGCATCCCTAAAAATTTTCTTAATGGATCCCCCCAACTAATCCCTTTTGCCTTTAATTCCCAAAATTTATTCATCATTAAGAACACAATTTAAGTCCCCTGCTATCAATAAATTTTGTATAATTAAGATTCCACTCTCCTCCATTCTCTGCCAAAATCTAAACTTGTCTTGATAAGGAGCATAGACGTTAATGAGATTAATTCTATCAGGGAAACACTTGTAGTGACTCGAGAGAAGGATGCCTCCAAATAAGCTAAAAGCTCTCATGGACACCCAATTGGGATCCCACAGAGCCGCCAGCCCTCCAGAGTGACTCTCAGCATCAGTAGCTACCATGTGCCAATCTGGATAGATAGCATGAAAATACAAAATAGAAAAATCAGTAGACTGCATTGTCTCCTGTATAAAAATGAAAGTAGGATTGCAAAAATAAAAGAAATTCTTAACCGATAAAAACTTCGCCCGACCCCCCAATCCCCACAAATTTAATGAAACTAGCTTCATAATGGGACCAAGGCATCGGGGGTCAATTATCTAAGGACTCGATCAATATCTAGAGACACTGGTACATCCCTAAATTTTTTGTCTGGGAAGATGTCAATTAAATCAGACATCAGCACCGTCTTTTTCTTCCTCTTCAATTTATCCTTACCTGTCCTAAGGGTAATGTTCGATCTCGAGGAAGGACTAATGACAATTTTTGGGGATGAATTTCTACCCTTATCCACATGTATCGGAACTAGGATTGAATCCTTCCCCACCAACCAGGATTCAATATCATTCCCTATATAATTCCGCAGGGATAGTGGGTCCTCCAATCTTCTATATGGAGACACAAGATCTGATAGCCGAGGATCAAGCTTCTTATCATCAGCCTCGGCTAATAGGACAAGGGATTTCTGAGGAGGGGAAGGCTCAATTTCGGTATCTGAAGAGAAATATATATCCTGAAATCCCTTATACACTATATTAGTCCTCCTACCCTACGAGATGGACGATGAAAATACCCCCCCTATCTATCCTAGTCATAAGTCAAATAAGTGTGGGATACAGACTTGACAGGACCTTCTTTCAATTTAGGAAAAGAGATCTCTACATCTCCATCAGACAATATAACATGACAATGAGGAGTTAACTTACCCAGCATCATCACAGAATCCGCAGGCACTGCCAATTCTCCAACACAAGTCCTTTGGCATTTAGAGAGGTTCTTTCAACCAAGGTTCGCTGGCGTAGCCAATTCTCTATCACGAGTCCTTTGGTAGTCAGAGCAATTCTTCTGATCAGTCACCATCCCAACCGAAGATACACCATCAATCCTCCTAGGAAATTTCATGAAGAGATGGCCCGTGGCATGACAGTAATAGAATCGAAAGGGCACTTGCCAATAATCTATCGATTGCCTATAGGTTACTTCGTTCCATAGTAAGTCTATATTTGCCAGTAATCCCCCAAAAAAATATGCTTCCACCAAAATCCAGGCACACCGCTTACCATATATGCCGAAGCATTTCGAATAAAAAAAATGACACTTTCCTATGCAGTCCCCTATCACTGTTAGGGCCTTTTGGCTCCAGAAATGAAGTGGAAGTCCATCAAGCTTCACCTACATAAGATGATTCACAGGTGCATTTAGCCTCAGATTAAATGCAATATCCCATTAATGTAGCACCAAGAAGCATCTACCATTAACCCAAGTCTTATCGAGGACCATTGCGACATCATCATCCTTCAATAGGTGAAAGCAGAACCAGCCCCAATCCAATTTACTAATAACTAGCTTGTAACCCAACAACTTCTCCCACAGACCTAGAAGCGAGCCCATTAAATCTCCCTTTCTATAGTTCAAGCATTTCCAGCCTCCCACCATTGCTCTATTGGATAGACTCTCTAGTCTCTCCTACATAACAACTGAACCAAAGTTAAGCAATTTACATTATGCACTAGGCCGGATAGGTTTCGTCGCACCACCCTGTGGCCGCGAGGGAGTGATAGAATGCAAACTACCACCAACGTCGGATGTCCCATTCCAGATGTCTTCCACAGTTGTTAAATTAAGTGGTGTCAGAGGTTTGCCATGTATCAAGGTCCCTGCGTCTTCCACCGTCCCGTGGTCACGAAGAAACGACAAGACCAGGGCTTCCTCTTCACACCTAGCAATAAAATCCTCCAGTTCCCCATCCCTAGATCATGTCAAAGTAAAAAAACTTAATTAAAAGGTTAAGGAACTACCTCCATAACCTAGTACCCTTCCGACAAAAGGTGGCAATACGAAACACTATGATCTAACGATCGGTCTCCACTCGGTTACTCCATCACATCCATCCGCCCCACTAATGGGAATGACCCTCAGTACGATAGATAGGAATGGAGGTTGGATAACCACCCATGTCAGAGATTGTATCACAAATTGATATGAAAAATGGATCCCAATCAACTACGGACAAAAAGTCATAACAAAGTCATTGTAACATAAAACTAACTTAAAGAGACTGGAGAAATTTGAAAATAATCAGATCCTATTAATCTCGTAAATTTGATCGGAAAAACCTAGAAAGAGCCGCTGAGACCAAGCCCCCCTCTGTAAAAACAGATAACAATCCCACAAAATTTCTGGACTCCCTCAGAAATAATTACATCACAAACCAAGAAAAAGGTCTCCCTCGCAGATCCCTATCCTCATAATAAACAGATAAGAGACCTCAACATGGAAAAAATCTGGCCAATCTCATTCTAAGAGAAATCATACATCATCCTTTACAGATGTTACAGAGAGTCCCCATCAAGACCGAGGCATCACCACCTAACTTATACCATTCTCTCAGAAGAAATATACAGCCAAATTCACAATTGGAAATGCTAGCTAGCACCTCCTTCCAGCATCTCACCGTATTCAACTATATATTTTGTCTTCTGCAACTTCATGTCATCGTAGAACTTGGCAATGAATACCTCTACATCAGTATCTACTTTTTCAATTTCCGATATTCCAGTGTCCCACCACCGCTCTGTTGGATAGACTCTCTAGTCTCTCCCACAGAACATAATAACCCACGCCATACAACAATGTTGTCCAAAAACACTGTCCAAAGAACACATGCCTTCCTCCTCCAAAGACTATGCTCCTCTGGCCAGAGCATTCCTCCTCCTAAGACTATGCTCCTCCAGCGAGAGTGTTTCTCCTCCAAAGGCTGCACTACCCTAGAGGCTACACTACTCAAAACCTACAATGCTCAAAGCTTAATGAAACCTCAAGCTTACTTTTGCTTTCTTCCCTCAACATGTTGGTAAACGTTGCTTATGGCTTCAACTTCCCAACACTCTAAGTATTATTCTCTCCTCCATCACTGCATTCTCGCCTCCCTTCGAAATGATGGTTGAATGCGAGACATGTCGTCCCGTGCTTTTCCAAAAGTTTTCAGAAGGCCCAACGTAATTTCTCGAGACTAATAATATTTATTTGACACGAATGGCTTCAAATCTAGTGGCCTTTCCATATTAACTCCATTCACCGAAATCATAAAACTATTTCATTAGTTTGTATGTGAAATACAAGATTTTTAGTTTTTTTTTTCAGAGAGAAAAAAACGTTGATATATTAGATATAATCAGATCATTTGCTCCAATACATTACATTATCAGCAAGGGCTGTGAGAAAAGCTAATCATTACAGCCACAATCTATATATTTCCTGTCCATTTCAAAGAAAGAAAACAAATACACCATGGCCTCCACCATGTCTGGGGGAATTGTTCCATCCACATCAGCATTTCAGGGAGAAATGATTCATCCCCAACATCATTAATAGTGAAAATCAACCCTGCAGAAAACAAGACCACATTGATAGAAGAACTGACAAAATTACAGAGTGTGTGAGGTTAGCAACCATACATATTGGACATAACAGCAAGTAGGTTAAATGGAAATAAGATGGCTGAGAAGTGATACCAAATAGGCTCGCTTGATAGTCTGAAACAGAAAGAAAAGTTACCAGCTGGCTCGCTTGTTGTTTGTGCATGAGCAGCCCCCATATAGCAAAGTTGAAACCATTACTACATCAGAGCATGCTTGACAAAAGTTGAGAGCTGTTCCAGGACCCCGCAGCTAAGAGGATAGTAGAAAAGAGAAGCCGGACCAAAATAGAAGGCCGATACAAAAAAATGATCAAAAACAACAGACGAGTCCCAATTATGGAATAGGGATGGAAGCTCCCCAAACCTATTCACCTTCAACATGCTGGGTCACATGCATGACCCCAAAATCAGCACTAATACCATTTTTCGAGAGGTCATCCACCCTAGTATTGATGTCCCTGTAAATATGACGAATAGGTGGGGAATTCAGCCTTCTCCACAATCTTTTTGTCCTTTGGAGCCAACCTTGTAAATCAGGATTCAACATTGTAAAAGATCCAGTCACCCAACCAATAACCAGCTTTGAATCACCATAAACACATATATCCTGTAGCTGAAGATTAGTGACCTCCAGAAGACCACCCCAAAGGGCCATAACTTCTGCTTTATTATTTATCCCCGGAACACCATTCAAATAAATGTGGATCCTTTCTCGCTGAGACAATTTGATCCAGGCTCTGCACCCTGTAATTCCCTCCTGACATGCACCATCAGAAAAAATGGCAGGAATGGAGATCTCATGTGGCCTGATGCGAAAGGAAGCATCCTTGACCACAATAGTTGGCAGTGGTCTTTCCTCAATCCAGTTCATAACAGCAGAGAAAACCAGTGGGATCCAAAAAGTTTTATCCTGAAAAATCAGTCTATTCCTTGCCAACCATATCTCCCAGGTGAGGAAGAAAGGTAGCGACTTAAACTTTCCATGCAGTTTATCTGAGTCCTGGGCAGTAGAAATGAAAACCCCAGGAGACCAAGATTGTTCCATAAAATGTGACCTGAAAAATTTCCATAGATTTAGCACAACTGGACACTGGAAAAACAAATGAGAAATGGATTCGAGATCATCACAGCATACCGCACATCTACCTGGTCCAGTTTTCCCATGCTTTTGGAGGTTATCCCATGTGAGGACCTTCCCACGCCACACCAGCCAGCAAAATAGTATAATCTTAGATGGAATTTTTCTGTGCCAAAAAGGGAAAAAAAGCGTTGTAGATTGGCCTTCATAACGTGACCTTTTAATCTGCTAATAGATATCTTTAACCACCACCGCGTCATCTTTTATTGGTCCGTCCCATACAATTTGATCACCCTCCTGTGACCAAATACGACCTGCACTTCTAATGCAATCCCTGAAAATCTCCCAATCATCCGCCTCAGATCCCATAAGGTTTAGCTGCAAAGCACTCTTGAAGACAAGCGCACCAGAAGTCCAGTAATGGATCATCTGTGGAATGAAAATAATACCCCTATGTGCCAATCTGTGTAGAAGAATGTGAAGGGCCTGATTAAGGGGGCATAGCAAGCATCTTTTTGAAGCCCATCGGAATCCTGCCACCATTCCCAAACCGCCAAGATAATCGATCAGCCACATGACCAAGAATCTTAATAAAACTCCACCATATGATCAAGATAGAGCGGGGCTGCGTGAATTCTAGGCACATAATATGATGAAGGACGTCCCCTTGAATATATTTTCATTTTATGATTGCGTTCCAAATACGGTTTCCACTAATAGCCCACCAAAAAGACTTAATAAGTAAAGCCTTATTGAACATTCTGGTATCTAAAATACCCCATCCATCGTGTTGTTTAGGCCTGCTTAGTAGGTCCAGTCTGCATAAATGATATTTATGATCCATGTTGGGGCCACCCCAAAGGAAATTTGTAGTAATCCCATTGATGATTTTAATAATCTACTCAGGCAGATAAAAGAGGTGACCCCAGTATACCATTAACTGGGATAGGACCGCCTAAATCATAATCAATCGACCACCTGTTGATAGCCATCTATGCCTCCATCTGCCAATGTGCATCCTGAACCTGTCAATCAACCACATCCAGTCTCTAACCTTGTATCCACATGGCTTGATTCTGACCCCAAGGTAGTGAAACCCTTCAGTAGCCAATCTGCAACCAACTCCCAAGAATTCCGCTATGAAGGAGACCTCCAGTGGGTCACCATATTCATGAATAATAAAAGATTTTCTCTTATTGATTGCTAATCCCGTAGCCTTTCCAAATATAATAAACATGTAATGGATATAAAACCAGTGGTTCCTATGCAGATAGCCAAATAAAAGTATATCATCCACAAATAGTGATTGAGTAGATGAAACCGAATTTGAGAAAGAGAACCGTTGTATGAAACCATTCTGCTCGGCCCTTTTCAAAATTCTACTAAAAATATCCATGATTAGAATGAAGATAAAAGGAGAACGCGCGCATCCTTGACGTAAACCTCTGCCTGCATTGAAAAATGGAGTAGGGATGCGGTTAATGATGAGCGCAAATCTTACCGAAGATATACATGACATTATCCATCAGATAATCCTAATAGGAAGGCTGATCTTGAGAAGGATAATCCTAATGAAAGACCAGTCGACGGAATCATACGATTTATGAAGGTCAACTTTGAAAACAATAGCCTCTTGTTTCTCCGCATGAACTGAGTGAAGCACCTCCTGTGCTATGGCGATGGTGTCGTGGATAGATCGCCCTTGTAAGAATCCATATTGTTCCATGCTAATGTGATTGGATAGTGTGGCACGCATCCGATTTGCAATAATCTTCAATGTAATTTTATATAGCACGTTACAAAGTGCTATAGGCCTGAACTCCGAAAATGTCTATGAATCAGTGGCTTTGGGAATTAAGGCAATAAATGTGGAGTTGAGGTTAGCAGGCATGATCCCCCTAGACCTAATCATTTCCAGCGCCTCCGTCAATTCAGCACCGAGAAGATCAAAAAAGAAAACGAAGAACTCCGTGAGCCACCCATCAGGCCCCGGACATTTATGATTTGGAAAATATTTCAGGACTAATAAAACTTCATTCCCAGAGATGCTAGCCTCCATAGATCTGATAGCATCCTCATCAAAATACCTACCAACATGATCTAGTAACCACTCCTGGTTGTCTGCATTGACTCCTATATCCTTCTGACAGAGGATTGAAAAATACTTGAAGGCTTCATTTTGAATATCATATGTTGTGATGGCAAAACTATCGTCCGGCCTTTTAATGCGCCATATAGTATTTTTATTCTTCCTTTCATTAGCGCAATTGTGGAAGAACTGAGTGTTTTGATCTCCTTCTTTAAGCCATTTTATTCTGCTTTTTAATTTCCATGTGACTTCCTCGATGCGCAAGATCTCCCTTTTCCTATTCCCCAATTGATAGAGAGTTTTATATGTGACTACATCCAGAGGCTTGTTGGAGAAACTATTTAAAATAGATTCCATCTGTAGGTTAATAGCCTTTAATTCCGCCTTGAGGGCTCGCTTCTTATGAATCTGCCAATTCTTAGACACCTTCTTGACCATCTGTAGTTTGTGATGGAAACGATCCCAAATCCCAGTGCCCAAATAAACCCCGTCATCTTTCCAAGTATTTTGAACCAACTGCACATACTCTGTATCTTCGAGCCATATACGATTGAACTTGAAGGGGCGACCTCTGATATCTTCAGCCAATTTCCAGAACAGAGAAATTGGCCTGTGATTCGAGATATCTGAGGTCAATACAATAGACCTCAGATCCCCCAAGACCCCCATCAACGAGTCCTTAACCAACACTTTGTCCGGTCTTTTGGCTATAAATTGATCACCTGTCCTTCTGTTAGTCCAAGTGGGGGCCATAGGTATGGGTCTGATATCCACCAAGCGAAAAGAACTGAACATATCATATAAAAAATTGGCCAGAGGGTCCAATCGAGCCCTAGACCCCCATATTTCAGCCTCTTGCAGCGAGGAATTGAAATCGACCATAATTATCAAACAATATAAAGAGAGAATACCTGATGCTTGCATACGATTCCAGAATGCCAACCTGTTAGTATATGGCGCATAAATATTGACAATGTTAAAAATTCCCTCAATACCCCAAATCTGACCCGTTAAGAGCATGCTACCAAAGAATTTGTAAGCCTTTGGGGATACTCTATTCAGATCCGAAATCGCAATCATCCCACCTAAGTGGCCAATAGAATCCACAGCCGCCGCACACCATCCTGTCTTGATTCTTAAGAAAATCTAAATGGCTTTCTCCCTTTTACTAAGAGTTTCTTGTCCCAAGAATATAATGGGATCCTTCGGAGAAATTATATTCCATAGGCAGTGGAATGTGGAGGCATTGCCCAACCCTCGAATATTCATTGATATGATGAAGTTCATGGTGACACCACATCAGGGTGGCTTGCTCTAAGCGCCCTTGTAGTACACCCAGGTACTTCAGCAATAGCAATAGGAATATCAGTGAGATCGCCTTCAGCATCCGAGAACAGGGATACTAATTTCATTTTCCCTTTACCTTTGTACCCATTTGGTTTCGATGACTTTCTTTTGGTGATGTTGGTTGATCTCGAGGAGCATGATAGTTGGGCCATAGAGGTGGGCGGCTTGTCGAAAACTGTAAGGGCGGCAAGGTCCAAATGCGGGTTTCCCATGAGGGACTCTAGGTCGCTACCTATAGTGTTCTTTGGGGAGTCCGAAAGGAGAATGGGGTCATCCGGCTGAGATGAAGAATTGGGATTAATAGGGGATTTCCCAGCCCCCCCTACAGACCCCACGGCTGACGATTTCCCCCGATAAGAGTGAGTTGATTGATACAGCGGAGGGTCGGACAAAAGGTGATACGGGTGGTAATCTTGAATTGGTGTCCCAGTGGACAATCCAATAGATCGCGTTGATGGCTGTAAAGGAGCAGAATTGATGATATGGTCCGAGGGGATAGAGATAGCAACAGAATCCCCAATCATGGGCAGTGAAGGGTTCAGGTTCCTGCCATAGGATCCCATAGTTATGACAACATCAGAGGATGAGAATAACCGATACTGTTCATTGGGAGATGGTTCAGGCGAGTAGATTGGCTCCCTATTTTCCTCAGGTTCTAAAATTATAGATATAGGTTGGTTATGTGGAAAAAGTCTATCAATCCTAACAACGTTTTCGTTAAGAGTGTCATTATGATCAATTATACCATCAGCAAATACGTATATGTATTCATCAGAGGATAATGAGCTCAGGTTACCTGATGGGAGGCCACCCGAAGTCCCAGTAACAGCATCATTCTGTCGGCCCACACCCACTCCGGCGACCGCCTCCCGTGCACGAGTCATGTGGAAACGATATGGTCAATTTTCTCTTAAGTGCCCAGTTTGATGGGAAATAAGGCACCTGAAAGGGATGCCCCAGAAGTCAATGCGTTATCGATGATGCCTATTTTTTCATATGAGATCAACGTCCCCTGGCAAGCCACCCGTATAGTTTACGTTGACCAATATCCATGCCACCCTTTTGTCACTAGCACCCACAATGCTGCGATCAATATACTTAGTGTGCCCAATTGAATTTCCAATCGCTCGCAGAGCCTTGAGTGTCCATAACGCAAGCAGAAGCCCTGGTAGCTTCACCCATGGTACACGGTTACACGGAGCCTCCATGACTGTATTGAACCCTAGGTACCACGGAACAAGCTGCATGAAGCTTCTCCCCCGAACCCATGTCCTGCCAATAATTTTGTAGACATTCTTTTCGTCCATGAAGTGGACCCTAAACCACCCATTGAGGAGCGAGCTAAATTTAGGTGTATAGCCTATGATCGGGAACCAGAACTGTTTAATCCATGCAACAGTATTAAAATCTTCAGAGTCAGGGAACTTCCATCTACCAATAACCGCCCTCTTCTCTAGACTCGTCATCCTGATGCATAAATCTTCATGGTCCAAAATGACTTCTTTGATCTCCATATTATGTTTGAAAATTTTCTTGTTATACTGCCTCCTCCCCCAATTCCGAGTCCCTTTAAGGCGACCCTGTGCATTTATCACAGCAGAAGGAAAGTCTTGAACCGCTTGTTTGATAATATAATCGTCGACCTGAAAGTCTGCAGAACGCCTACATACATCAGCAAGGGAAGATGCATTAACCTCCGCCTGGGCCAATATATTCGAAGAGAGCCCAACATTCCCTTATGCCATATCTATAAGTTCGGACGATAGAGATAGCATGTACTTCAGAAATGGCAGCTGCCGCCACTGTGACTCTAAATAAGGAATTAGGTAGAGATTGGAAAAAGCATTGGCATCCGAAATAAAACCTTCTAGAAACGTACACTGACAATAGCCAAAAAATGGAGTCCGAAGAGATCAATAAGTATGGCCACCCCCAATATAAGAGTTGAGAAGGACAGAAAATTGCCTCCTCAAACGACCAACCAACACATATCCTTCAGCAAAACCAAAACCCAATAAATCACTATCATTATGCCACCTTGTGTGGGGAATAATCAACGAGCAGCATGAAAATGATTCATGTCTTGGAAAAGGCAATTTCCCTAATACACCCATTGATCCCGATCAAATATGAACAGTTGTACCACCTAAAGATCCCAACAATAACCCCCATCATTGATTATACGCCGGCACTAATCCAAAAGGATAAAAGACCTCGATTAAAAAAGGCTAAAATAAGGACGAAATGATTTGAAAATAAGATCCGGATGATCAGATGAGGCAGAGGCTGACAAATGACCCTTGGAGAGAGTCCTATTCCACGTCACCACCTCAGTCATTCATACTACATTGCCGCCACTGAGCCTCGGGAGTAGCCTAGCATTGATAGCCCAGAATGCCGATCACCTACTCCTAACAAGGGGAATCAATACTCTACCATTCAAAAACCACTGGAATCCCACTGGAATAATTGGCCGGAAATACCAGTTGCCCCACATGCACCATTATATCTGGCAACAACAATAGCACATACAACCAGGGAGAAACCACCACCTCTTGCATAAACGGAATCCAAAACTCTTACAATAGCACATACAACCAGGGAGAGACCACCACCTCTTGCAGAAACGGAATCCAAAACTCTTACAAGGCCGGGATATAATAAAAGATTCCTTCCATATCCTCCATAAAAAAAAGCGAGTAGCACCCTTGGGAAGATCTCAGTTCAATTGAGTCGGATGATGAATCCTGGGATGAAGACGATTGATAACGACAGTAATCCTCTTGGGTATGCATCAATCATCCGTCTTGTGAACAATATAAATGGCACGAAGTATGAAGACAGCTAATATTAATAGAAATGATATCATACAAATTTCAACCGACTCTGAAAGGTTCATGGAATCATAGCACTACCACTGTAAACCCCACCAGCTTGAACATTCACAGTCCAAAGATGTTTGATAACAAATACTACGTCGATCTCCTCAATAGACAATGGTTCCTAGTTCTCTAATATTTTAAGTACTTCCAAAATTCTGACCATAGATTCACATTATACCAAATATAAGCATACCTCTACCAAATATATAGACAGTTGTAACACTTGTATCATTCCCATGAACAAATTTAGGATCTCTGCAAGTTTTCTTTCTTGCGTGGCTCTTCGTGTTCCTGGGCAGCTTATTCAAGCTCTTCGTGTGGCCTTATAGAAGGGCAACGATCTTAGCAACAATCTGCAAGGTTGGTGACAAATGTGCGAATCTGCCCTGAAACGAAGCAATTCTGAGGGTTTATCTTAGCACTAACCAAAGTAAATCGAAGAGTGCTGATGAGTGCCTTGTTGCAGCTGATTAGCGAAACAGAGGAAATGACAAAGAAACTTAAAGCTCCAATCGTTCCCAGCTGAATGCCAACAACACTAGTAAACTTAAACCTGCAAAACTGCTGCGGATTGGAGGCACTAATAAGCCTTTCCTACAAGTTTACAAGTTAATGCGCCTAGTAATGCTAGAACCACGTTTCTGAATTCCTTCACATGTAATATCTACTCCTACCTGAGCTTAACTTATTTAGGTCGCTGGTTCGAATCCGGCAGGTCGGATACATTTTCTGAAATGGAGAATCAATGTCATTTTTTTTAGATTGTTTTAATTTAGAGTAGGAAGAGGAATTTTTAGCTAAACATAGATAATTATAGGATTTATTCCAAGATGAACACGTAGAGGTATCCAATGATAGCAGTTTCTTTATGGATCACCACATTGTAGATGGTGTGATTTTTTTTGAATTAAGGATGAGCCAATCTGTATTGGCCAATAGCAGTCAGTAATGACTCTCCTTAATGCAGATTTGACAATTGAATTATAATAGTAGTTTTGATAACTGATTTATCATAAAATTTTCACTCTTTATTATTTCATATTTTTTAATTTTTTAATAAATATTTAAATTATGAATTTATATTAAATTTAATTAAAATTTATTAAATTATAAATATAAATAATATATATGATAAAATTGAATATTTAAAAAATTAATAGTGTTAAATGTATTGAATCTATCATTTAAATAGAAATATATATAATTTAAATTTAATTTGAAATTCAATCAAATCTTATTAAATTTGTTTATTCAAAAGGTTCTTCAAAATAAAAAAATACTTTAAATAAAAATTACAGTGTCCTAAAAATTGTATTTTCATACCTTATAGCTTGACATTCACTCCAACTGCATTAGAAAAACGGACGGACGGCACCTTATCCCATTTGTCTTCTTACTTTTTGAAATAATTTGTGTGGCATCTTTAACAGGCCAAATGGAAAAACAAAAATCGATAGAACAGATGTTGGAATGCGCTGTTGCAAATATATAATTTGATAAGGATGTTTTCGATAACGTATTCCCAAAGTAATTACTATTTAGTATAAGCTTGTAAAACAAGCCATGGCACGATCTGAATAAATCCTTTAACTATGACTATGGCCTTACATTACCTTTTTCTAATACTATTTTGATTTATTGTATTAATTAAAAACAAAACTAGCAATAGTTAGTTGGATAAAGTGAGAAGGTGGTGTATATAAGCAGTAATATACATGAAGAATTTTGAAATCAATTATCCGTACATAAATTTTGTTTTTAATTGTTCCAATCATCATCATACTAAAGGATGCATAAACACGGGTTTTATTTGGAGTTGTTTAATGAGACCGAGGAATTGTTCAGACTATTAAAATTGGTTGGAATTCGAGTCAATTTTTTTTTAAAATGTTATGGCAACATTGTTTGAATCATGATTTTGATGGTAGAAATAGATTCAGCATGATCAAAATCCTTTAGAGCACCCAAAATATTAAAGTTTGATAATTATAACATAGATTTACAAAAGTCCTTGCTAAATTTTCTTAAAATCTTACTAAAATTTTCATGATTTTCAAAACCAAAAAACAATCTAGTTTCATTTTATTCTGTCCCTCCGGACGGTAAAGATTTTTGTGGAGTCAATACTCCGTTAATCAGAAACGTTTTATTCTGTCCTCCCGATGATAAAGATTTTTCTGAGGTCAATACTCCATTAATAAGAAACAAATTTGGCCAAAAAGTGAAATAAAAAATGTCGAGGACAAGTTTTGAAGTAATTTTAGAAGTGTTTTTGAAGTAAATTTGTCATAATTTAGTATAGATGTGTTAGAAACGTAATTTTAAGTGGTGATTTTTTCATAATTCAAATGTTCTCAAAGTAATCTATATATAAAATTAAAAACATATTTTAAATAACATAAAACCATATTATACATTAGTTCATTAGTTAAGAGAATTTTATTTTTATTATTAAATTTCAATAAAAATTTGAAAATATATAATAATTAGACAATGCTCTAAATAATTATTAAACACCTTAGTGCTTATGTAAGAGGGGTAAGACCGTTATGCTTATCTCACAAACAAGAAAATTGGTTTAAATGATGAGTTTTATTGATAAAATTTACACGTGGAATTGTATGTAAATTGACAATAATATTAAAAATAATATTAAAAATAATTTCTTATATTTAATAAAAAGAAATATGGTTCACAATGTTAGAAAATAAAAATCAAAGAGTGATTACACAAAACACAAAACACAAAACACATTGTGATATTTTTTATTGTTCATAATAGTTACACATAGATAGGACATAAACCTCTGACTTCCACACTTTTATATCATGACTACAACTCATGCATAGGAAATAACAACTTCTAGATTGACCCTTGGTAACTCTTAATGACAACTCATAACAACACATGGAATCATTTCTTCCAATACCATCTCTTAATTCCTACATGGAAAACATTGAAAACACATATTACAACAACAAGGATAATCTTTGTCTCAGTGATCTTTATCAGCACCCACATCCACTCTCACAGCTCACAAACACCACTCTTTCACCACCACATATTCGAATTGTCATTTGAACTCCATTTAAAATGTATCTGCCTCTTACCATCGTTGATGAAATCTGCAAGATCAACAGTATTGATGCCTCGAATCGTTGGGGATTCTGCGATAAGAGTCTTCAAGTAACGAACCATCCTATGGACCAATCACCATATGTCGAATATTTTGCTTTTGGTTATCCGTCAATTGCTAGGATGGAGGTATGGACACTAAGTGTGTTCAAAAGTTGATCAAACAATTTGACCTTAATAACACAAAAGAATTGATATTTCAAAAACTGCGACTTCTAGTTTAAGAAAACACAACCACCAACCCTTTTTATAACTAGAATAAGAAAATAATTCAACTCACACAACATAATAAATCTGAATATTATTGTTTTCCATCAGATTTGCAGTGTTTGGATCTTGATTTCTAGCTAAACAATACCACAAAAATTTATTATTTCCAATTTAGAATGAGAAATGTCAAGATTCCACCTGCATGTCACAACTATACATCTTGCACCGTCTGATAATCTCAAGAACTACCATTTAAAACATGTAGACATTGCTCTCAATTGTAGATCCACACTAGATCAAACCAAATCTATGTTGATCCAAATTATTTACTAGAAAATATCCGCTTCTTTTACAAAGATTTTTCCACAATGGAACTTCACACAACAACAACAACATTAGATCTTCACAATTCTCCTTTGAATGCAACTATCTGCAATCCACACACAAATCAAATATTCACACAAAACACTGACACAAATAATATATCAAATAGTCTATTAAACTAATCTATGTACAAAGGAGTATCATGGCTAAAATTGCATGATCTCAACCCCTCTTGTGAGAGAGTCATGGTCGAACCCTCTCTTATACCATGTTAGAAAAAAATGAGAGAGAGAGAGAGAGAGAGAGAGAGAGAGAGAGAGAGAGAGATTGTGCACACAACAAATTAAACACTCTATGTTATTATTGAGCAAATAAAAAATTACATATATAGTTGTAGATCGCCAACTTCTAGATGATAAGATCCGAAGAAGGTGGATCTATGACTCATATACAACTCACACACATAGGGAAATAACTACTTCTAGAATTGAGTAGTCTTTAGTGTGACCTTCTGAAGGTTTTTCCTCTGTATTTTTCCAGTCTAATTTCTCTAAAATCCGGCATGAATTCATTGAAAACAAAAGTTTTATGGGTAACCTTCCACAATCGAAATTCCCTAGGAGATTTTTAGGGTGTTGAATCCATATATACAGTAAAAAAACCAAATTTCAATAAAAAAAATCAAAATATATAATAATTAAACGATGCTATAAATAATTATTAAACTTAACGTGAAGGTAAGACCTTACTGATTAAGTCGCAAACAATAATGAGGACTTAATCAAACAATAATAAAGATATGGCCAACATGTTTATAGATTAATGGAAATGATGAGTTTCATAGAGAAAATTCATATCACAAACAAAATTAATGGAAATGATGAGTTTCATAGAGAAAAATCATCGCACAAACAATATGAGTGGAAATGATAAGTTTCATTGAGAAAATTCACACATATAATTGTAGGAAAATTGACAATAATATTATATTAATCACCAATAACATGCCAAGTGATAACAATATTAAAAATAATACCATATATTAGACAAAAAATATGGTTCACAACTTCCCTAATAGGGCTCTTTTCAATACAAAGGTCAAAACCAAACTTTTCTTTTATAGCTTCTTTTCAATACAGAGGTCAAAACCAAACTTTGCTTTTATAGATTTCAAAATTTTTGATATAAAATGGCTTTTAAATATATATATATATATATATATATATATATATATATATATATTAAATAAAAATTGAAATTCATGTTTAATTGTGAGATGTGATTTTATTGCTAGGTTTGAACCTATGATTTCTTAGGAGGAAACACATGTTCTTAACTATTGAATCCACTATTAAGCAATAGTTTAGCCTATTGTTCATCGATGGTTGTTCATTTTACAATTTTAGAAAACTGAGAAATATTAATTTATATCTAGTTATCATATAATTTTCCATTTATTATTTTTTTAATCTTTGAATAGAAATATTAAAGAAATTGACATGTATTGATACGTTTTAGTTTGGAAACATGAGAATCAAAATATTCAAGAGTCATTTTAAATCATCATTAATATTTTTCAAGGTTGTATTGTTTAGAAGTTGTGCACACACTATAGAAGTTGATTCACAGGTTGAGATATGTATTTGTGTACATACCACTAAGTTTATTTAAGCATAAATCTTTTAATCGATGTGGAAATCATTTCAATCAAAGTTAGCATACTAAAGTTTTGTATCCCATAAATTGATCTACTTCTTTGACGACCATGGTCAGCCCACCATTACTCACACAGGTAGGGCTAAAAAAGTCTAGACTTGGAAGAAAATTCTGGAAGGTCTAAAAGCTTTTCACAATTAAAGGTTGAGAAAGTCAAAAAAATAACCCTATATGGCTATTGGATAATGTTAAATAATGGATAGGTAGGAGGAGAATATTTGTTCTTTAACATGATTTCTTGTTCCACTTGTCACCAAAAAATTAATAGTAAAAAGCATAGTTACTAAGTTCGAATACGATTGGATACGAAAAAAATAGATTTTTTAAAACGAGTTGTCTTTAATGAGACTTTTTGAAAGCTTTTCTGGTGGATTTTTCTAGTCTAATTTATCTAAAATCTCGCAGGAATTCATTGAATATACATCTTATCTTTATTATTAAAAATTTTTTTTCTTAAATTTTAACATTCAAAATCTCAAATACTCCTAAAAAATAGATTTCAACCATATTATACAACCTGCAAATAAAAGTAAATATTAAGTAGTAGAAATGGAGTAGTATAACTGGGCAAAGGAATTGCCCGGTTTCGGTGACCGGTCGGAAAAAATTCCGGTTCCTTCCCACTCCGGGTCCGACTCGCAATCCCTCCGCCGTCTGACACCCATTCTATGCCGTCAGAAGGAATCAAACCGAATCAAGAAACTTTGATCAATCGGGATTTTCAGTTAGAGAAACATCGTACTGCCAACAATGTTTCCAATTCGTAGCGTCGTCCCGCTTCGGCTCCCCTCATCGCTCCTCCATTGCTCCCTTGCTCATTGCACGCCTATTCCTGTTTGAAACAAAACAAAACATCGACCTGTCACATTCACCTTCCCACATAGCTCCGTTCTGGCTCAATTTGATTTCACAACTCCATTTCGATTGCACAGCCCCGTTCCGAATCTGTAAGTTTTCAATCTGCCGAAACAATTTTTTACTTATCATTCAGTTAAATATTTTCTGCGTAATTTGTACGATTTTCTTGTAATTGGTTATTCTCTATCACTATCACTGGTTTCTCACTGTAATGAAATTTTGGAATTCTCTAAAGGATTGAGGTTTTCCCGGAATATTTCATAGTATAGTTCGTGTTGTGTGATTTATTATTATTGTATTCATGATTATGCTTATTTACCTTGCTGTTTTAATCATAAGAAGTATTTTATAGAGATTAACACAGTAGAGAAAAACTACGAACTTGGATGTAGATCTAGAATCTAGTTCCCTAAAAGAAGAGCATTTTTTTTATAAGATTCAAACATTTAATTATAAACTGCACCTCCCAAGTAGTGTTCAAGAAGAATTTTTTTATTGTTTGTCTCCATCTGGGTCTGATTTTCATCATTAGCACGATTCACTACCCGAAACTAACATTCATTATGCTTATCAATTTTTTTCATCTGAAAAAAAGAGGATTGGGATTTTTTTAGAAGGTTGGGATAATTTTTTTTAGAAAGTGAAGATTGCATTTGATTGTTGTAAAGTGTGGTTCTGGCAAGGAGCTTTGAAATTTTTCAATTTTGCAGTGGGTAATATAGTGATTTTGGATCTGATTTTTCCGTAATAATGAGATTTTGGATATGGTATTAAATTCAATGGGTTTGATTCAAGTTGTAGTGGGTTCACTGAGTTTCATTCAAGCTGTAATGGGTATTGGTAATATAGAGTGGTTGGATCTGAGTAGTGGGTAAATTTATCTTTACCTTTGGTGTTAATTTCAATGGGTTTGATTGAAGCCCAAGGTGCATGCCTCCCAGTTCACAGTCATGACATTGACGCCTATTAAGGATAGAGTGCTTGACGAGAGTGTTTAATAGACATCGATGTTATCATTAAAGGAGGCATGCATCAGGAGATTGAATCAGACCCATTGAAATTAACACCAAAAATAAAGATAATTGTATAAAAAAATCAATTCCAACATCAAAGAAAAGCTTTGTCTTACCTAGTACAATGTTTAAATTTTCCCCATACCATACTAAACAACAATAGAATGCAATTTTCACTTTCTAAAACATATTCAAATTTTCACCTGCCATTGTTAATCTTTCAAAGTATACATTAAATAAATTCAAACATGGAAGCATTTATGGAAATGTAAAGAAAATAATCATATCTTGGGAATGATGGTATAAATTTGAAATTAGTTATGGGAATTTGATTCAAACCAGTAAATGAAAATCCAAATGATCTGATCGATGGCCTCCTCCTTCAGTTGGAGTACCAATTTAAAAAAATGTCGGCACGTGTTCACTGTTGATCATCAGGAGATTGCATCTTTATTTGTCTCATGCAGAATATTGTCCAAGGTTACAGAAGAGTCACGTCTTGCAATCAAATTTTAGTATGAAGGTGTTGCATATTTGGCCAACCTTCATTTCATAAAATAGAATGTTTCATAGTCCAAGGCAGCAAATATGGTGAGGGAAATATACAAACTAACAAGTTATTCTTCCGGTTGGCTAAAGGGTAACGATCATCAATCAACCCTAGTCCATCAGGGAGCACTTAAGTTGTTTATACATATTTTTTTGTCTAAGTAAATGAACTTGAATTTCAGGACAGAGTGATCTCAAATTGAGAAAATGAATATGAAAAGAGAAAATGATTGTGTTATATGTATGTCGTGATCAAATAGATGCATATTTATATGGATCCAAAGCAAAGAAACCTAAAAGCTACAGTATTTGTGTGGGTCATTCTTCAGGCAGGGTAGTTGTAATATTGGCCACACCATGGGTTCCTGAAAAGAGGCCAAGGAAAATTTTTATTTTTTAGTTATGTTCATTGATGTATCTATACTGCAAATGGGTTTTTATAATAAAGGTTTTTATAATAATAAAAAACATGTGGATTTCCAAGATTTAATAAATTTTGAGTATATCAAAACTAAAAGGATGAAATGAAACTATAAAATTGAACAGTTATATATATATAATAATATATATATTATTGTTCTCCTCTTTTTCATAATTGTAAACAAGTGTCCATATAATTTTCAATATAAATCTGGATGTGTGATCTTATGGCCTCATACTATCTGTCTTTCTACTTTACTATAGAGACCTATATCTTGCCTTATCTAGGATATCTAGAATCAACGCAAGGTGTTCCCATCACAAGAACTAGCGACTCATTTTCACAGTCAATTCCACCTGCTGTTAACTTTGGCATTTTTGAAATGTTTCATGGAATCTCATCAGGAGTGTTATTAGGTTTCAATGATCAGATATAGAGTTATAACAATAGTAATTATACGAGGGAACTAATTAATCATGGTGTTGAAAATATGAAGTATATCAACAAACTGAATTAGGGGAAGAATGGTAAATAAGTCATGTGAAACAAACAACAATATAATTTTAAGTTTTAACATCTTTTACACCAAGTGATATTCATCCCTGCCCTGTGTAATGCAAGGTCAATTTCTTACCTAGATTCATCCTCCACTAGTGATATGACCTTTTAATGGTATTTATGAATCAAGTCTTATTGGCCCCGCGAGTTGGACCATTTTTTGTTATGACAAATTATCAACGTGGGTCCTTCAGTTCATAAAATAATATCACAAATCCTCTCTAAAGGAAAAGTGAGTGTAGTGACTTCTCATGTTACAAAAATGTATTTAGCCTCCAATTGTATTTAGCCCATAAAGTAAATGTCAATATTCATTTAATCCTTCCATAGTGACATGTGCATGTCACAACATCCAAATGGTAGCAACGTGAAGTAAAACATCAAGCTAAACCTCTTCAATTTATCTTGATAATTAGTCCACATGTTCAACAATTGACAATGAAACTATACTAAAAAATCAATAACAAGGGCACAAGTTTTCATATAGGTGGAGATGAGAGTGCAAGAGACTTACCAGAAATTAAAAATAGAAAATCAACTGATCAAATTATCAACCAACCTTTTCAGCCAATGCCTTGTGTTATTTGCCATCTCCATGAGTTGTATCATCATACCATCCATGCCTTGTGTTATCATATTTCTCGCCATCTCCCCACAAAGCATAAGCTTCCTCACGATGAATTGCATCATATACAACCAAAAGTTTCTCATCTGCCATCCTTAATGGGATCACCATGCTTATCACCAACAAGATTATGCTTGTATCTACAACATTCCAACCTATTATAAAATGTGCTCCAGCTAGTTGCTTAAGGAACTGCACCCCACTTGGACCTCCATAGAAGGATCCCTTCGAATTGTGACTGGTAAGAAGAGTGAAAATAGAGCAGGCTCTGCGAACAGACGAGTTAGTGTGCCACCCAATAATCCTGCAACAACATGAGTATGGAATACACCGAGAGTGTCATCAACCTTCTGTAATAAGGTTGATCTCTTATGTAAAACCATCATTGTGAACCATGGGATGATTCTAGACAACACGCCAGTTGCAATTTCTGTCGATCCTTGCACAACACCTGAAGCACAAGAAACATAGACAAGGGACATCGAGACATGTTCTTGGGTAACTTGAAAATGCATCAATATAAATAAATATTGAATGGAGGTGAAAATGAACATTTTTTGGGATCAAAGTTTAGGTTTTGATACCAAAAAGGAAGAAATGTTCTCTAATACCAAGGATGATCAGATTGCTCTTTGTTTTGAACTAGGAAGTTCAGTTCCACTGTTTTAAATTAGGTCCAAGTCTCTTCCGCTTTCATCTTTATTTTTTTTCACAGAGGAAAAAGCCACACATTAGCCATCTAGTATTTCTCATTAAATTCCTTCAAGTTGTCATAAACTCCTTCCTACAATTTAATTGTGAACTCTTTAGGTAGTTGATTTTATTTTCATAGTGAATGAATTATTGGTATTGATTAAAAAAGATAAAGAGCATGAAAACAATACCTGCAGCAGGAGTAATGCAAACAAGTCATGCTATCATTCCCTGGACAGCTCCAATGACAGAGGGTTTTCCGAAAAATATGACATGCAAGCAAGTCCATACCGGGAAACTGGTGGCTGCATAAATGTTGGTATTTAATATTGCATTGATTCATTAAATCCAGACAACCCAATCCATAAAAGCCCTGCTCTAGCAAGCATTAACAGTACATTATTGGGAGGAAATCTTTCACAGTCCTTTCTTAACCATGGTCCAACCTGACAGAAGCAGAAATATATATACTGTAAGCCACTTTCTTCAATATATGTACTATAAGCCACTTTCAGAAGAAGAGAAATACATCATATTTTTCTCAAGGAAAACTTTATAGTAAAAGAAAAATACATCATATTTTTTCAGGGAAAACCTGGGAGTCAGAAACTCGAAATGCTCCCCAAAATTTTCCTTTGGAACCTAGAAATGCTCCCCATAATCATGGATGGCATACTTTGTAAACCCATTAACATTGACATAGATTAATGTGCTTAACCTAGGGATTTGAATCACACATTGCTCGTAGGGAAGTAACCGCATTTATAGAAACATTGAACTAGCAATTTATATCAAATTTTGAATGAGTGATTTCAATTAATATGAAATTAAACATACCGAATAAGCTATAGTGAAACCTACAATTCCTAAAGAGATGTGGATGAAATAACCTCCTGAATATTCAATCACACCCCATTGGAAAAGGAATCCTCCTCCCTATAAGATGAAGGCTCCCACCGTATATGAGAAGGTGAGCCCTTCCCAGCACTGAACCAGCCAATAAAATCAATGTTATTGCTACAAAAGAAAACTGGAAATACACCATGGTAGCCATAGGAAATAAAGGTGTAATCATAACGGTCACCAGGGTGCCATTATGATAGTTGTGTTGTGATGCAAGAAGGTGGGCAGCTCTAATGTGGTACTTTTGGCCTAGTGCTGGACCTGTCTTGCCCTAGAAAGGAAGCAATTTATGCCCAAATTCAATTTCATATGCCTATGTAACCCAAGAGATCATAACAACAGAAAATGCATAGAGTTCCATAAAAGCAGAATTTACAGTCCACTTCCTTTTTACTATGCTGCCATATAGGATGACTAGGCCCTACATGCTCTACATACCCACAAACGTGGCTGATACCATTTTCCAAACATTGTCTCCTTAGTTAAGCCAATCAGGAGATGTAGTCCCATTCTGATAGGCAGTTGGCACATAAGTTTCCATGGCTAAAGCAATAATTAGCAGAATTCAATACTGGACACTGAGACAAGACCTTGCCTGAGCAACTCTCGAGAACTCAAGTTAGACTGTAGACACTCTCTTCATCTGGCTACAATCAAAACTCCATCTATGGATTTCAACTCATCTATTCATTTACAATCTTACTTCATTCAACCGCAATATTGGATTCATTGCATAATGAAATTCCTAAGGGCTAATATTCAATTATCACTCACTATGTGATAAGTTCTTGCCCCATAGGCTACAAACAAAAGACATTTAGTTACTTCAAAGATAAACTTCTTGCATTTTAAGATCCCTTTCAATTATCATTTTTTAAGAAATATGATGTCCTATTTAATATTGAGTAATCAATTATATTGACTTTCCTATTCTAATCTACTTCTTGTAATTTGAGATCCATTTATATTGTAATATGATGATCTTGCATTGTTTTTCAAAGTTGAATGGTTTTTACCTATTGTTCTTTTTGCAGTTTAGCATGGGTTATTTTTCAAATGAATAGTATTTAATGTATCATTTACCTATTAATTCTCATGTTTGTTCACTCATTTAAATGCTGATAAAAATCCTCTTGTGCTTTCTTGAGTTGTTCATTAGTGTTCAGGGCTTGCTGAAGTTCTCGTACCTATAGCTTCAATTTTTATTTAGAACGGATAGCTTTGCTGCTAAAATGTCTCTATATAGGCTATATCTCTGATTTCCTTGCATATTTTTTGACCAGATCATTTAAAAATGGGAAAGCGAAGAAAATGGTAGTATATCATGGCTCTTGAGGTGCAAGACCTCAAAGACCAAATAATATTTTCTAGTAAAGACTTGGTTTGGACGGAAATAGGTCGAAAGAACAATAGTATTGATCGAGTTGCCTTAATCCTTTTAAAACAAGTTTCTGATTTTATCAAAGGAGAGGAAGAGAATCCCATTGCTCCATGTAAGTTCATATGGAAAACAAAAAAAGAACCAAAACAAAGAGCTACCATTGCATTGTGATATGAAATGTGAATATTTCAAAAATGCATTTCTTAGATATTTTGAATCCAAATTTATCTTTATTTGTATGTACTAACACTTGAAATTTTTGGCATAGTTATAATTGTTAATTTGGCCCATAGGACAAAAGAGGAAATCCTCCAAATAAACGAAGGACCTCCTTTGTCCAAGAAAGGTGTTGCCAGAGCCATTTTATTGTCAAGGTTATGCATGAAATTCCCAATATAGAAATATTAACTTTCAATATGTATGAACATGAAGATGGGGAAGGTTGACCTTGTCATGGTCAACATGACACTTCAGGTGATACCAGGACCTTGCATAAGCCAAATATTTCGAGGGATTTTGTTTCATATGTAGAGAGTTGTTTCATTTTGGGAGTGCGTATTGATATGTTTTATAGAACTCACATTAAGAGACATGTTGACATGGATGCGGCAACTCGAGATAGGGATTTCTTCTTGTGCATGAAAGATATTGTAAATATATATAATAGGTTGGCGAAGGGAAATTATCAAGTTCACCAAAAGGATGAAATGAGTGTAAACCTTTGGTATCAAAATCATCGGGAAGATATTTTCTTTTACCAAAAGCCCAATGGTGTGGAGGTTCCTTTTATAATAGGGATTCAAACAAAGTGGATGTTGGAGACAATGGTCAAGCTATCGCACAATAGCTTATTAGCCATGGATTCAACATTTAATACAAATAAATATGGGGTAAGTCAGATGCCAATGATTGATTGAATATACTTATTTAAGTTGTAGACATTCAATATGATTAAAAACTTGTATTTGAATTTATGTAATGTTAAATATGACAGTATCAGTTGTATACAATTGTTGCATTTGATGAACACAAAAGTGGGGTAACAGTTGTATGGGTCGTGGCATCACGAAACACATCAGATGATATTGCACTATGGTTGGAGGAGCTCATGCACAAGTGTTTCGAAACTCGTCCTGATTGGAAATTAAATTCTTTCATGGTTAATGATGCATTGGCTGAAATCACTACCTTGAGGTAACTTCAACATTGTCATGATATAACTAAACTTCAATTTCTTATAAAAATAGCACACTAATATGCATTTAATATGGTAGGAGGATCACAAGGTGTCATGTGATCTTATGTGTTTGGCATGTACGGAGGGCTTGGTTAAAAAATGTCAATCGGTTGGTCACTAGTTCCATAAAATCCAATGAGATGTTCAGTGAGTTAGGTTACATCATGAAACACACTCTGAGTAATGAGGTGGAAGATGCAATAAGTCAATTTTTTATCAAATTTGCAGATGAAGAGAAGTTGTTAGACTATTTCGACAAGAACTGGGTTGCTGGAGATAAGATTCGTAACTAAACAATTTTTTCATATCATATGCATTTTTTTTTTCTATAAAGGTGATGTATTGAGACTTACATGGTTCTATTTTCAATTAGGGATGTGGGTGAAAGGTTTTAGGGAGTTTCGTCATGCAAATTAGGAGACCAATAATGCTGTTGAGTCATACTATTGTTACTTAAAAACAACATTTCTTTCTGATAGAAGGAAAAAATGTGCCCGAAGGATGGATTGGTTGTTGCATATGCTATTAAAAACCGTTGAACCTTGTTATCGGTTCAAGGAAATATTAAAAGAAGAAGGATTTATAAACAACTACAAGGGAGAAAAACAGTTGGAACCATGAGTGGAACAAGCAAAAAAAATTCCAGATACTGATTTTTGTCCTCATGAGAGCATAACCCGTGCTTACTGGGTCAGAAGCCAAACTGATCGAGGTAAAAAATACCTTGTCACCTGGTATCGCATAGATTTTATAACATGTGAATGTCCATGGTCAATTCGCGGAAACCTTTGTAAGCATTCCATAAAGGTTAATTGGCTGTATTTCCACTTGGATAATTAAAATCCATTGCTTCATCAACATGTAGAGGATAACATATTCAGTGACCCACATGAGACCAATATAGAGCCCCAAAACCATGACGTAGATGTCGATGCTACTCTTATGGCCACAAATATTGATGATGCAGATTCCGAGACACTTCATTTGGCAAGGGAGGAGATGTTTAGCGTTTTACATCTCATTTTAGATAACCCTCCTACTACTTTGGGGAAGACAAACCAGTTGACTGGTATGCTTAACAAATTGTTGGATGAGGCCAATAATTTGCATATTATGGATTTTGAATTCACACCTGGGTCCGGTTCTCTTGATTCATCATTGAAGAGGAATAAGAGTTTCCTTAGCCCTACAAAGAAAAGAAAAAGCAGGAGAAATAACAATGGTTTGGAAATTGATTTAAATGTTGATCCATCAGAATATGAACCATTTGAGTTTTTATACCTCAATAAGCGAGGACTTCCTCGATCAAATAATGCCATGTCTATGGTTCCAGGTTAGTTTCATGTGTTGAATAGACTCATGGTTTTAGAGTTAAGTATTTAGTCATCATCATTCTTTAACATGTGGAATGTTTATTTTTATAGAAATGCAACAATCCACAACCATGGCGATAACCCAAGACCAAAGGGAGATGTAAGACCATTCACCCTTACCTACCATGGCAGGTACATTTGACACTATTTCATTGTGTGTGCACATATACCTTTTCTGCTCTAGACATTTCATTGCACTAACATATGACACATTGCCAAGTAACTATAGAACAAGTGGAGAAGCATCGTCTTCTACCATGACTGATCATCCATTGAAGTGCTTCAACTCTAGTAGGAATCAATGAATTATGCAAAAAAAATACGTGACTACTTTCCAGAAAGTGTATGCATGTACTTTTCGAAGTGATGGGTCAATTAATTGCATAGTAGCTTGGACATGATTATTTCATTTATTTGGTTTGAGTGTAAAACAATTCTTAATATTCCTTATAATTCCATGTGCACTAGACCCAATTATGAGTTTAGAAATAAAAAATAAACACAATATACAGAAATATTGTTTATATAATGTGAATCTTAGTATTTTTCTTGTGATAATTTGTTGAGTGCATATTTCTTGGAGTTTTGTTACTGTTTGCGGCATCCTCTTGTGTGATGGAGAACCAGATGGTTCCTGTACTCCTCAAAAGTAGTATTATGGGCACTCATGACGAAATCAACTCAAAACCAGGGATTCAAAAGCAGGCTCAAAACAAGTGTGCACGTGATTAGGGACTTTATTACACAACCAATATTGTCATAAAAAATGTGGAGAGATTGGAAAGTTGTACCAACTTATATGAAGCTGGGAATATATTATTTGAACTTCATATTTTATCTATATAGTTAAAGTTTAGTGGGAGATTGACATGAAGGATACTAGCATGGGAGATTTATTTGATCTTTGTTGTCTATTTATGAAATATTTCACGTTATATGATTCGGATGGATATGAAAGAAATTGTTCTCAATTTTTTTTAAAAACAAGTAAAATATATGAAATAAAAATTCAAATCTTAACATGATCACTCATCGATTTGCGATTTTCTTCTGCATGTTTTAACTATGCATGTTCATGTTTGTCCGAAACAAATATCATGATCCTTTAGTCATTAGTGTGGGTGCTATTAATGTTCTATGTACAAAAATTGATTAGGGTGTATATTTCTGCTATAAATATAAAAAACTAGCAAGCTTAGATTATACTGCTCCACTTTTATTGTGATAAATATATAAAAACCAACAAGCTTAGCCCAAACTGATAGATGACATGTCACTCCTATAGAAACGAGTGTATATGTCTATCATGATCACGTGGATATTCTTTAACTCTTGCAGTTACACAATTATACATTTACAACATTTGTTTCCAACACAAATGTAAGCAGTAGCAGATGATGATACAAATTAAATAATGATTTCCATATAAAAAAATATCTCGCAAGATTTTAGCCAAAAATAAAAAACATAAAACTCAATTAGACAAAGCCATAATGTTTTAATAGCAGACACAAGACCATGAACCAGTTAATTTTCTCCAAATACATTTGTCCATATATGTTGAATATATTATATTTTTCTATATATCTGTCACCCTTATAAAAAACCGTACTAGTTACAAGTTGGGGAAAAATAATACATTAGCAGTTTCTTTAGTGAAAGAACCATGCCATGATAGAGCCAAGACAAATGATAATAAAAACCCATTCGCATACTAGGGACCTATCTGGATGCTGATCAATGATGTCTATTGCAGTGGATGGTGATCCTATGTCATATTTGACATCTACATCTGCGCTTTAATGGTAAGAAAAATAATTGAAAAGTAAAAACAAATATCTGATACCATGCACTTTAATGTAAAGCAAATATCTAATACCATGCATTTTAATGGTAAGTAAAAAAATGTTGTCTCACTTTTCAATTGAGAAAATAATAAATAAATTTCACTTTAAATTTGATAAGTAATTTTTTATTTTTATTTTCATTTTTATTTGAAATAAATTTAAACCTTTGTATGATGAGCTAAACAAGAAAGAGAATTACAATTTCAACTTAGTGTTTCTTATTAAAATTTGGCATGAAACTTATAAAGACAGGACTTATAATTTCATAATATATATTTTTTTATTATGAAAATTATATCATTTAAACAATTGAATTTTTATTCACCATTATTTTATGTTTTAAATCAACTATAATTTTTATTTAATTTTAATAATAATATAACTTAAAATATTGAAATTTATGTTTATTAGTTTTATTTTATGTTTTAAATCAATTACAAATTAAAAAAAAAAAAAAATTGAGATATTTTTTTCAATTAATTTCTTGTTTGAGTAGCAATTTTTCACATTCATTAATATTAAAATACGAATACAATATGTTTGGCTTATAGAATTAAAAATATATTGTGTGGATTCTTAATGGAAATTGTATTTTGGGTCTAATTAGGAACTTTATGTATCTGGATTTTATATTTTCCATTCTAAAGCTTCGGTTAACCAAACTTTGGAAAACATACTTTAAGTGCCAACTATTTGTTCATCTAATTTTACCATTTTCCAACTTGTGCTCATTTCTTATTTAAGGTAGTAATATTACTCTAATATTGATGTTAAAGACCGAATCTATAGGGATTTGGTGATTTATTAATATTTTGTAAATATGTAAGTATGAAAATATGAAACCTTAGAATAGGAACAAACATTAAACCTTGGAAGTTGAAACTAAATGTCACAACGTTATTGTATATATATGCATATCTTATTAATGGAAACAAATTCATGTTTTTAGGGTTACCTCACTTGTTCTGATATTATAAAAGAGTCAAGTCTAGGCAACTTGTCCTGGTTAATCTTGCTTTCATTCACATAGAGAAGGTGGTTGTTACTGACACCAGGAATAATCCAAAGATAATTATATTAGAAAACTTGGCCTTTGCAAGAGACACAAAGAAAACACAATATTCTTGATGGTAAAAACCAACAATTGTAACAAGATCTAGATGCTTCAAGACAACAAATAGATCATCTCTAAGTTGAGAGCCAAAGATTTTATTTTGAAAATTTTCACTTGAAAGAACTTTAAGAGACAATATATGGTGAAATCCTAGCATTGGGAGACACCATTAGGTAGATTTACAAAAATATGATCACCTTGCATATGGCAGTAGTGCCCTTACATGACATGAAAAAGAGGTCAGGAAAAAATGTGAAATATTTGAAATAAATTCATGCACCCATTATTGTGATCCAAGAATGGGTACCAGGTACAAGAATACACTAGTTGAGTTGGCCAGAAAAATGAGACAATAAGCATAATTGGAGAAGGTTGAGGTTAGAATTCTCACACAAAGTAACAAGCAACTTGGTACCTTTATGGCTAACATTAAAGTTGGCTATGCATGTTTATGAAGTTGTTTGGAATACTTGATTATAACAGAAAATATCCTTTTGGTTGGACCATTTACAGAGACAAAGGGAAAAAGCGTCATCATGAAGGAAATCCAAGAATACTTGGACAATATAAAGTAGTTTGCTAGTAGAGAAGACCTAGAGTTCACTAGATAGAACATGAAGTAGTGTTTTTCTAGACGCCTAAAGTTAAGATGAAATTTTTCATATTATGGAATGGGGCACAAGTTGAATCTAAAACCATTTACCTAAATGATATGGATGCATGAGTTGGATATCAGCCAAATTTTCTAGCAGAGTTTTAGGACATAGTTTCCAAGTATAAATCTTCGCATCAATATGTTACTAAAAAATTAGAAATTGAATATATTGAGCTAGAGTTTCCTCAAACTCAAGCTTAATCTATCAAGTTTTTTATTATTAAGATCAAGTTATTTTTTTTCCTATATGGAGTGTTTCCTTATTGTATTTGAAAATAATAAAATGTAAGAGTATGTGTAACTCCAAGAGTTAAATATGGATTGTGAAGGGTCATTACTTAGAGTGAAGACAAGTGAAGCCCAAGACTCGTGAGGGAAGTTAAAAGGATAGGAAGGGAGATACTGAGTCATATTTATTATAAATAAACCCTCATAACTCAAAGAAAGGGCTTGGAACCCAATATTTGTAGCTTTGGATTCTCTAATATACCATAGGAAGAATATCATTCTTTCGAGAAGTTACTGGTGGATTCATATTCCACTATTCCACTGTTGGGGCTACTGGAATATCATTGTAATTGTATGCATCGAGCTTTCACTTAATGATAAAAAGATGTCAGAGCTGACACACTTTAATGCATATATCATGAATGTTGTAATACTACTCTTTATATGTTTTTTTTGTATGCTATTTAATTTATGCTAATGTTAATGAATTGTTTCATTTAATTTAGTATGTATATTGTTGAATGTGTGTTGTTTATGCTACCATGATCATTGTTACCTTGTGAACTTTTTTGCAGGTTAGCTAATGACTCTTCTATATGCATTCATCTATCTCTTCCTAGATAGTACTATTACCTTCTCTCAAGGGGCTCACTATTTTTCTTTTCATGTGAAATAACCTTTTATACATTACAATTGATATCTCACAAAGCTCAGACACTGGCTATCGCCAAAGCTATGTGTTTATAATCTTACCTGTTCACTGCAACCAAGGCACATATTTGATACCACATATTTCGTAACCAGTCATATTCTTGTTGGGGATCCTACTCCAAACAGTGTGGGGTCTAATTGGCACTTCATAGTGGGGAAACCCAATTTCATATTGTTAACAGGAAACACTTTCAACATGGGTTTGTTGCTAGAAGGAGGGATAGATGAAAATATGATCCGATGAATTTCGATTTAAATTTTTTATCTGGAATGGATTCTTCCCATATGACAACATGGCGATGTTTTTCCATAGTTGCAAATATGAAATTTCCCACGTCGATAGTACATAACTTCACAAATATTAAATTTAATGGTGAGGGTGGAAAACCATCCTTGTTGATGTTTCTTGCATTCTTTTCATTTTCTCTTTCGAGGGATATCTTAAAAAGTGATTTTATGAATTTTCGATTGCTTCTATCCACTCTTTCAAACAAATGGTCATGGAGATTCTCTAATCCTTTAACAGGTATGGAAATAAAAGTTTTTATAATAATATTATTCATCTTAGAATGAAATCTAATGAATCCCTGGAACATTTTCATGATCACTTTCTTCACTTTTGTTATGAGTTTTTAGATGATGACATAGAATAGGATTTTATGAAAGATAAATTTTAGTATCCTCTTCATATTTCATTGTATTCCAGTGAAGTTGAATCTATTTCAAGTATCCCACTTGTTCTTGGTCATGGAGCTCTTAAAGTTTCAAAGGAATAATTTGATCTTTCTTTTACTTCTTTTACTTCTTTCATTTATTTATCAAATGCAGCATCTCCATGTACCATTGTTAAAGTTGGAAAAACTCAAAATCAAATTATTAATCAAATCCCATGTCCTTCTTCACATGATAACAAATTTTCATATTGATGTTTCAATAAAAAAATATGATTTAATCAATGACACTTATTCTTCTACATATATCTCTTATTGTTTATCATTCATTTTCATTGATCCATTTTATCTCGATTCATTGGATCATCCTCTTATATCAACCTTTATTGAATCTTATGAGGATCTAGTCCAAGATGGTATTAATATAGATCAAGAGATTCAAGATATATTTCATAGTGATTATGTGTGGGCTTCCTATAATGAAAAAGAATATGATATTAAAAAAGATTACTTTCTTGACTTTTCCTTTTCTTCTCCTCCATTCACTCACTTTCGTGGCATCTTTAATGAATTTTCTGTGGCATGTTTAATGAATTTTCAACACTGATTTATTCTTTAGTGATTCATATCATAATGCTAAAGGTGTTGATTCTAGACAAGAGTAGTGGGATATTTATTTTAGATTGAAATAATATTAGGAAGAACCCATTGTTCATGATCTATCATATTTCTCATATTTTGAATGTGAAGGAGCACAAATTGCAACTTCAGGTTTTCAATCAAGCCCCTTTTCGAAATCATCAAATCGCTAGACTCGACTATACATGTGATATTAATAGTGGCTTCTTAATGTATTCATTGATTCATCTAATTATGATTTTGTATCTTGATGAATATGTATTGATAGCTACAATGAAGATTTTTTAGGAATAGAAAAACATAGATAGTAAAGTATAAAGACAAATAGTATGAGTCATAAGATGGCACATTGTCAATTAACTTTATTATTGAATATTTTAAACAATAAAAAATTACAATCTTATTCAAAATTGTATTTCCCTGAAAAAGAAAATTTCTTATATTAATTAGACAATGCCAAACTCATCTACCTACATCTATTGATTTGTTGTCACTTGTTTGTAGTCCACAATCCTAAGTAGAAATAAAATTTGTTTTGATAACTACAATGAAGATGTTTTAGGAGTAGAAAGACAGAGATAGTAAAGTAGAAAGACAAATAGTATGAGGCCATAAGATCACACATCCAGATTTATTATTGAAAATTATATGGACACTCCTTTACAATTATGAAAAAGAAGGGAACAATAAAAAAAAAATATAACTGTTCAAGTTTATAGTTTCATTTCATGCTTTCAATTTTTGATATATTCAAAATTTATTAAATCTGGGCAATCCACATGTTTTTTATTATTATAAAAACCTTTATTCTAAAAACCCGTTTCCAGTATAGATACATCAATGAACATAACTAAGAAAGAAAACTTTGCCTTGGCCTCTTTTAAGGCACCCATAGTGTGGCCAATATTACAACTACCCTGCTTGAAGAATGACCCACACAAATACTGTAGGTTTCAGGTTTCTTTGCTTTGGATCCACATAAATATGCATCTGTTTGATCACGACATACATCTAACACAATCATTTTCTCCTTTCATATTCATTTTCTCAATTTAAGATCACTCTCTCCTAAAATTCAAGTTCATTTACTTGGACAGAAAAAATTGTAGAAACAACTTAAGTGCTCCCTGATGGACTAGGGTTGATTGATGATCGTTACCCTTTAGCCAACTGGAAGAATACCTTGTCAGTTTGTATATTGCCCTCACCATATTTGTTGCCTTGGACTATGAAAAATTCTATTTTATGAAATGAAGGCTGGCCAAATATGCAACACCTTCATAATCAAAGTTGATTGTAAGACGTGACTCTTCGGTAACCTTGGACAGTATTCCGCATGAGACAAGTAAAGCTGCAATCTTCTGATGATCAACAGTGAACACACGCCAACATTTCTGTAAATTGGTACTCCAACTGAACGAGGAGGCCATCGATCAGATCATTTGGATTTGCCATTACTAGGTTGAATCAAATTCCCATAACTAATTTCAAATTTATACCATCATTCCCAAGATATGATTATTTTATTTACATTTCCATAAATGCTTCCATGTTTGAATTTATTTAATATATACTTTGAAAGATTAACAATGGCAGGTGAAAATTTGAATATGTTTTAGAAAGTGAAAATTGCATTCTATTGTTGTTTAATAGGGTATGGGGAAAATTTAAACATTGTAGTGGGTAAGACACAGCTTTTCTTTGAGGTTGGAATTGATTTTTTCATACAATTATCTTTATTTTTGGTTTTAATTTCAATGGGTTTGATTCAAGCTCCTGATGCATGCCTCCTTTACTGATAACACCGGTGTCTATTAAACACTCTCGTCAAGCACTCTATCCTTAATAGGCGCCGATGTCATGACTGTGAACTAGGAGGCATGCACCAGGGGCTTCAATCAAACCCATTGAAATTAACACCAAAGGTAAAGATAAATTTACCCACTACTCAGATCCAACCGCTCTATATTACCAATAGCTACTGCAGCTTGAATGAAATTCAGTAAACCCACTGCAACTTGAATCAAACCCATTGAATTTAATACCAGATCCAAAAGCTCATTATTACGGAAAAATCAGATCCAAAAGAACTATATTACCCACTGCAAAATTGCAAAATTTCAAAGCTCCTTCCCAGAACCACAGTTTACAGCAATCAAATGCAATCTTCACCTTCTAAAAAAAATTATCCCAACCTTCTAAAAAAATCCCAATCGTCCTTTTTTTCAGAAGAAAAAAATGGATAAGCATAACGAATGTTAGTTTCGGGTAGTGAATCGTGCTAACGATGACAAGCAGACCCAGATGGACACAAACAATAAAACAATGCTTCTTGAACACTACTTGGGAGGTGCAGTTTATAATTAACTGTTTGAATTTAGTCAAAAAAATGCTCTGCTTTTAGGGAATTAGATTCTAGATCTACATCCAAGTTCTTATTTTTTCTCTAATGTGTTAATCTCTATAAAATACTTCTTAGGTTTAAAACAGCAAGGTAAATAAGCATAATCATGAATACAATAATAAGCAAACACACAACACGAACTATACTAAGAAATATTCTGGGAAAACCTCAATCCTTTGAAGAAGTCCAGAATTTCATTACAGTGAGAAACCAGTGACAGTGACAGAGAATAACCAATTACAGGAAAATCGTACAAATTACGAAGAAAGATTTAGCTGAATGGTAAGTAAAAAATTGTTTTAGAAGATTGAAAACTTACAGATTTGGAACGAGGCTGTGCAATCGAAACGGAGCTGTGCAATCGAATTGAGCCGGAACGGAGCTGTGCGGGAAGGTGAATGTGACAGGTCGATGGTTTTTTTTTTTCAAACGGGAGGAGGCGTGCAATGAGCGAGGGGAGCAATGCAGGAGCGATGAGGGGAGTCGGAGTGGGAGGACGCTACGAATTGGAAACATTGCTGGCAGTACGATGTTTCGCTGACTGAAAATCCCGATTGATCGAAGTTTCCTGATTCGGTCTGATTCCTTCTTACGGCAGAGAATGGGTGTCAGACAGCGGAGGGATTACGAGCCAGAGCCGGAGCGGGATGGAACTGGAAGTTTTTCAAACCGGTCACCGAAACCGGGAAATTCCTTCGTCCAGTTAGACTACTCCATAGAAATAACTCCTCTTCCATTCAATGGAAGTGAATGAAATTTAATGGAGAAAAAAAATTCTTTGGAGAAAAAAAAACAAACATAAAGGTAAGACTCTTAAACTTGTTAATTGGTCAATCAAAATATAATAGCTAATGTAGTTGTTTCTCATAATACATTTTTAGATAATTTTCTTATAGTAACTTATGTAGTTGTTTCTAATAATTCATTTTTAGATAATTTCCTAAGTATTAACTGAATAAAGTGTTGTTTCAAATAATATATTTTTAGATAATTTCGTTATAATAACTAGGACAATTATTTCTAATAATTTATTTTTAAGTAATTTCTTAATTATTAACTGAATAAAGTATAGATCAAGAGTAATCTAATCTAATTAAAACTAGCCTGTTGTATTCTTAAAAGTTCTAAAGATTTAAAATATGAAATTTATTTTCCTTACAAAATTCTCTATAAACAGAAAATTTAAAGCTCAATAAATTTTATAATAAATAAATAGTTAAAAATTCATTACTCACTGGTCCACAATACTGTTAAAAAGAGAAATTGAAATTTAAGGAGGAGAGAAAAAATATTTTATCTTAAAAATAAAAATTTAAAGTTATTTTATTTTTAATATTAAAATTAAAAAAAACAATATACATAATTTAAAGATTAATAACATAACACATAATTTGGGGGGCAACTATGAATTTTTTAATTACTTCTCGGGGCTATATGCAGAACAAACTGTCATAAACATGTTTTCTGAATATACCGTTCGAACTGACTGGATACATCGGCCACCAACCGAAATTATGTTTCAACCGTTGAATATTATTAAACATCTACCAGTAAGGTATGTTATTATCAAATCACGTGCTTGTCCGTTGCTACCAAATTACATGCCCTACTAAACTGATAAGTAAAAATAGAGGATCACTTATTGAAAAATGGAAGAAAATTTAAAAATTGAATTGCAAGGGCTGTGTAGCGAACCGAATTTTAGCGTATTAATGGATTTTTCATTTCGATTTGGCCGAATTTGGTAACTATTGTAAAAAGGAGGAACATAATTGTATACCAAAATAGAATGATAACTTTATAGTGAGTTCTTATTCTTTTGTATTTATATTCTACAAATAGAGAAGAGTATAGGTCTCACATTCTTTCTTGTTTTCTCTAGTATTGGGCTTCTCATAAAATTCCATCATATGTGGGAAGTAAAATTTCAATTATTTATAAATTCAAGTAAAATCAATAAATAATTAATCTGAGTAAAAAAAAGTAGTTTACATGAGTGTCATAGATTCAAGAGTTTCTAGTTTTGGGTTTTTGAAAAATTCACCTTCCAACTAATAGGTAGTATTTACTATTATTGCTATTTCCTATGGCTTGTTGTTTTCATATGCTAATTATTTTATCTCATTATTTTATAAGTATGATGATGACGATACCATGCTTGAATGATTGTAAAGGTGCAGCATTGGTGCACACATTGGACATCAAGATTCTGGTGCTCTAGACTAGATACATCAATTTGATAAAAGTTCAATGGACCTAGTATGGACTTGAAGATGCAAAATAAGTGGATGGAATGCAAAAACAGTACCTATATTTTTTCATAACATTTTGATTGTACATATGCATATACATGCACTGAGGATAACTCATAATAAGAGGGAGTCGAATGTAATGCCTCAACTTAATCCAAAAATTGCAATTGTATATGTGGAGATGACACTTAGGTTAATGAGCCAATAATTCCACCTCCTATATGTGTACATGTAAACATGTTACAAGGCCAAAATTACTGTGGTTTAGGCCAAAGAGATTGTGGGATAAAGGGAAAACGAGCGTATAAAATGTAATATGTGAACACATTCATGTTGATCAAAATATTGCCATAGTTGCAAACCTGGGGATGAAAAGATCATGGGGTAAATATGCCACCATGAGAGGGAAAGGTGAAGGGATAGAGAGCTTAGGAGGGGGCTAAGCCATGAAAATATTATTTTATTCCCAGCTTAAGTTATAATGTCATGATATATATTCCTAAGAGGATGTTAAATTATAAGCCCAAAAAGGTAAAATGACTAATACATTATAACATAACTCCCTAAACCATCTGGATGTTTTATTCCTTGTTTACAAAGAAGGGAAAGGTGGGCTACATTGCTACCATGTGTAAAAGTGAACCATGTATATAAAAATTCCAATCTACCATCCATTGTATGATATTCTAGGAGGGCGAGTACCATTATTTCTCTTAGGAGAGTTGTATAGTAATGTTTCTACTAATACCCTCAAGATCCTGGATAGGTATAAGTAGCCATGCACTTCTCCCTGGATTCACTTTGGGAATTCTAGATCCCTAGAGTTGGAGTCATTGAAGCCATAGGGCCTTGGCACTTCCTAGTTGACCCGCGTTGGATCTATACAAGGGAAGTAGCACAACCCAAGGGACTACAAAGGTAGTAAACGAGGTACACTACCTTGAATTATGTACGTTGATGTGAAATGAGGGAATGTAGGTTAGAGTGTTGTTGGGGTTTGATACCTTGTCCTTAACCATGTTTGGCACTAACTATGGACCATATTTGGGTTCAGGTGAGCATTTTTCATAGTGGATTAATAGCATGAAAAGAGCAGTGACCCACTATAAACCGGGAAAATTTTAAGGATAGAAAATTATCTTGAAGTTTAAAAAATTGGCGAATCTCACTAGTCCCTAATATGTAAACTATAAAATGTTTATTGATGTATTTATAAAATTATTCATATTTATAAATATTTTATATATACTTTGTATATAATGTTGGCGATTTTTAACATAAAATAATTTTATATTGTAAAACTTGGGTGAATCATTTTTATAAAAAATGGAAATTGGGAAATATTTTTTTTGGAAAAGACATGGAAAATTAGCCCACCTGCGAATATTTTCCCCTAAAATTTTCCATGTTATAAACATAATTATAGTGGGGTGTATGATATGTAGAATTGTTTTGATGCTTTGTATTAGTGATGTGGATTCTATAATATTGATGTTATATATATGCATGCTATTATACATGGTTTATTTAACTTTAAGGAAATATCCATGAATTTTTTTACAATCATACATACATGTTGCACATTACATAAAACAAGTTATTTGTGCTTTTGGGGTCATATTATTTATGTGGAATTGTAGGGCTTCTTCGTAAAATTTAAAGGGAAATTGGGAAATTTCCTAGTACCTCACCACCCTTACAAGTGTTGAGATGGGTTGGTACATTATAGTGTAAAAGGTAAATCTATAGTAGTTCCCATTCCCTTGTTTATGCATCTTTATAATTATAGTAAAGTGGGAAGAGGATACGAATCAACTTCTAGTTTGGGGTTTCTTCCATATTGTGTTTCCAAACTGAAATCTTATGTTCATTGCTATATATGGTGTTTTATCTATATGTCCCTTTCATTTCCTATTTCATATTTTTCATAAATTCGAATAAATCTAGTAAATAAATAATTTCGGATATAAGGAAATTACTTGAATGAATATAATATTTTAGATTATTATAAGATCTCTTATGATGAATTATCTCAGTAGTATATCCATGAAATTTTATAGATCAATAGTAGATTCCACTAATGCCAATTTTATGTTCCATTTTAATTTTATATCAAAACAAAAAAATGTTGCTATACTTGTTCCTAACTAGCGCTAAATGGGGCATTACACTTAGCAATAACAATACCAAGTTTAATATCAAGTTAAAAACTGGGGGATAAAACTAATTCTATTTTTGAAACAAAAAATAGAGCTATACATGGCATTTACAATTCCATGTTTAATGGCGACCCATGAAATATCATCAAAATTATATCAAAAATAAAAAATACAATTTAAAATTTAAATGGAAGCTAATGATAAGTTTTTTTCTAGTGTATATTAATTACTATAGATGTTCTTCCTAGATACTAAGAACTACATCGACCCTAATAGCTGAATAGATTATAATGAAGTGAGAAAATTTCATGGATATTTTGCTCTATCTAGTAATCATCCCCCATGATATCGATATATATTCAACTAAGATAACACTCCAATCACCTATTAACTTAATGAATTCACTCCTAATCTCAATCCTTTCTCTAAGGTTTATTGCATCAAAATTTCATAAGGCTTATCGAGCTCCACTATCCTATTTTGGGAATGTATTTAGAAGGGTTAAACCCTTGAACACTAAGGGGGTGTAAAAATCATGGGAGGAAGCCATTATGGATTGAAATTCTCTAACTACACTCAAAATTATCTTATCTTTCTACTAAAGGATTCATTGTTGGCATCTGATTTCATTGAAGATAAGTGCCACTTCCTCTTGGTACTCAACCTTAAAATTTCCGTTTAACCTTACATGCACAATGCTCCTTCAATCACTACAAGGAAAAGACCCTGTAGCAGATGTTTTCGATGAACCACAAAGACAAATACCCCATACATCCGTTTCTAGTGGAGGTTACTAGAGGAGGTTGGTGGACGGAGGGTTTTGCGGATGTTTTCCTATCGGTGCTCTTATCGTTAAAACTCACCCCGGTGCTGTCAAAAAAAGAATGCACCGGTGCAGAAAAAATTATTGGCACACTGGACACCATGCACTCCATACACACATGCTCGGTGTGTCATAATATAATAGAGCATCGGTGCCTCACAACTCGTCCACGCTGGTGCATTATAAAACACAATGCCAACACCAAAACCACCTGGTGCGGTAGACAGAAACCACACCGGTGCATCATAAAAAATGTGTCAAAACACAAACCAACCAGTGCATTTGTAGCAAACAGTACCGGTGCACCTATAAACAATGCACACCGGTAAAGGGTTAAATTAAAAAAATATTTACGACAAAAAACTCAGATTTTTCATTTTTCCAGTGCTCCTGAGCTATCAATTATCGGTGCGCACGATACCATAGAACGCACCGGTGCGCACCAAACATTGGCACACTGGAAAACGTGCGCGAAGTACACACACTGCCGGGGCATCAAATTACTGTAATGCACCAGGGCGTCAATACTTTTCCACGCCGGTGGATCATAAAACACCGTGCCAAAATAGGAACAAGTTGGTGTGTTCTTCTCTAGTATTTCAGGTGCGCCAGAAACCGCACGCACTGAAATAGCGTTATATAAAAAAAAATTAAGGTCAAAAACCGGTGCTTTGTGACTATTACGCATCGGTGCTTTACCATTACGTCGCCCCAGTGCATAATCAAATTTTCGTGTCGAAACTAAAACATCCCGATGAGGTTTTATTTGACAGCACCAGTGCACTTAGAAAACCCCGTGCACCGAAACAGGGTTAATTAAAAAAAAAAATCAGCCAAAAAACTTCATTATTCACTTTCTTCAGTGCTCGAGATATCTCAAGCCCCAGTGCTATTTCCTTATTTCTGAGACACCCTAACATCGGTGCTCTCATTGCACCCATTGCAAGCGTTGTTGCTCTACATTGTCCACCAATCTCCAGTTTGTGTTTTAAAAAACGGTGGGAAAATTTTATTTTCCAAATTTTACAACGAATATGCCTCCTCAACGGTGAAATGTACAGGTATTTTTTTAGTTTTTCTATAATTAAGCCTTTTAGCAGATTTGAAATTGAAATAAACTTAAAAATAACCATTAAAAAAGAAAAAAAAAATTGTCGTGCGGTGCGCTCGAGTTGTTCAGCTCATACCGGATAGCGGTGCTACCTGTAAAATTTACAGGCAGCACCACCACTGGTGCTAATGGTAACCACACCGTTTCCGGGGCGATGCTGGAAAGCGCCTCGAATAATTTTAAAGTAAAAATAAAAAATAAAAAATGTGGTGCGATCATTCATCCAGGCGCACCGTTGACCCTGGAAATCACAGTGCGGTGCATTGACTGCATTTTCCGCCCTAATTTATGTCAACGCACCACATTTTGCATTCTGATAGGCTCAATGGTGCGAACGGGTAAAAGACCGCACTGTCAACTATGTCATTGTCATGAAGTCAGTGTGCTGACACAACTATATGTGTCGGGGCGTATATTTCAGTCAGTTCACCGCCATTCTAAATTATATACAGTCCACGGTGCTTGAAAAATAGACATCGACACTGAATCTGGTGTGGTCTGTTTCTTTAGGGCCTTGGGAATGGTGTGCTAAAATATTAGGATGCACCGGCACAAGTGCGTGATTGTTTTTATGGAGCACCGACTTGTATGTTTGTATTTTTTCCAAAAAAAATTATATATGTATATTTATAAATTTATTTATGTTTTAATTAAAAAAATTTATTTAATATGGCAATGGTTCAGAGAGAACATGAGTAACAGCAGCAACAACAAGCAGAACAATATGACATGATTCACCAATGGGATGCGAGAGAGAGGGAGAGAGATGGATGCCCTCGCCCTATTACTGCAGATACCTAGGAGATCCTTAAGCAGGTAGGCATCCTCAAGTTATATGAGGAGGCTATTTCTGGCCTAAAGGCCCATAGTGTGCTTTTGAAACATCTTATCGGCAGGTGGAACGCCCACCTATAGGCTTTTCAGCTTGGTCCTGACCAGTGGTACACACCCACTAAGGAGGAAATTTATTTTATTATAGGACTATTGAGGAGAGGGATGGATTTTCCCTCATTTCCAGACGTACCACCTGGTTGTGTAGCAAGGATTCAGTTAGTTTACTCCCATAGATACATTGGAGCACATGTATTGTCTCCTTCAGAGTTTCAGGTAACTGGAAGTCAGTTACGTATAGGTGCTTTTGGTAGACAAGACATGTAGTTCCTCTCTATTATCGCTTCGATAATTTCACACAACACCAATGACGGGAAACACATTAGTTGCTCGATTTTATATTACGTTGATTCTTTAGTACAACAGCCACAACTTGTCAGCTGGTCTACCATTTTTTTGCGACAGTTTTGTACGACCTTAAATATATGTCGTGCTCATGCACAAGGGAGGGTCAACTTCCCTTTTGCTTCAGAGCTATTTTTTTTTATTTTTTTAGAGGTTTCCAGAGATGAGACTTAGTTTTGTTCGACAGCCTCGTAGGCCGATGTTCGGGGCCTGGATGTGAATGTGGGGGCAGATGATGCCCAAGAGGGGAGACACTATGTTTCCAGCGAGGATATCACATGATTCACTGACTTACTAGCCAGCATTGGCTGGCTGCATCCCTTCATGATGGTCCCATGTCCTTATGCTGGACTAGATTGGTGAGGGTGTCCCAACATCCTCTTCACTCCTGATGAGCTGCCAGATGATAGAGGTAATATTATTGTTTTATTTATATTTCTTCTAACATGTTCTTTAACTTGTTTTTATTAAATTGTCTAATGAAATTGTCTAATTATTGTTGTGTACTTGTATATATTTTGTAGACATTGGATCTTTTGATGGCGATGATATGCCAGATCCACCACATGATCCAGGTGTCGATCCTGATGATTACGATCAGGAGATGGCTGATGCGTCGCCGGAGGATGAGGCCGGTGGCGCAGCAGAGAGACGTGCTGATTTCCATGTGCCTCATGGTGCACCAGTACTGCATTTTTCTAGGCATGGTCGACCTGAGACCAGATACTGGACGCAGTTGGGCAGCCAACTCTGTGGATTGATTTCAGATGCGGGCATTAGGCCCGCTCATTACAGAGAGATACAGGGCGATGATAGATTGTTACGGTTGTGAAGAGGCATGCCGCATGACATGTACGACCTGATGCGGCATGTCATAGGAGCTATGACTGCTGTTACACGATTGAGGAGGATTGTCCATAGCTATAGGTGTAGTCGAGTTGCGGCACGTGATGGACAGTCTGCCAGCAGTGAAGCAGATGCATCTCATGATCGTTCACCTCGCGGCGCACCTGATGATCAACATGAGGCTCCACTGCTAGCATCTAACACTAGTCATCATGGAGATGAGGCAGGACCATCGGCCATGTCCAGTTAGGAGCCTGCAGCATCCATCATGAGTACTAGTCACGATCATCATGAGCAGGCTAGACCATCGACCGTCAAGGCTGCAGTACTATTGACTGAGCAGGCCACCTTCACTACTACTGCGCCTCATATTGATCATGTTGTACTACCACCAGTGGATGCATCCATCAGTACTAGTGATCATCATGATCATGAGAAGGCTAGTCGACCATCGACTGTCAAGGCTACACCTAGCTTTACTGAGCATGCCACATCCACTTGTACTAGTGTTACTGAAGTTGTTATCCTACCACCAGCGCCTGATCCATGACATGATTTATATTACAGTTGTATATTTTTAACGTTATTCAGTTATATATATATATATATATATATATATATATATATATATATATATATATATATATATATATATATATATATATATATATATATATATATATATATATATATATATATATGGTCGATGTATTTTATATTCATGTTGCAGTTGTACTTAATTTTCATGTTGACAATCATCATGATGTGGCGCATATTGTTAGTCATGTTAGATATGTTGATTTAATGTTTAGCTTACCGATAGATGTGTATATGTGATAGGCGCATGAGTTATTTGAAATTATATTGAGATGTATATTTGATGTTTGTGTTGTGATGATGTTAATATAGAATGTTAATTTGATGTTAATTGAATGTGTTTATTAGTCAAATATGATGTTTGTACAATGGTTATCATGATCGTGATGATGCTTATTAATTAATTTAATATTATTAAATGACCATGATATTTATTAAATATTATTTCGTGAATGTAATTGTAATTTAAATTTTAATTCTATGTAAAATTGTAAAATTGTATTTGTATTGGTACTAATTGTAATTTTACGTGTAATTGTATGTAAAATATTTATTAATGTAAAATTTTAATTGTAATTGTAATACTTAATTTATTCTGAAATGATTGTAATTGTAAATATGAAAAATTGTAAAATTGTAATTGTAATTGTAATTGTATGTAAATTTCACAAATTGTAATTGTAATTTTAATTGAATTGTATGTAAAATATTTGTAAAATGGTAATTGTAATTGTAAATGTAATTCTATGTAAAATTGTAAATGTAATTATATGTGTAACTGTAATTTTAATTGAATTGTCTGTAAAATATTTGTAAAATTTTAATTGTAAATGTAAATGTAATTATATGTAAAATTGTAAATGTAATTGTATGTAAAATTAAAATTCTAATTCTAATTCTAATCATAATTCATGTATGTGAAATTAATGTAAAATTATAATTGTAATTTTAATTCTAATTGTAATTGTAATTTTAATTAATGTAATTCTATGTAAAATTTTAATTTGTAAAATTTTAATTCGATTAATGTGAAAATTTTAATTTTATTAATGTGAAATGATTTTATTAAAATATTTAAATTTGTAAATTTTCAAATAATTGTAAAATAACAAATCCAGAATAATACGAATTTTTGTAACACAAAGTTTAGAAAATAATGAAAATAAATTCATGTACTTTATAATTATCATTATTTTATTATGATCTTACATACAACAAGAAAAAAAAAAAAAAAAAAAAAAAAACTTTAAAAAGTCTGGTGCACTTATCATCCTAACAGACCCCGGTGCGTCGTATTAATACAACGCGTCTGTGCATCACATTCCGCGCACCGGAAACGAATAAATGCAAATAGAAAAAACACAAATCTATTTTGTTTAACATAAAAAAAAAAGCGGCAATTTGAAAAATGGGCGGTAAAATATTTCTGAAAATCTAATTTGATAAAATAATTCTTTAAATACTAAACACTTTTCATTATTTCACTATTTTTGCTAAAACTTTTCAGTCAGATTTTTGCAGGAGAGCACGAGGGTAGTGTGGATGGCGAAATACGTCCGAACAGAAGTATTCAGACAATCAGAAACCAAAAAACTAGTGATTCAATCCCTTTATCATATAATTTCAAACCATTTCGTGATTAAATTTAATTATTTTTTTTACTTTTTTCCACAGTTTATTTTTTTTTCCTATAGTTTTTTCCATTTTTACCCTGAACCCTTAATTTTTTTGTTTTTTCCCTTTCTTCTCACTATATCTGTGATTTCAGAATTATGGTTTTTCATTTTAGATTGATGTCCAACCACGAGACGACTTGCATAGTCGGATCCCAATACATTCGGCCATTGTGTGAATTTTTGAAAAAATAGATTTTTCTTTATCGATGCGCCCTGCGTATGCCACCGCACCAGTGCTCTATATTATTACAACGCACTGCCCAAGTTTTGTGTCATAAAAAATGGAAAACATTTTTTTAAATCCATGCACCAAATCTCACATAGGCCACCGGTGCTCTCTTTAACTAGGAAAGCATTGTACGGTGTACTACACTGTTTTTGCGGTGCATTTATGATACCCCACACACGATTAGGTCTATTAAATTGTTTTTGTAGTGTGTTTATAATACCAAACGCACCGTATGGTGTATTATACTGTTTTGCGGTGCGTTTTTAATATATCCATGCACCGACAGCGGTGCGGATTTAATGAAAGGCACACCGGTGTCTCGAGATTTATTTTCTACCTAAAAAGTTGAGAATTTGTTTATAAATATATTAATGAATGATATGTTACAGGTTTCAGATTGATAAAGAAATGACTGACAAGATATCAAGTAACAAAAATACTCTTAACACACCAAGAAAAGAAAAAAAGGCAAGTTCTTTGTAAGTTCCTTATAAAAAAGATTATTTTTGAACTATCTGTAACTTTAAATAATATGTATTGTTTACTGTGTATCATGCAGAGCCACAAAATGATGAAGCTCGATATGATTATTTCTGATCTACGACCAGAAGAGCGTAAAATTTTAATGGAAAAATTGCAAAAAGATGAATCAAGTGAATGAAACAATACTATTATTCCAATATGAGCTTCTTTGTTCAATTATCATTAATAATATACTTAAAATTATTAGATAACATGTGTCAAAAATTCTACTAATTCACATCTATTTAACATTCTATAGGGACCAACAACTCAAAAAAGGAATGTTGTTCTAAGAAAAGAAAAAAATAGAACATGAAAATGAAAATGAATTTCTCCTTGGCTCATCTGGAGTGGTGCTGGAAGTTAACGAAAGGGGGAAAAACTTTTACAAAAGTTTTAGGGATCTAGTGGAACGAATACAACAACGTGCTTTAAATGTAATATGTAATCATTGAATTTTTCGATCATTAGGTACAATAAATAAAAAAATTAGTATTAAATATTAAATTTTAAGAATTTTCTTGCAGAAAATAAAAGAAAATGGAACCCATTCAACACATAAAACAAGACGACAAGGAAGAAAATGGTTGATCTCTAAGTTTGTGAGTAATTGTTACTTCCTTATAACAACTTAACTAGATTTCATTTTTTGTATTTTTTAAGTTGTTTTACAAAAATCATCATTGACTGTTTTCAAACAGGTGCTAACATACAAAGAAGAACCATCAAACGAATTTATTAAAATTGGGTTAAATATGGGTTGTGAGTATATGTTGGCATATCAGAATTTAATTGTGGAATTTGTAAGCATCTATCGATCTTGTTTTAATTAGCTCCTTCTATAATTAATAGAACAAAAACATCTTTTATATTAAATATATGATTTGTTATGGGGTATAAAACTTGCAGGAAACAAATTATGGAACTGCACCAACAAATGAAATTTTGAAAGATGGCATGGTACATGGTTTTGAAAGAATGTGTATATTTTATGAGTCAATTGTTGCTATGGTACGTCATTTTTATTTTCGATTTACATTGATGTATATTATTTAATATTGGAATTTTCATTATTCTCACCAATGTATATACACTCATTTCAGTTTATTTTATTTTTGTAGATGCGAAGTGAAGAAGAAAAAAATAATCAACCTCATGAACACAACATTCCTGAAAATAATCCAAGTCATGGAAGTAGCTCTAGCAGTGACAACAGTTCAAGCGAAGAATGATGATGACTATGGAATTTGGATATCAAAGCAAGGCATTTTATTTTTTAAAATATGTCTGTGAAATTAGACATATTTCAAAAAATCCATAATTCTAATGAACAATGAATTTTAAAAAACCATAATAATTCTAATATGATATAACAAATTAATCCAAACAGCACATTCAAATGCATTAATAAAAATGTAATTAATATGAATATTGTTATAAGATGTGTCGATTTTTGATGAATAATGAATTTAAAACAATCACAATAATTGGACTGTCAAAGGTGGATGTTTCTAAAAAAAAAAAATGAAAACCGATGCGTTTATGTGTCTATACACACCGGTGTGTTTATGATACTATGGGCACCTCACTAATACTGATTCGATTTATAAATATCAGTGCATTTGTGTGATACTGCACACCGGGGCGTTTATGTATCTATAAGCACCAATGCATTTGTAGATGCCATGTGCACTGCACGAATACCGATACCAATTATAAATCTCGGTTTCTTTCTGTGATATGGAGCATCGGTGCCTCATAAAGATACACGCACTAGTGCACTTATACGACCTATCGGCACCACTCAAATCCCAAGACCAATTAGAACGACCCCATGCGTTGTATCACGAACACCAGGCCCAGTGCTGTTGTTTTCCTTAATGGCCCGGTGCATTCTCCTTCGATCACCCCGGTGCTGTCTACTGATACGCACCGGCACATTAAAACCTGATAAGAGCATCGATGAAAAAACATCTGTAATAACCTTCGACCGTCCATTTTTTTTAGTTGTGTTGAATTTCCGTTAAAAGCTCTGCCAAAACCTCCGTTACCAGAAACGAATGTGGTAGCATATGCTTTTTTGACAATTTTGGCCAATTTTATAACACTAAAAACCTCCTTTATAACCTCCGCTAGAGGGTCTTTTCCTTGTACAGTGAATACAAGGATTTGAAAAACATAAAGAAAATTTTATATGTCTCAACATATGGTTATGACATTCTCCAAAGGTATTGCTCCCTTAATAATTGGACAAACTTATTCCCTATAATTCCTCGTAATTTTCAAATGTTTTGCTAAGATTGTCCTAAAGAATCCCTTATGAAACCTATATATTAAGGGTGTCTGAAAATGAGGAACCTAATCCTTGTTTACCAATTTTACTCTCGAAATTCACACCATTTCTATATACTCTCATGTTTGGAAAATTATTCAACCCATTTTCTAAGCATCCTTATTATTGGATATAAAATAAGAAGAAATGAGATTATGATCAAATATTTCCTTTCTAGGAGGACATTGATAGATATCTTTCACTTGGGATATATGTCATGAGCTTCATATTGGCCGAAAACTACTACAATTATCCCATATGTGAATTGGGTCCCTTCAACACTATTCTCCATATTTTTCCCTTGAATATTTTAAATTTTTGGGATTGAAACCTCTTATCTAGTGCCTTATATTCCTCAAGTTCTTCCATTACATTTCCCCAATAAGACACCTTTCTCCCCTTAGCTATTCCTCCTTAATTCCATTATCCTAAGAATCCCTCTACCTTGGGACGTTTTAGAGAATTTGAGCTCACTCTTCATAGCTACACGACAATATTTATGACATCTAACACATTTGGAAGGAATTCCCATGTAATTAATAATATCGTAGTATTTTATCTCTTTTCTCCAATATAATTTCTTCTACTAGCCCTTCTAAAAAAATCAATGCACCAATATTTGAGTGATAGAAAATGAATTAGATGCTTGAAATATCATATCTACTTCTAAATTAGAAGTAATACTATTCCCAATCACTTTCAGTTTCTTAGTAAACTATAAATAAAGAGAAAATAAATGTAACTTAACTAAATTGTTTAAAAATTTTATTTCTCCAAAGATAGGTTGAATAATGAAATTTTCTTATTTAGGGATAAGGTTTACTACTCTTCATAAACTAGGTGCTCGTAATCTTAGATAAATAACTAACTTACCAAAATATAAGATCCAACTAGCCCAAAGCAATATTTGAAAGAGAGGTAGGTAATCTGCCACAATCATCCACTTATTTTTCAACTGAGATTTAAAGGGTTTTTTAACTAAACAAGTCCCATAAAACCTTCCTATTTGTGCTTGATCTATCATCTCCACAATGTAATATATTTTATATCTTCTCCAACCACCAATATAATTTGTATTAGTTCTTCCTTGGCAAAACATTTACCTCACTTAGTATATATGACTTGTGTCCCAACTCACCTTTAATTTCTAGGATCCCCATACTAATAGATTCCTACAACCTATTACTCCTTTCCCTTCCTAGAATTGCAATCTCTCATAACCAAAAAACATCCTATAAAAAAAAAAAAGTTTCTCCCATTTTCCAAGGAATTTGAGAAAACTCATCAATATTTCTTCTTTCTATAATGAAAAATTTGTTAGTGATTTTAATATTTTGGAATTTCTAAGGGTATATCTAACACCCTCCTCCCACATTTACCCAAGCTCATGGGTCTACCAAGGTAAATATGTGATGAATATTTAATATGATATGATTCAACCTCCTAGATCACCTTAAGGAATTGGAATCGAAAAAACAAAACCTTACTCACCTTCCTCGGGTGCTAAAGGACCCCCATGGGCTAAACCAAAATTGCAGGGGTTCAAACCCTTATTTGACTTGTCGTTTCAATGATATAGACTACCATTTTCATGCACAAGCCTACATCTCTGTGAATGTACACCTCTAGTTTCATCCATAACCACTAAAAGGGTGTGACTGCAATTTTTTTCATCTAATTTTGTGCGTGAGATTGGAGAATTTGAGCCACTTTTTTAAAGCTAGGATTCTGACCACTTCCCAAAGCTTGATCATACTTTATAAAACAATAAATGACACAAATAGAAATCTTCTAACAAAAAAATTGATCAAGGACATGACCTAAAAAAACCTAACCATGAAATTAATTTCATCAAACACATTGAAAACATGTAATCTAAAGGTCATAACAACATATATGAACATACAAACCTCATACTTATATGAGAATAATAAAGAATGTATGATTCCCTCTCATAATAGCTGAAATAACATCTATTAGCTCATGCATCTATTAACCATTCATAAAAAATTCAGAACACATCAAGATCCATAGCAAATATACATCATATAACCAACAATAACCATCATATAAACCAAAAATCACCATCACATAAACCATGGAAAGGTATCCATAAGATAGCCATCATAATCAGCACATATGATCATATATCACAATAGCGAATACATCTTATTAACATATGAAAATTCCAACTAGGTTAGGGACTTCCACATACCACCCGACCATATATTGGGTTGAACAAAGTCTTTCTTTTAGCCAATCACCCCATACCATATTCCTAGCATGAATGAGGGATCTCATGGAATAACCAAATAAAAACAAACCAACGCTTCCAAATTCCAAACCACCTAAACCCTCTACCAGTGATTTCATCTCATGTTCATACATCTCTAACCATCACCAGATTGGTCTCTACCCAAGCTTTCGAGGGCTCCAAAGTTTGTTTTCCAACCAAGGCTTCCAGGACTATTAACTCAACCCATAGCTTCCGTGAGGTTTCCAAAGAATTTTTCCAACAAGGGCCTCTGACACTACTACCTAAATCCACCAAGGGCTTCCAAAGAAATTTTCAAACCAAGGCTTCTAGGACTCGTAACTCAACCCAAGATGTTACAGAGTTTCCAGAGCATTTTTCCAACCATGGCTATCCAGGAAATTGAAAGCTTTAGAAAAACCACTTTCAATCTAGGAAATCATCCATGAAAATTTTGGATCAGAACCAAGAAACCAAATGCATGTTCATGCATGCCAAAACTAGCAACGAAATCATACATGAAACTTGGTATCTGCTAGCAAAACCCATTGTAATTGCTCGTCCTGTTGTGCGCTTGCATTTTCCAGATTTTCCTTTTTCTTCTTACTCTAATTCCCAGGTATGCCACACTCCTCCAAGAGTGCTCCAATAAAACTCTAAGTGTCCAAGAGTATGAGAGAGAATAGAAGAGAGAGAGAGAGATTTCCAAGATAAATTGAAAAAAGGTTAACTCTGAAAAAAGTGATGAACTGATCCTCATAAGCCTTTTATCATTGACATCTCTATTTTCTTCATTTTCCATTATTTTCCTTAAATTTCCTCCTCGCATGCAACTCGTGACCTTTCACATTATTTTTCTCCTAGTTTACATTATTTTCATAAATAAAATGCCAATAATTGCCACTTTGCCTTTCTGAAGATTTTTCCTTTTCCTTTGCTAATTTCCTTTAGCAATAATAAACCAAATGAACACCCGCTAGGATGTTTTTTCCACCATTCAACTTGGAATACGTATCCCATGACCTTGGTATTATATTTTTTTTTACATGGAAATTATACCACGATTGTTACAAAACCCTCCCCCTTAGGGGAACACTGTCCTCGGTGTTCAATGACACCTATAAACCGGCAAGCTCCTAAAAACAAAACATACCTATAAACCAATAACCTACTAAAAACAAAACATACTTCCCATGGAGATTTATAACACAAATCGTTGTATTATTTACAATGAACACTACTTAAAACATGACAAACATACCATTTATTGGAGCTTTATAACACAACTCATTATAGTATTTTGAATAACAACCACATACATATTGATGCACATTTTCTGCAACCAACAAATATCCATAATAACTATGGAGCTTTATAATCATATCTCGGTACAAATTTTAAAATAATATACACATAAATTTATGTAAATTTTCTCTAGCCAACAAATAAAATGATATAATGTCTGCATCCGTAACAAGGGAATCTTGAGGCTCACACATCCATGCTTAAAGTAGTACCAGGATTCGCCTCCTTCCCTAGAAGTCCATAAACAACTTCCAAATTCAAAGTCTGCATCCAAATTCCAGCGCTAAAATCCTGTACCGCTTGTCCTAACAGTGAATAGCTATCAGCTCATTGTTCCAGGGCACACTCTCAATGTGAATTTGATTCCATATGGCAATGCTAATGACCAAAATCAATGTATTCCATGGCCTTTCCTTCTCTGCTACAGAGACCCTCGAGAAATACAGTCACCACCTTCTGTGAAGTCACAAACCTTCCCAGTTCTGTGGAAAATCCCTTCTTTGCTACAAATTCCCTCGGGAAATACGGTCACCACATTTTATGCAGTTACAAAACTTCCAAGTTTTGTGGCAATCCCTTACTCTGCTACATAGTCCCTTAGGTGACCACTCCCTTGCCAAGGTTTCCTAGTAATATAAGAAGGTCCATGTAATATCCCTGGTGAAAATTCCATGTAATAAAAGTTAATAAAGGAAAAATAATAACCAAGGTCATGGGACACGTATTCCAAGGTGAATGTTGGGAAAATTTTCTTAGTGCGGGTGTTCATATAGTTTATTATGGCTATAGAAATTAGCAAAATAAATGGTTAAGGCTTTGGAAATACAAAGTGGAATTCATTGGCATTTATTTATGAAAATAACGGAAAATAGGGGAAGATGGAGTTGAAAGGTCACAGGTTTCATGTGAGAAGGAAAATGAAGCATAATAAAGGAAAATGAAGAAAATAGAGGCCTCATTAATAAAAAGGCTTCTTAGGATCAGTTCATGGACTTTTTTCAATACACTTTTGTAGCTCTCATTATTCAGTCTCTCTCATACTCTTGGATACTTAGAGTTTTCTTGGAGAACCCTTGGAGAGTGTGGTATACTAGGATATTTGGAGCAAGAAGGAGAAGGAATAGCAGTAAATCATAAGAGGACATCAAGATCAGCAACTACAATGTCTTTTTATTGCAAGTACCAAGTTTCATGTGTGTTTTCCTTGCTATTTTTGGCATGCGTGGTGTATGCATGTGGTTTCTTAGTCATGATCGGTCATTGGCATGGAGGATTTCCTAGATTAATAATGGATCTTCCTAGCCTTGCAATTTCCTATATAGCCATGTGTTGTGGGTTCATTTCATTATTTTTTTTCTGGTTGGTTCTCATTTTCCTATAGTTGTGAGTTCAGTTACTAGTTCCTGGAACCTTGGTTGGAAAAATTCTCTCGAGCCCTGTAACAACTTGGGTTGAGTTACTAGTCCTAGCGTCCTTGTTGTAAAACTCCTTTGGAGCCCTAGGTGGTTTGAGTTACTAGTCTTGCAGCATTTGTTGGACAAATGGTTTGATGTCCGACAACAACTGTGGGTTGAGTTACTCGTCATGGAGCCTTGGTTGGAACAAATTCTCTAGAGACCTGGAAGGCTTGGGTGCAGACCAATCTGGTAATGGTTGTGATTTCTTACCTTGAGGTGGAATTACTCATTGAGGGTTGAGGTGGTTTGGCCTCTGGAAGCCCTAGTTTTATTTTGATTGATGTATTTTATGAGATCCCACATTCATGTTTGGAGTATGGCATGAGGGTGACTAGGTGAAGAAAGATTTGGCTCATCATGTTTGGATTCATATATATATATATATATATATATATATATATATATATATATATATATATATGCAAAACTAGATGATAATGCAATTAATTCAATGATGCAAAAATGCTTCTTAGTGATTCTCAAATAAGTATGAGACACCTATTCTCATATATGTTATTTAAAATTTTATATTACATATTTGTGACATGCTTGACCAAATTCCTATCATCCCTAGTAGGGGTCCAGTCAAGTTCTTGTTCAAGTGTTTTCTTGTGCATTGTTTTTTTTTTGTTATAATTCATTTATTAAATTTTCATTAAGTTTTGGGTAGTGACATGGGCCTCAAAAAGTGGCTCAAATACCCAGGATACTGGCATAGGTCTATGGGAACAATTCCTTGGACCCACACATGATTATGCTATTGGAGCATCCAGAGCATCCAGATGCGTCCTTTCCCATATCAAGGGAGAATATGGGGGTTTAATATTCTAAAATACCAGTGGGACCCAGGGGTTGGATAAATCCATGGTTGGGTTGGCTCTTGAGAGTTTTGTTGCTCATGTGGAAGTTTTGTTTGATGTGATTCCATCCATTCCACTTCCTTAAGGTCAACTAGGAGGTTGAATCAAATCATAGTAACTCTTTGTCACATGTTTACCCTGGTTAGACATTTACTTGGGTAGATGTACAGTGGTATTGATAAGGAGATCATGTCCAAGTTCAAAAATTCTCAAAAATGAAAGTGCTAAAAAATGGTTGCAACCTGAATGAAAGGAAGGGTCTCGTCGCTATGATTTTGGCACAGTGAATGGTTCACAAAACAGAGGTCATATGCAGAAGTTATGAAGGTTTGAAAAGACTAGTAAACTCCAAAAATGGGTTGACCAAGTTTGATTTTTTTTAAATTTGGAAAAAATTTAAAAAATAATATTCCAAGGAATATTCCATATGGCTGTATCAAATGTTGACACTTGGCAGATTTTTATTCGAAGATGGTTTTACCTTTTTGGATTTAGGCCTATCACTGGCTACCACGTAGCGGGCCCGGAGGTTTCCACGTAGACCAGGCCGAGGAGAAGGATTTGGCGTATCGAAATTTTTATAGTTCATGAGGTTTGAACCGAAGACCTCCTCCCACGGCTCGCACTACTTACCATTGCACCATATGCATGTCACTTAACCTCTGTGTAATACAAAACATATTTATCGTTTGAATTTCAATTCAGCGGAAAATTAAAGGGGTTAGCCCCTTAGGGATAGCCCGACCCCATATGTCCTATGCGCTTGTGACCAAGGCCTTAACCTCAGTGGTTACGCAAATTGGCTGAGGGTTACAGTCGTGTGACCACATCAGAGCCAGAAATAAATGCCAACAGTTACGGTTACTGTTTTCTCCAACGGTGAGGGCGCCGGTCACATGTGACACCGTCCTACTCAACGGTTAACGTAACATTTATTTCCACCACCAAGTTTGGAGAATATTTCGCTAATGTTGAGGATTCCATCATTTTAGCACCCTTAATTGGAGTTCCTCCACATTTAGTGGAGGTTTTCAAGGGATATTGGGCAAAATTTGTTTTTTCCATAACTCCTTCAATTTTCGACCAAAAAAGGTGAAAAAATAGTAAATTTTGGGTATTCTCAACGTTATGAACACATTGGAATAGGTTTCAGAGCCATCATAGGCCATCCTCAGTAGGTTTGGCTTCGGAGAAGATTAAGGAGCCATCAGGGCCACCAGGGTGTAGGTAGTGTATTGAGCATCGTTTGTCTGTTTTATGCAAATGAATAGTCATCTCTAGCTAATGCAAATATTATGAATCTTTTTTTATAGAGAGAACAACCTATTGAGACTTTATTTCACTTGTACTTACCATTTTTTAGAAATACGATATGAGGGACATGTTGTTGGGAGCTGGGCCAACAGATGTAGCCTAGGAGGGGTGAACTACTTCATCAAATTTGCTGAGTAATATGCTATATGATGTTTTATTATAATTATTGACTGTTCTACAATGATAAACAGTTAAAATTCATACTTAATTCTCACACAGAAATCTGTTTAACTAAGCTAAAACCATTTGTTTCTCCTACAAATTTCATACAACCTTATGCACAGATTTTAATTACTGTTTGGATATTTAGCATAGCAAGGCTAATACATTCCATTCAGATCAAGTTGGTATTAGACCTATATTTCTACTCTCTATATTTTTCTTGTGCAAAGTTTGTTTAACCGTTTGAAAGGTTTTTCATGCTTACTAGGCTGAAGTTAAAGAGAGGAGAAGGTCAATTGGAAAGGACTTACAGTAATCCTTAGCCAAGGAGGGCAAGAGTGCCATTATCTCCACCTTCAATTTTACCTCAAAGAGAAGTAGAAGAAGCCATAAGCATGTCTTCAAGGGAAGGAGAAATCCATGAAGAAGTTGATCCCAAAGTGGAAGAAAGGGTGTTTAGAAAAGCATTCCTTGATTTGACAGAAATGGTGAGAGTTATTTATCAAGAATGGAATGAAAGACTAGAAGGAAAAGGATCGAAACTTCACAAGGAAGGAGAAGGATCATTAGGAGGCCATAATGATGAAGAGAAATACAAGAAGGGTAATGGAGGGAATGGAGATAGTGGAAAGTCTCCATCATCACCCTCATCTTCATCTTCATCTTCGTCAACCTCTACATCATCTTCAGTACATCATTCTCAGAAAGTGAAGAACATGGATAAAATTCCTTTTCTTAAACTTGATGATAAGTTTGAATTGCCAAAGTTTGATGGTGAAGTTAATGCAGAAAAGCTAGATAATTGGATTAAGCAATTAGAGGTCTATTTGAGAATTCAAAATTTTCATGATGAAGAAACCAAAATTCAGCTAGCTTCATTGAGAATGGAAGGTGCAACTCTTGTTTGGTGGGAAGCAAAAACAAAGGAGAAGACCAAAAAATATAGTAAGATTATCTTATCATGGTTTGATTTCATTTCTGCAACTAAAAAATAGTTTTATCCATTAGCTCACATGTATAAATCCATAATGGACTGGAAAAATTTTAAACAATTGAAATGACAAAATGTTCAATTTTATACCCAAGAATTTAGAAGAAGAGCTCTTTTACTAGGAATTGATTTCCATAGCCAAGACACTTTACTCCAGTATATAGGAGGTTTTCATACTTACCTAAGACATACCATTTTCATGTTTAACCCTACAAGCTTAGATGAGGTTTGTGTTCAAGCCACAAATTTAGAGGCGTGGGGTAAACAAAATTTTCAAGGGAATGAGGAAAGTGAGTTTAAAGGAAAAGTGAGGAAAAAGAGAAATGTAAATTGTAGGAAAGAGAAGGGAAAATTTTTCTGCAAACATTGTTCTAAAACAAGTCATGATGAGGACCATTGTTGGAAACTTCATCCGCATTTGAGACCATAAAGTTTTAAAACCAAAGTTAAAGACAAGGAGAAAGGTAAGACAATTGAAATAACTGAACAAGATCTAGGATCAAATTCAGTATATGAAACTAAAATCATAGCTATGGCACTAAAGAACTTAAAGTGAAAAAATAATGAAACTAAACCCAGTTCTAGTATTTCTAACTATCACATAGAAGCTCCAAATGAAAAGAAAAGAACTGAACTGTTTCATGTGAGGGTCCTTTCCAAACACACCAATATTGACACGCTATTTGACAGTGGGTCACAAGCGAACCTTATTTCTGAAGACTTAGTCAAGAAACTGAATCTTGAAACCATTCCACATCCTAAACCATATCCTCTTGGTTGGATTTGTAAGGATGTAAATTTACAGGTTTCAAAGAAGTGCATGTTATGCTTTCCCATAACCACACATTTTATTGGCACAATTGAATTAGATGTTGTTTCGCTTGATATTACAGGTGTGGTGTTGGGAAATACTTACTTGTATGACAGGAAAACTATCTTCCATTGCCATGAGAGCAAGTACCATTTATTCAAGGATGGAAAGGAGTTTATTATGAGAGCACATCGCAAAAAACTAGACTCTTCTTTAGTGAATGCAGGGCAGAGGAAGAGGCTCGTCAATGCAAGTCAAAATTTGACTTTGATGTTGATTAAGCAAAGGGAATTTTTACATAATCCTTTTCACATTTATGCTGATGTAAATAATGAGTTTTTTTAGTCTGAAAGTAGATTGTCTTTGAAAGAAGATGACAAGAAGTTGCAGCAATAATCTTTGCTATTGATCAGTGAGGAAAACAAAGTGTCAGTGCAAGGAGGTGCAAATATCCAAGAGAGGGTAAAGCATCTAAGGAGGGAGGGCACAATGTTTAGTAATGATCATTGCTGGTTTCAGAATGGCAATGTACTATGGCCAGAAAACTTGGTCACGAATTGACACAAGTACAAGGCTAATTTAGAAAAAAATCGCCATAAGGACAGGATACAAGGTGAAAGTAATTTTGAATTTCCTTTGAAAATATATCAATGTAGAAACAATATGTTTAATGCAAGGTTAAGTTTATATTCTGCAATTTTCGAAAATGTGCAACATGAAAAAGTAAAATTTAGCAACAATTGGTCAACAGATTCAAGGAAAATTTTTTGTTTCATGAGAAGCTCCAATTAATGAAATCAGGGAAATTTTAGGGGATTAATATTGGAAGAGTGGAGATTCAGTCTCCTCATCTTCAGGTTCAGTAGTCCAGAGAGCTTTTGGGGTCCAAAAGCTTCCTAGTGGGGAGGTGTGATCAGGAGATCATGTCCAAGTTCAAAAATTCTCAAAAATCAAAGAGCTAAAAATGGTTGCAACTAGAATGACTGGAAAGGTCTTGTCGCTGCGATTCTAGCACCATGAATGGTTCGCAAAAAGGTGGTGGTAAGCAGAAGTTATGAAGGTTTGAAAAACCCAGTAAAATCCAAAAATGAGTTGATCAAGTTTGATTTTTTTTTTTTAAACTTGGAAATTTTTTTTAAAAAGAATATTCCAAGGAATATTCCTAGAATATTCCATATGGCCATATCATATTTTGACACTTGACAGATTTTTATATGAAGATGGTTTGACCTTTTTGGATTTAGGCCTATCACGGGCTACCATGTGGAAGGCCGGAAGGCCGCCACGTGGCTCTAGGCCGAGGAGCATGTTTTGGCATATCAAAATTATTGTAGTTCATGAGGTTTGAACCACAGACCTCCTCCCTCGGGTCGCACCACTTACTATTGCACCATACGCATGTCACTTAACCTCTATGCAATAGAAAACAAATTTATCGTTTGAATATCAATTCAGTAGAAAATTAAAGGGGTTAGCCCCTTAGGGCTAGCCCGACCCCGTATGTCCCAGGCGCCCATGACCATGGCCTTAACCCTGGTGGTTACGGTAAGTGGCAGAGGGTTAGGGTCATGTGACCACATCACAGCTAGAAATAAATGCCAACAGTTATGGTTAGCGTTTTCTTTGGCGGTCAGGGCAACAATCACATGTGACCTCGCCCCACTCAATGATTAACATAACATTTATTGCCACCACCAAGTCTGGAGCAGATTCCACTAATTTCAGAGAGTTCACCATTTTAGCGCCCTTAACTGGAGTTCCTCCACATTTAGTGGAGGTTTTTAAGGGATATTGGGAAAATTTTGTTTTTTGCAATAAATCCTTCAATTTTCAACGAAACAAGGTGCAAAAATAGTCAATTTTGGGTATTATAGACATTCTGAACATATTGGCACAAGTTTCAGAGCCATCAGAGGTTATATTTAGCATTTTTAGTTTCAGGGAAGATCAAGGGGCCATCAGGGCCACCAGGGTGTATGCAGTTTATTGAGAATCCTTTGTCTGTTTTATGCAAATGAATATTCATCTCTGGCTAATTCAAGTATTATGAAACTATTTTTATAGAAAGCACAACCTATTGATGCTTTATTTCACTTGTACTTACCATTTTTGAGGAATAAGATATGAGGGACATGCCATTGGGAGCTGGCCAAACATATGTAGCCCAGGAGGGGTGACCTGCTTCATAAAATTTGCTGAGTAATGTGCTATGTGATGTTTTATTCTCTATTATTTACTATTGTACAATGATAAACAGTTAAAATTCATACTTAATTCTCACATAGAAATCTGTTTAACTAAGCTAAAACCATTTGTTTCTCCTGCAAACTTTAGAGAACCTTATGCACACATTTTAATTACTGTTTGGATACTTAGCACAACAAAAATAATACATTCCATTCAAATCAGGTATCAGAGCATGGTTCACCCCTTGGACTAGATGGGTGGTGTGTGTTGGCAATATGATGCAGAGTGTTGTCCTTGATGGCAACCCACTGAATGAAGATGAAGACATGAGACTGTTGACATGTGTTGTCTTTGATGGAAAACCACCTGATGAAGTTAGTCTTGACCTGATGGACTCTGTAAATGATGTATATCTAATATGAAATGATGTTTGTTAGCAATATGATGCTGAGTGTTGTCCTTGAATGGCAACCCACTTGATGAAGATGATGGAAACTTACTTGATGAAGTTGTGCTTGATAGAATATGTCTTGATGAACTAAATATGATGTATCTACAGTGAGTACAGAAGGCAATGAAGAAAGGAATTCAGCATGTGCTAAATCTATGGTGAAAATAGTATGTCTCAAGGCATACGCGGATCTGTCTAGGAGAAGTCGCGTATGCACGCGGGAAACATCGTGCCAAGTCGCGTATGGGAAAAAGCGCTCATAAAGTGCAAAACCAGGGGTAACCACCATGGTATTGACCCATTGTATTGGGTAATGATTCGTCTAAATGACCCCGTCCAGGAATACCATCGGAAGTAATGTGGTTTTGGCTCATGGTATTGAAAAAGGGTAAACCTATATAAAGAGAAGAAATTCATTGTGCAAATCAGGAGCGTGGGTGCAAGATGTCTGAGCTTGAATGAATACTTCTCTCTGAAGTAGATCTGAATGGAAAGGGTTACAGTTGAATGATAGATCTGAATGTATGATGCACCAATGATGAAGAAGAGGATCTAGATCTGAAATGTACTTGTATTTGCTAGATCTGTTTATGGAATGATTAGATCTGTGATGAGGCGAACATCTGTCTGAGGTAAAGGGTAAAATCTGAAGTGATGTATCTGTTGTGAAGAATTGCAATGACATAAAAGTCTAAAGAACCATACGCCTTTGTTTTCCAAGGCAGAGGAAGCGTGTATAGACAGGCGACTTCATCGAAGAGAAAGCGCATATGCGCAATGGAATTAGATTTTTAATATGTACGTAAGTATACGCCGGTTTATGTGGAACGGGCGTATATATACGTGACACACGTTGAAAGGAAAGCGCGTATGAAACCCAGGGTTCGTTGGAAGTCCGTGGTAAGAAATGTCTCCGATATGTTTCACGGCTTTCATCATTATCTCGTTGGGGCTGGCTATATGTATCGCTCATGTTCGACCGTGCTTACATGGAAAGGGTCCAGTATGAAAATATGATGAAACGTGGCCTGCAAGTGGTGTCCTAAAGGAAGCTTTGGATCCAATGTGAAAATTGATGAAACGTGGTCCATAGAGGTGCTGAGGGTTGTAGCCTTCAGTCAGGGGGTTGTAGCTCCCTTCCAGGTGAGGCTGGTAAACGAGATCAGGGGGTCGTAGCTCCCTTCCAGGAGAGGCTGGTAAACGAGTCAGGGGGTTGGAGCTCCCTTCCAGGAGAGGCTGGTAAACGAGTGTAGGTGGGTGCCTGCGTGCTGGTAGGAGTCTGCACCAGCACATATGTTGTAAGATGTTTTCTCTATAATAAAATATTGAAGGCTGAGCAACTGCAGCGGTGGTTTTCTCCCGTCTTGGGTTTCCACCTAAAAATCCCGGTGTTCATGTGTGATGCTTTGTGTGATGGTTTATTCTGTTGTTACTACACATGTTTACTGTTAACATAACATCAGATGAATGAATAGTGCAAAGAACTAAGTTAATAAATATCTGCATGTTTAGATCTCTGCTAATACGCGAGTTGTATGAAGGATATCCGCGTGTATATGCGAGTTTACTAAAGGAAATTAGCATATGGGTTTTAGAGAGTGAAAAAGTAAAAAGTTTTGAATATGCAGTAAATACTGATTCACCCCCCCTCTCAGTATTTTTCCCAACAATTGGTATCAGAGCAGGTTCTTCTGCAGAAGCTTGATCGCTTGAAGGAGATCCGTCGCAATGGGAAGTCAAGAAGGAGTGATGTCCATAAAGCCACCTCTATTCAATGGAAGCAATCTGATATTATGGAAGGTACGAATAAAAGCATATCTGCAAAGTCTTGGTGCAGATGTATGGGCAATCGTGGAAGAAGGTTATCAATACCTGGCAAGTATTCCTACTGATGCAGCAGAAAGGAAGAAGTATGAAACCAATGCCAAAGTAGTAAATGTCTTATTAGGAAGCATGTCTGAACCAGAATTTGCTAAAGTGATGCAGCTACATTCAGCAAAATAAATATGGGACAAAATCATTCTAAGTTATGAAGGAGACACAAAGGTAAAAAGTGAAAAACTCCAAACTCTTAGAATTGAATATGAAAATTTGAAGATGCATAGTGATGAGAGTATTGCCCATTTATTCTTACGTCTGGATGATATTGTAAATCGAATGAGAAATTTGGCTGAAACCATAACTGATACTACTCTGGTGGAAAAAGTCTTAAGATCCTTGACTTCAAAATTTGACTCTAAAGTTTCAGCTATTGAAGAAAGGCAAGATCTGCAAACTCTTACTATTGTTCAATTACATGGTATTCTGACTGATTTTGAAATGAGACAAGGAGGTCCTTCTCAAATCAAAGAAGTTGCTTTTAAGGCATCTGCAAAAGGAAAAGAAAAGGAAGTTGTCAAAGAATCCAGCTATATATCCAAAGAAGAAGAAGCGAATTTTGTGAGAAAACTCCAACTAGGTACTGGAAGATTCAAAGGTAAGCTTCCCTTCAAATGTTTTGAGTGTGGAAAATTTGGTCACTATGCTGCTAAATGTCCTTATAGAGAAAAACATGGTAAAGGGAAACAATTTGAAAAAAGGAAGAGTTATTATGCAAATGAAGATGATGATGAAGTGTCCAGTGAAGATGAAGAAGATTATGACCATGATCTGAAAGTGCTCATGGCAAAGAAGCAAAAGAAGAAGGCTACTCAAAACAAGAAGATATCTCAGAAAACATGTATAGCAGAAATTGAAGAAGATGAATCAGATAGTGATTGGGGCCCTTGTAATAATCTTCTTTGTGCAAACAATAGTGAAGATAGTGAAAGTAAAGTTGTGGATCTAGAAGAAGCTCTCAAGATTAAAGTTGAAGAACTACAAAGTTCATCTAATAAGCAAGAAACTATCTACAAAGAGATGATCTCTCAAATGGAAAAACAAATAGAAATGATGAATGGACAGGTGGACAAGTATCAAAGGTTTCATACTTATGCATCCAATCGAATTAAAGAACTAGAAGCAGAAATCAACGATCTAAATGCATATCTCGAAAAATCAAGCAAGAAGAATGAAGGACTTGAAGCTGCAATCATCTTTCTACAAACAGATCTTGAAGCATCAAATAAGAAGAATGAAGAACCTCTGTCATTTGAAAAGGAAGGCCTTGAAGCATAAATCATCTCTCTCAAAGAAGATCTGGAAAAATCAAATAAGAAGAATGAAGAGCTGCAAAAAACATGTGAAGAAAACGAAAATTGGTTGAAAGAAGAGATTCTAAATCTGAAGGATCAAGTAGAAGATGGAAGAAGGAAAGAAGAAATCATGACAAAGCAATGTCAAGCCTTGGAGGTTGAGGTAAACATTCTCAAAGGTAAATTAGAAGAAAAAGTTAAACTTTTGAGGTTTCAAGATAGTACTAATATTTTGGACAATATTCTGAGTAATCAAAGGTCTCCTGCCATCAAACTTGGTCTTGGTTTCCATGAAACTGTTAAAGGAGAATCTAGCTCACAAGGAAGTGCAAAAAATTCAGAGGATGTCAATGCAAAACCTGAAGTGTTGAAAGAGACAAAAGGTCAACCAACAATGATGAAATCTCAAAGGAAATCAGCCAATAATGTTGAATGCTTTATATGTCATAATTATGGGCATGTTGCGGAAAATTGTAGGAGCAGATCATTTCAGCCTCAAACAAACAGTTTCTACATAGGAAGGTACTCTGGTTTCTTCAGGGGATATTTTTTTTCATGTAACGTGTATGGACATAAAGCAGCTGACTACAAAAGGAGGAAGATTAGAAATACTCATCATGATTCTTATGCTTATTTCTCTGGACACATGAGATGTTATTCTTGTAACAAGTATGGACATGTAGAAAAGGAATGCAGGTTGAACAGATATGAGAAATTGGATAACTTCCAGCACACAAATAGAAAGTTCAAAAAAATTTGGAAAAAGATGGAGGACCTATCAGAAACATAGGGAATATTGACCCTACTGCAGTCATCCGCTTCTGAAGCTTACTTCTCTTATTGACTGCAGGAATGATGTGGGATACATTATGAGATTTAGTAATGTATCGTAACAGGGGGAGAAATGTATGATGACTCTCATGGTTGATTTGATTTTTCTGACAGAGCATCTGATTTGAAGATGACAGGTACAGGAAGTACAAGTTCAGGGGGAGATGAAGGAATGTAAAAAATTTCTATGCTTCACTTTCCATACGCGGGTTCTATGAACAAAAGTCGCGTATACACGCGAGTTCCAGCAGACACAGTCGTGTATGCATTAATGATAAGAGAATTTATATGATGGCTGAAGATCTGGAGCAGAGGTTCAGGGGGAGCATCAGTCTGATTGTTAATAACTGTATTATTAACTCAGTATCAGCTTAGTTGCTCAGTTCTAAATTATGATGATATGATACTTGGTTTCTGATGTTGAAAACTATGGATGAGTCTTGTTTGCTTTTTGATGAAGAGTATTCGTTGCTGAGATGAAAGTCTTATAATTTGGAGATAAGGGAAGTTCATGCAGAGATTGTTGTTGGTGACTTGCTGATGAACGTATTCAGGTTGCACAAGTTAAGGAGGAGCACTGGTTTAGGGGGAGCAGCAGGTTGAATACTAATGATTGCATTGTTGGCACTATGACTGCTTATTCTTTGATACTCATGCTCAAATGATGATAACTTGGTATATGGTTTATTATGATGAGACTTAAAGCCCTGTTTGCTGATAAGTATCTTTTGTGCTCACACATGGATGATTTGGATGTCGTTTGATTCAGAAATAAGAATAGATCATGCAGAGTTTGTTACTATGGTTGAGATCTTTTGCCTACATATGTTACTTCATGTTAAATCTTAAAGATCATGGTGATATTGGACCACATGAATGATTGACACATATTTGAAGATGCTGTTCTGGTATGATAATTTCTCTTGGAAAGATTGTATTGATGCTGCAAAGAATCTAAAGGCTTGGTTACTAATGTGCTCATGCTACAACCATTGGATGACGCTTGAAGACACAACTACTCTTTTCTATCTATATGTATTCCAGGAAAGCATTCAAATATCTTAGAAAGAAGCTAAACACTGTCTTTTTATCATAGAGGATCAGATCTGGTTAAAATATAGAAGATGGTATTGGATACGCGGATTTCCTGAAACACAGTCGCGTATATACGCGAGTTCATGCACAAAAAACCGTGTATGTCTGATTGCTGACAATTTTATGTTTGGATTCAGCTCTCTTCAGCACAGCTGCAGTGCTGTTTGGTATCTCTAATACTGTTTGGTATCTCTGGTGGTGTTCCAGTTCTCATAATTCTATTTCTAATGTTTTGATAAAGATGCCTTGATGATTTGTTGGTGAAAGTGTTCAGGATGCACAAACTAAGTGGGAGCCTTAGTCATATGAAAAGGATGCTTGGATGCACAGATTCAGGGGGAGCATTAGCGTTGCTGAGTATAATGCATTGTTGGCATTATGTTGATTCTGAAAAATGTTCTCTTTCTTGAGGACTTTCTAGGTGTTGGTCTTAAATGGTCATTTTTGTAATTTGGTGAAAAGGTCTTGTTGAGACCCATGATGTAAAATTGTAATATTCAGTCATGTAAAGGAATTTTCAAATTTGTAAACCCACTTGGTTGGGTAGCTGAGTCAAATTTTGTAAACCCACTTGGTTGGGTAGCTGAGTTGAAATGTGTAAACCCACTTGGTTGGGTACTTGAGTCTCATATGTAAATTCACTTGGATGGATCTTTGATGTAAGTATGAGTCATTGGTGATAGGAAAGTCATAGAGTCATGTACTTCATTGGAAAATATGTTTTGAAGATTCAGCATGAAATCAGGGGGAGCTTGGTCATGGTATCAGCAGATCTGTAGAACGCTTCTTCTACATGAGGAGAAAAGGGGAGAGTGTGTTGGTTTTGATCCGCCCTTTGCCCTTGATGTCAAAGGGGGAGAGTGACATGGTGTTTGAATGAAGAGAAAGAATGGTGTCAAAAATGGAGAGAGTGACATGGTGTCATTGTATTCTTAATATACCTATCTGTTGTGGTAACCAAACACCATCGTGGTTGCCATCAAGTCCAAAGGGGGAGATTGTTGGCAATATGATGCAGAGTGTTGTCCTTGATGGCAACCCACTGAATGAAGATGAAGACATGAGACTGTTGACATGTGTTGTCTTTGATGGCAAACCACCTGATGAAGTTAGTCTTGACCTGATGGACTTGGTAAATGATGTAAATCTAATATGAAATGATGTTTGTTAGCAATATGATGCTGAGTGTTGTCCTTGAATGGCAACCCACTTGATGAAGATGATGGCAACTTACTTGATGAAGTTGTGCTTGATAGAATATGTCTTGATGAACTAAATATGGTGTATCTACAGTGAGTACAGAAGGCAATGAAGAAAGGAATTCAGCATGTGCTAAATCTATGGTGAAAAGAGTATGTCTCAAGGCATACGCGGATCTGTCTAGGAGAAGTTGCGTATGCACGTGGGAAACATCGTGCCAAGTCGCGTATGGGCAAAAAGCGCTCATAAAGTGCAAAACCAGGGGTAACCACCATGGTATTGACCCATTGTATTGCGTAATGATTCGTCTAAATGACCCCGTCCAGGAATAACATCGGAAGTAATGTGGTTTTGGCTCATGGTATTGAAAAAGGGTAAACCTATATAAAGAAAAGAAATTCATTGTGCAAATCAGGAGTGTGGGTGCAAGATGTCTGAGCTTGAATGAATACTTCTCTCTGAAGGATATCTAAATGGAAAGGGTTACAGTTGAATGACAGATCTGAATGTATGATGCACCAAAGATGAAGAAGGGGATCTAGATCTGAAATGTACTTGTATTTGCTAGATCTGTTTATGGAATGATTAGATCTGAGATGAGGCGAACATCTGTCTGAAGTAAAGGGTAAAAATCTGTGTGATTTATATGTTCTGAAGAATTGCAATGACCTAAATGTTTGAAGAACCATATGCTTGTTTGCCGCAGAGGAAGCGCATATATACGTGACTTCGCTGAAGAGAAAGCACGTATGCGCAATGGAATTAGATTTGTAATATGTACAGAAGTATACGCTGTTTTATGTGAACGGAAGCATGTATATACGCGACATCAGTGAAAGGAAAGCGCGTATGCAACCTAGGGTTTGCTGAAGTCTGTGGTAACAAATGTCTGATCTGTTCTGCTGGTTTACTGATATCTGTTAGTGAGTTATATGTATCAGTTTCATGTTTGACTGTGCTTAAAAGTATGGAGTGGGTCCAGTCTGAAAATATGATGAAACGTGGCCTGCAAGTTGTGTCCTAGAGGAAGCTTTGGATCCAGTGTGAAAATTGATGAAACGTGGTCCATAGAGGTGTTGAGGGTTGTAGCCTTCAGTCAGGGGGTCGTAGCTCCCTTCCAGGTGAGGCTGGTAAACGAGATCGGGGGGTCGTAGCTCCCTTCCAGGAGAGGCTGGTAAACGAGTCAGGGGGTCGCAGCTCCCTTCCAGGAGAGGCTGGTAAACGAGCGCAGGTGGGTGCCTGCGTGCTGGTCAAGTCTGCGCCAGCACATATGTTGTAAGATGTTTTCTCTATAATAAAATATTGAAGGCTGAGCAACTGCAGCGGTGGTTTTTTCCCGACTTGGGTTTCCACCTAAAAATCCTGGTGTTCATGTGTGATGCTTTGTGTGATGGTTTATTCTGTTGTTACTACACATGTTTACTGTTAACATAACATCAGATGATTGAATAGTGCAAAGAACTAAGTTAATAAATATCTGCATATTTAGATCTATGCTAATACGCGAGTTGTATGAAGGATATCCGCGTGTATACGCGAGTTTACTAAAGGAAAGTAGCGTATGGGTTTTAGAGAGTGAAAAAGTAAAAAGTTTTGAATATGCAGTAAATACTGATTCAGCCCCCCTCTCAGTATTTTTCCCAACAGTGTGTGTTAGTCACGCATTCATTTTGGTTGCACATGTGTTACTCATCCTTATGGTCTATATGCTTGTTGCATATGTATGGTGTTATCCATGGTTGTGGTGATTTCTCCCTGTGGAAGAGGATGTTGTTGTTATGGAATGTACCATCATGAGTGTATTCTTCGTTACATGTTGTTACATGTATTTTCCATGTATTCTTGGTTACATGTGGTTAGATGTTGTTACATGTATTGTCTGTTTATGCTTGGTTACATGTTGTTGTGTGTATTGTCCGTGTTTATGTTTTTGTATTCTCCATTTACATTGGTATGGTTGATGTCATCATCCATGAGGTCATCATATGTGTATTGACATGGTCATGCATTGATGACTGGAATCTATCTAGAATGACGTTTATTTGTTGATAAACCTATGTGTTATATTTCTATATGCCGAAATTATTATATCTATACATGCATTACGGTGATTGGTTGATCTTGCACATGAGATATCTGCCCAGAATTATGCTAAGGTACATTGGATTATTGTCATTTGGTTTAGTGGACATAGTATGGATTGCAGGAAAGAAATCAAATATGAACAGGAAGATGGTAGAATATAGAGATTATCCTTATGAATCAGATGAGAAACATGGTATTGGGCACTCTTCTGAATTGGAAAACACAATGAGAATATTTGAGGAAGAAATAAGGAGTTTCAAAGAGATAATGAAGGAATCATATAGACACAGGAAAAGAAGGAAGAGGTTAATGCATTAATCCTTCAAAGTTTGTCAGAGTTGCAAAAACAGGGACCACTTTGGATCAGCTATGGATAGGAGGATGGGACTAATGGGGAATATGGAAGTAGGTCTTCTGGTGGCCACAGGTCGAATAAAGATGACACGATAAGAGATGGAAATTTTTTATAAAATCTGGATAGGAGAGATGATAGACACGTACTATTCTAGTTCTTCTTTTGATAGGGATTATGATCATCACCATTATCATCCTTACAAGATGATTGATAAGGGATATTTTCCGAATGAAACATGGTTATTGATAAAATAGGTAACTGAACTAGTACCTATTTTTTTTAGCTAGCAAAAGAATCACCCGATTTTGAAATGTGGTGATGTAAAATCACCCTCTATTTTTTTAGAGCATGTTTTTGGCACTTCATTTTTTTTTATGTGATGATTTTCATGTCGATTTTCAATAGCAGTGGTGCAGAATCACCCACATTTTCTTAGAGGGATGATTTTGACACTATACATTTTATAATGTTTTCTTATTCCCTCATATCTTTATTTTTAAGTGCATTTATGTACTTGTGTTTAAAAAAAAAAAATTGTAATGAAATCTTCATTTTTTTACATAGATAATTTTTTTAAAAAGGTTCAATATTTTAAAGTTTATATTTCATATATGTTTATGTATTATTAATTAATATTTCAATGCACATCAAATAATTTTTTCTAGAACACCAATATTTTGAACCATACGACAAAAAAATACACATTTTCAATATAAATACAATGGAAAAAGGACACTTTTAGAGACTTTTTGTTAAAAAGACATGTTAAATAAACTAATTTTTTTGGAAAATCTTAACAAAAGAACTTAAGAAAATAACATTTTCTATGAATTTTATGTCAAAAAATAATAATAATGACAAGTTTTTTGCAAAAAATAAGGATTATTCTTATAAAATATCAATGTCTAAACATTATAACTAAAATGGATGAATATCTCTTAAGACTGGGCTTTATTTGGAAGCATAACTTAAAGATCATCAACAATATCAACTAATCCATGTTCAAAATCTTCTAGAACATCATTAATGTCTTCTTCTGCAACATTTTCTACTTCATTTTGGTCATTGTCATCTTCTAATGGATCATTCAAGTCTGAAAATCTTCCAAAGTTTCATTTTCGAATCATTCCATATAATGGTGGTTGAGGTTCCCTTTATTTTCTTGCCACACGTGATTCATTAAAATCCGCTTTCCTCAAACCAACTTCTTGCTTTGCATCTCGAAGAAATTGAAGAGCGTTAATTCTTTGTTGAATAAATTTGCATTGCATTGGCTCTTTCTCAGTGGAAATGCAATTTCCTCCTTTTGGTAGGCAACATGCTAGTGCTGTACCTAGCCATCAAGCACAAAACAAAAAAATAAGAAAATTAGTATAAAGACATAAAAATTAAAAAATAAAATATGCAAATTCAAATTTGTATAATAAAACTTACCTGAACCTGAGAATAAATCCAAAACCCAATCTCCTTCTTTTGAACATTGTTCTATAAGATAGTTAATCAATGCTTGCGGTTTCTGATACATGTTAACTATATCTCCTTTTGTATCTTTATCCTCATATGTTAGTTTTCATATAACAACATCATGAACCAATACTTGACTATGGCTCTTCCCATCTACTTGATTCATAAGAATATGCTTATAGCTATTCTCTTTTGTCCAACATTCAACATGGATGAAATCAAAATCATTTACAAAGGGCTGATCTTCGGAAGAAACAAGATTTTACTTTTGCCTGTAACATAACATAATAAAAGTTCAATTAAATTGTACATAAATAAAAAAAATTAACAGTAATCGAACACACATTTTCAATGTCTTACCATGTAAGTTTCATCCTTGATTTTGATTTTCCCTTGAATCTTGTTAATAACATTGCAAACTATGTGTCTGAATGAAATTTCAAAAATCTCCAAAGTAGTGATGCTGTGACATCTTGAAAACCTGTAACCACTTTTCTAAAAGCTTGATAATTATATTGTTCACTATCATATTCACTGACTAGGAAATGGAAACCATGAGGAATATCTGCAATAACTAGGGCATATTCCCTTTTAGGTATTGATTTTGCAATGTCTTCACATTCACCTTGTGTTATTTGATATTGGATATTGTCGATCCCATTCCAAATGAAATGACTAAGAGTGGGATCAAGTTAAACATTCATACGACACTTTTTTCTCATCATTTCCAACTTAATATTTTCAATAAAGTTTTTGAAAGTATCTGGTACTGCACTTCCATCCTTCTTCAACATATTTGATGACATAAAAAATAAATATGTATAAGTAATAAAATAAAAATAGTTTACATATGAATAAAATGAATGTATAAATCAACATATCTTATTCAATTAAATATAAAAATCTTTAAGTGTTGCTGTAGAATTTGATTCAGGGTAGTTGCACACGACATCATCCCAATTGTCTTCGTTCAGCATTTTAATGATATGTTCTTGTATTTTCATATAAATCTTCTGACCGAATAAATAAAGTTAAAAAATTTAATATAGTGACATGTATAACAAATTCTACCAACAACAATATGTTTTATTTAAAAGAAAATAATAATCAAAGGAAAAGTAGAAATAACTCAAGAAACTTACTTTTGAAATTTTGCACACATTTCATCCATTGATGATTCACCCAACTTCACACGAGATAGTACTAATTCTACTAGTTTGTCATCGTTCACTCCTTGCATTGTTCTCCAAGGTGTGATAGTCATATCCTCTGGAAGTTGCTTCATTTCAAAACTAGCCTTACTGTTGGTACATATTATGGGTTTACTCTTTCTAACCTTCTGATTTTTTATGGAAATATTCTCCCACCACTCAAAAATATCATCAACCAATTCCCATATCTCCCTAGTTCTATACGCCATCTGAAAAATTTTATCCATGCTTCTGAATATATTTGAATGCATGTTTCCATATTTTGATTTGATTTTTTCATCAATTTGATAATTTGTTTCCATTAAACATTCCTTCTGAAATTTTAGACTAAACTGTGCCTTATCCCCCCCACATTTTTCTATGAATTCATTATGAATAAATATAACCCTTTGGATGAAAGTCATTTTCATCATGTACCCATGATATGCATTATGATCCCATGCCAATAACTTTGATTCCATTTATGTTAAGCCAACGTAAATGATGCATTTCACTGTTTCAAACATATAGTTACTCTGATATTCCTCAATCAATTTTCTTTGAGCCTCTACCAAATGGTTCCCTCCAATTACATAATGATTATAATCACAACATTTTGTCTTGTCAAATTCCTGTTTGTTGGGAACCTGACATGGATCAACAAGAACCACATAATCGACCACATGTGCATATGGATTGAACTTGAACAATGTTTTTAGACTATGTACATGTAGGTGATGTGCCTTTCTAATTTGATATTGAGATTGTCCTTCATATGGCCTATAAAATTGGCTCACGTTAAGCTCAAATGTTTGGCCACCACAAATTAATGGATTCTTCCTCAACTCAGATCGAAGTACATTTTGTTTTTTTTTAATGATTCTATCCTCTAAATCAACACCTGGTATTATGGTTTCCTTGCTTCCTTTAAAGATTTCAGTTTGTTCTTCATTACTGCTCACGACTTTTACAGGTTGACCAAAATTTGATTTCGTCTTCTTATTGGTTAACATAACAGTTTTTTTATAAACAAGCTCTTCATCATCAGGTAAAAGAGAGACATCTTTGGCCATTTTTCTTTTTTGTGTCTGATTTTTTTTCTCTTTTTTCACAACAGTTCTAATCTCCTCCTCACTAATTATATCATAATTTTCAGTTTCATGTTTCACATATTCAAAAGCAGCATGTTTAGGTTTACTAGATTGACCCACCTTAGTGACTCTTGGTTGATCCCCTCTTTGTACTATTGCAATGTCATGAGTTATTTATCTTTGCTTCATTCTCCTTTCCTTTTCTTTGTTTGTGCAGAAAGTGTTGACGAAAGTCATAAAACTTGGCTCCATATAATAAATACCCTCGAACATGTTTGAAAGAGGCGCAACAAAATCCTATGAAACAAAATAAAACATGTCAATGATCAATAATTTATAAAAAATTAATGATCCTTGAAATAATACGTAACAGAATTATAAATATGCATACTTACAATGTTATTTGCAATGTTGCTTGCGATTTCTGTAGAAAATTTTGTAGATGTTTCATTTCTGTCATGCTTGATATTTGATAGACGATAACTAACCCTGTCACGCTTATTAGCCATTCTTGCAAGAACATAAATAATGTTTGTATTCAGCACCATACATATGTCTCATACTCTTCCCATCACCTCATATGATTCATCTAAGTCAATCATATCACATATGAGATAGATATGTATATCATCCTCCATTTCATTGTCTTCAAGATACCATGAAAAAATGGCTTTATTTATTTCCTCTATGTTCTTCCAGTCAGAAAGAAGCTTTAATGAACCTCGAGGACCACTTTCTAGACTTTTATTACGTCTTTAAATTTTTGATTCTTGAACAGTATGCATAGTGTGTGCAACAATATCCTTATTGCGTCCAATGGTATCCATAGTGCATCTAGCTGCAACTTTAGATTTGGCAGTTGCTGCTCTAGGTCTAGAAACATTCAGAGAAAGCTTTTTTGATGCCATCTTCCCCCCCCCATATATATATATATATATATATATATTCATTAATGAGAAAAATATTAAATTAAGTAATCATTTCTTTTAATTTTTCCAATATAAAATAATTAAATTAAATTAAATTAAAATTTATTAAAAAAACAATTTAAATAATAAATTTTAAAAAAAAATTGAATTCTTTTTAACTTATTCTATTTATAAAAAAGAAATAAAAAAGAAAAATATTAGAATAAATAGTTGTAAATATTAAAAAAATAAAATAATAAAAATTTTAAAATAAATTAAAACTTTTTAAAATAAATAATAAAAACTATAAAAAAATTTAAAAAAATATATATTTTTTTTAAATTTATTTATTTTTAATAAAATTTAAAAAAATAAAATAAAAGGCTAAAATTATTATTAAATTAAATTATTTTAAAATTAAACTATTTTTTTTAATTGTAAAATATATTTAGAACAAAAAAATGAAGTTTAATAAAAACAAAAAAATTGGTATATTCGTTTAAATAAAATAAAAAACATTAAAATATCTAATGCTATTGTAAAAGGTAAAATTTCATGTTTTGAAATAATACATATATATATCGATTGCACTTTTAGAAAAAATAGAATAGAATAAATATAACTCTTTCTTTGATGTGCATGGTCATTTATTGGTTTTTTGTTTCGTGGAGGAACCCAAAAACTCTAAAAAAGAAAAAAAAATCTAAATTTTTGTCCTAAAAACCTAAAAATTTGAGTTTTTTTTCCACATTTTTAGCTATAAAAATATAAAAAAATAGGGTTTTCGAACCTAAAACCATAAAAAATAGTTTTGCAACATAAAAAAAAATAAAAAAAAATTAGATTCTCCTCAAATTCATCTTTAAATGGCCAAAACAGAAGGAAAACTAACCTTTGAAATGCAAAAAACTCCTATTACCAATGCCAACGCAACGCCTATAATCCAGACGGAACACCTCAACAAAATTACCAATGCCAATGCAGTGCCTCCAATGCGAACACAACGCCTCCAAAAAATTATCAATTCCAATGCAATGCCTCCACAAAATTGCTCCAACAAAACCCAAAAGACTTGATGTGATGTGAGGAATAGAAACAATGATTGTTATTATATTGCAAAGATTGTGTGATGGGTTTACCATTTCGCGAATGTGGGATTAAAATTTAAAATTAAAAATGTTTACATGTAGTTAATATTATAGGCTTATATTAACTTTTATTCAATGTTGACAAAAAAATAAAACATAAATTTTAAAAATTTATTATAATATGTGGTTAATTTTAAATTATTCAAATAAGAAATTTATTTTAGTTTGGAAGGCATGCATGAAAGGAATATTTTGTAGATATTTTGAATTGAAAATAGGGTGAAATATTTATAGGCAAACATTTTATTATAATGTTATGAAATACATTTTAGATGAATATTTCTTATGGAAATATTTGGAGGGAAAGTTTTTAGCGAAAATATTTGGGGGGGGAATTTGGAGGGAAAACTTTTAGTGAAATTTTTTGGGGGGAAATTTTAGAGGGATATTTTCAATATTTAAGCTATATATTTTAATTGGGAGAGAGTGAATATGTATCATTCAACATCTTATTGTTGAAAGCCACGGGTTCTTCTGATATCAAAGGTTTTTTTTTTCTGCAACATCAACATCTTCATCAAGAAACAACTCTATTCAGATTGTTGAATATAATAGGAGTCCGTTCACCATGAATAGAGAGTACAATTTTGGACTTGGTCATAATTGTAAGTGTTATCACTAGAAAATCAGTGAAGCAAATATGACATTATTAAATTTCAGGTAGAAGGATTTACAGTGCTGAGGCACATTAGAGAATCTGAATAAATTTAAAAATCTCTAAGGTCCAGAAGAAAAATCAAATTGGGCACTCAAGACGATAGAATAATGCTCCTTTGCACGTCTTTCCCTCAAAAAGTTGTGTGGACCTGAGAGTGGTAGAATTCACTTTCTGGGACCACAAGGCACACTCCAGGAAATTGATCCCACACTTGAGGTCGCGTAAGGACAGTTGTCCAAGCCTCCTTAGGACCTCAATGGAGCACACAATGGAATAATGTGGCACACAATCGAATCATCCTCCTCTCTTTGGTCACTATCCATAAAATGTACCAAGAGAGGGAAGGAGAGTTTGAATTCTATTATAAAAGTCCACCAAGAGATGAACAAAGGGAGAACACATTTTTATGCTGGCCAAAGTTACCCCAAGAAATCTAGCAGTGTGTGATCCGGAGCAGAGATAGAGGGGATTTAGTTGTTGGCCACCGAACAACTCCAATCCTTCAGAGTAGAGAGAGGGACTTTGTGCCAAGGTAGCTCGGAGGAAAATACGTCCTTGCATCAGGTCTTCGAAATCCATAGTTATAAGGGCCCCTTGAAAAGTGGGTAAGCCTTTCATCCTTTATTCCTACTAACACTCAATAAAAGGGGATGTAAGTACCACCGTTTGGATTATTGAAGTTGTTTGGATCTATTTATAGCTTTTGTGTTATGTGTTTTAGTTTAGTTTTTATTTTCTCTCTATGTATGCATGATATTTTCTTATCTAGTATGTTTTATGTTTTGACATGTTCACTAACTTGTTGACTCCCTTGATTATCTGCCTGTGACCAGGAAATTGAGAGGAAACAACCATTCCTCTTAAGCAGGTGTGGTTTGGTACACTTGTGCACCAAATCAACCAACACAGGATTGGCGACTCCACTGGTTTTACTTCCTAGTTAATGTGGTTGTGCCTTTTGCAGAGACATCTTTATTTTCTCTATAGTTTGGCTTCAACATGCCCTTTTCTCTTCTTCTCTGCCTGTTCACCCTCAGTGAGAGGCTGAAGCTCAGAAGCTCCAAAAATAAAATTGTAGGAAATTTGCATGCATTTTACACAGAGAGACGTGCCCGACAGTGCGTGTTCAACACTGATTTATGTGATAATTTTTGCGCCTCTGTGATCATTTTGCGCGCAGAAACCAGACGTAGAAAATTTTTTCTATTTCCCTTCATTTGCTATTTGTAAAGTGACTGGCAGCCCATAAGAAATCTTGCAGCACTGTTTGAGGTGTCCCATGACTTGGTAAAACTCATTCTTGGCTGTATTTTAGTAGTTTAGGTGTTAGTTTTAAAATTTCAAGTATATTTTCGCAAAGTGAACACGTAATTTAAGTAGGGGAAATTAACTTGCATTTTGCGCAAGGTTCTGCAGAACAGGTTCATTCTGCATGGAGCTGGTTGATAGACATGAAAATGATTCCATCGTTGACATAGTGGAACCAGGCGTGGTTGACAGAGTGCATACGCTAAGGATAATGAGAACAATATTGATGAAGGGGTAGCAAAAAGAAATTTATGTAAATGGAGAGTCAGTTATTCCACTTACTCTTAATCTTAAGGATTATGAGAGCACCAATGATGAAGCACATGATGAAGAATTTCCAGTGTCAAAATCTTCACTTCATCCTAATCCTAAAGATTATCAGTGCACCACTGATGAAGGGGGGGATGAAGAATTTCCAGAGTCAAAATATCCACTTCATCCTAATCTTAAGTATTATGCGAGAACCGCGGATGAATAGGGGGATGAAGAATTTGCAAAGTGAAAATATCCACTTCATCCTAATCCTAAGGATTATGTGAACACCACTGATGAAGAGGGGAATGAATAATTTTAAGAGTAAAAATATCCACTTCGCCCTAATCCTAAGGATTATGAAAGCACCACTAATGAAGAGGGGAATGAAGAATTCATAGAGTCAAAATATCCACTTCATCCTAGTCCTAAGGATTATGCGAGCACCATTGATGAAGAGAGGAATGAATAATTTCCAAAGTCAAAATATCCACTTCGTCCTAATCCTAATGATTATGTGAGCACTAGTAATGAAGAGGGGAATGGAAATTTTCCAGAGTAAAAATATCCACTTATTCCTAATCCTAAAGATTATGCAAGCACCACTGATGAAGAGGGGAATGAAAATTTCCAGAGTCAAAATATCCACTTCGCCCTAATGTTAAGGATTATGCCAGCACCACTGATGAAGATGGGAATGAATAATTTTCGGAGTCAAAATATCCACTTCATCCTAATCCTAAGGATTATGTGAAAACCACTGATGAAGGGGTGGATGAATTTCCGATGTCAAAATGTCCACTTCATCATAATCCTAATGATTATAAGAGCACCACTGATGAAGGGGGGGATAAATAATTTCAAATAAATAGAGATTCAAGGCATCCACTTATTCCTAATCCTAAGGATTATGAGAGCACCATTGAGGAAGGGAGGGGCGGGATGAAGAATTTATGCTGAATGCAGATTCAAATATTCCACTTAGGCCTAATCCCAAGGATTATGAGAGCACCACTGAGGAAGGGGAGGATGAAGATTTTCTTGCAAATGATAATTTTAGATGCATAGATCTGAATAATGCCTTTTCTTTAACTGAACATTTCAAAGACACTCATGGCGATGAATAGTTGAATCCTCCAAGGGAAGAATTCGAAAGCATGGATCAAGATGGTGAAGTTTTTCATTTCAGTCAGGGTTACAAAAGCACAGATGATTCTTTTGAAATAATTTCTTCAAGTGATGATGGTATTGAATATTTTCCAGGAAATGATGATTATGAATTTATTAACAATGTCTAGAGTGATGATAGTGGGGATAATATTCCTCCTAATGGTGATGAAACTGCTTCTACAAAGGATAATGGAATGATAAATCAATTACAAGAAAATATTATAAGTAGGAGTAGGAGTAGACATTTTCATATCAATCCAAAACATTCCAGTTATACAAGGGTGAGGACAACATATCTCACAAAAATAAGTTTTGTCGTTCATTTTATTTCAAGTGAATGTTGTCAAAGGGATTGCTTGAAACATATGGATTTCAATTTTTCTTTGAAGAAAAGGAAAAAATATTTGTCAATGAATAAAAGCATGCAAAATTCATATTTAGTGGGTTGCATGCAATCTACAATATCAGGTTATGATTATCATATTGGGAATGTATTTCTTCGTAGAAAGGCTTTCAAAATGTTGTATTTAATTGGTCATTTTCATTTGTTAAGAATCCAAGTAAGACTGGAAAAGGATCCCACATATTATTTAGAAGTGCGTTATAAAAAAGAGGTTTGGTTGTTAGATAATACTGCTATGTCATGGATGAAAGAATTATTTTGAAAGCATGGAGAGTATATGCCAAATAAAGACACAATACATTTTTCAAATAATTTCTTGAGAGGAGAAATCTTCATCTTATACAAATATTATGTAGAAGTTGTTGAAGGAGTTGCTAAAATTATTACATATTCATATTTTACAAGGGTATGGAAGAATGAATTCAACAATGTTCGTATTCCAAAGAAGACAAGGATGGGGGTTTGCAGCACATGTGCTTATCTTAAAGAGAAAATAGATAATTTTCAAGGGGCAGAAAGAGGTATGTGTTCAAAACATTATTTTTAAAAATTGGATAGTTATCAACTATGAAAATATATTTATTAATATGTTTATTTTATTTTATGTATAGATTCCATTGTCAAAGAAATTCAAGAGCATCGCAATCAAAAAACAAGTGAAAGGAAAAAAAATTTATAAACATTGAAAGAAGTGTCATGATAATCCAAATAAATATTTGGGTTTGATAATTAATGGTATGGACCAAAAAAAATCACTTTTGCCACATTTTTTCCGTACGGAAAAAAAATTACAGGAGAAAATTTTCATTCAATTTCACTTGGTTGGTTGTATGGTCTTTAATGAGAAGATGTTTCCAAGGTTTTACTTCATAGCTCGAAATATGAATAATGATGAAAAGCTGACTATAACTATATTCCATGATGTGGTTACTCATTGGTTTGGTATTCTTCATGAATTTTTGTATGTACAATTAGACAACACAAACCGTGAAAACAAGAATCAATTTCTTTTTGGGTATCTAAACATGCTCATTGAATTGGGAATTTTTAAAAAGATAAAGATTGGTTTCTTTCTTGTTGGGCATACTCATGACCATATTGATCAAATGTTCAGTCCTTTTCCAATAACATTGAGGAGAAAAGGTGTTGGGAGCCTTCCATCATTAATTGAATGTATTAAGAAATCATACATTCCAGAGCATGTTTTTCATTTGTTAGAAGAAGCTATTGACATGTGAAGGTTTATTCTGGGATCGCATGGTGAGGAGAAATGCATTGAACAACTTAACGACATTAGCTTCCAGCATCAATTTCGTATCTAAAAAATTGATGGGATAACACTTATATGGGGCAAGAAGTACTCAATTGCTGCAGAATGGGGGCCATTATCAGGTTTATCATATTTGAAGTTCATTCCAGAGTGTCCAATATTTTCATCAAAGATATTGCTATTAGAGTCAGTTGTCGAACTCCATAATGCACAAAGACATAAGAGAGACATAGATTATTCTGAATGTCTGGAGGAAATTAAAAGATGTATTAGAGATACATATGATTAATTTGATGTTGATGATTAAGTTTGGTGGGAGTATTTTTTCAATAATCAAAGTGATATGATTTTAGGATCAATAAATGAGGATACGCTTTTGAAGACTCCATTTTTTTTGGCCACAAAGTATGCCAAATGAACATGAGGAAACACGCATTGTTGAACAACATGAGTCTCAATCTATTATTAATTCTCCATAGGTAGAGGAATGAGAAATCTATATTGGTTCTACAATATCACGTGCACAACATCAAGCCATGGAATTCCTTTAAAAGGGTTCTATGTAGGATGTAAAGGAGGGTTGCATGATATCCATGTTAATAGATGAAGATCCACTTGGCTATCCATTTTGAATTTCCAAGGTTATAAAGGTCATTAAGGAAAATGAAGTTATTACAGTTGTTGAAGTACATTGGTATGCCACAAGTACCCACCCTTTCAATCGTGTGTACAAGACATATATGGTAGTTGAAAAAAAAAAATTGGCAAAAAGAGAAAAAGAAAGGGAAGAAATATAAATCTTTGCTGAACAAATGTCTTAAAATTGGATGATGTTGAGATACTTATGTATGACTTCAATTTGAAAAAGAGAGGAACTCTTCGCTTGAAGACCATAAATATTTTGAAGAAATTTCTACCATAAAAAATACTGCTGAGATGGGACCCTTGATCTAAGGCTCAAGTTTTAGCTAAACATTTAAAGTGCTCAAAATTGATTTGAACCTGAACGACTGGATAGAGATCATCGCTAGGATTCTGTCATAACTCGTTTCATTGAAATCTGAGTTCGTATGAGTGAGTTATGGTCTGTTGTTCATTTTCCAAAATAGGAAAAATAGGAGCAGAACAGGTATAGGGATGATTTGGCAGGTATAGTCAGCTTCTCAAGGAATGTCCTCCAAAAGAAGCCAATGACATTGCGCCAAGTGGCACCACTAGATTTTCCAATGATGACTAGGAAGAGAATTTTTTTTCCCTAAGTCTAAGTTGAATTTTATTAGCTTGGAATTTCTTTTTATATGGTGGAATTATAGCCAAAGGCGAAGGGCCACGTGGCATGCCATGTACCCCACCCCCACCTCCACCTCCCATGGCATACAATAGCATGGCAGGTGGACTTTGTTTTAAGTCTAAGGTTGGAAAGTATTGGTCAAGTTATATACATATTACAATCTTAAGTTTGGATATTATTTTAAACCATATGTTTGTACCCACATCCGGCGGGTTTAAATATGTATGGCGGATCCTAGCTAACTAGCGACTGGAGCAATGCTACATATGGTGGCATGTAAATTTGGTGGATTGGCTAAAATGATGTTTGGAAAAATTTATTGCGGGAGGTCAGGCTCGAACGCCTGACCTTTTTCCTACCACCTGCACCTTATACCAACTCCTCTATCTCATGGTTCTTAACCATAGAGGATGTCGGTTCTACTTCAATTAATGCAATTGCAGAGTTGAGGGTTGGAAGGGGCCAACTCCCTCCCATGGAACCATTCACCGAAGACTGGAGGCTCCGACAAATGGACTATCAGGTTTATTGAAACATATTAATGTGTGATTAATGCTAATAACACAGTTTATGGTTAATATTATCCACGTTTTATTATAAACAACGCTTAGCGCTAACTTCTTAATAAAGACCACTCATCATTAAGATAAGTGTGACTTAACTCTAATCTAATCCCGGCTTAGTCTAGTGGAGGTTTAGGGAGCGAGCCATTTATGGAAAATTTTCAAAATTTGGAAAACTAACTGGCAGTCTCCCCAAGTTTAGTGGAGAAATTGTGGGAAAGACAGGTTTGGTCATAACTCATCCAATTTTCGCCCAAACAGAGCTCAGGAAGAGGCAATCTAGGCTAATTGGCATGTTGGGAACTCAATGAAGCAGGTTTCAGAGGCAGAAAAGGTCATCTACATGTGTTTTAGTGCATTTGAATATTTTTGAAGGCTAGGGCCACGAGGTGTTGGGGCCATTGCGAGAGCATCCAGAGTCCAAATTCAGCAAAAAAAAAGTTATTTTTGGGAGATTATGATGTTTCACACTCATTGGAACATGTTCCAAGAGGTTTTGAAGTTTGTAACAACGATGTTATCACACTTGAAGCTAATACAAAGGCCCACACTATGAAGATGAACCAAGGAGATGTAGCCCAAGAGGGGTGAACTCCTTTATCAAAATTCTGTGTGTTAAGCTTTGTTATGTGTGTTTGATATGTTAAATATTTATTTTGTTCAGTCATTTAAAATTATGCTTTCTAAGTTGATGAAAAACTCATAATTTCACCAAGTACATTAATTTGAAAATCACATGCTCATAAACAAATCTATGAAGGATAAGTAAAACTAAACAAAGAAAATTTTGTCTATGATATGATACTACCACATCAATAAATAGAAATCATTTCAAATCAAGTTGTTATCAGAGCACAAGGTTGCTTGCCTGTTTTACTTGAAGGGTTTAATAGCTGCAAATTTTCTGATTCTTATAAGGTTTAGATTCTAGAGAGGAGAAGGGAAGCTACTGATAGCTAGTCCTAAAGTTAGGAAAATAAGGAAGAAGGCTGATAAGGCATCATCCTCACCTAAAGGAACACTCAAGGAAACCCTTGGAGCACCTCAAATTCCATCTCTAGAAGTTGAGATAGAAGAGGAACCAATTGCACGAGAAGTTGAAGTGATTGAAGAGATACAAGCTGTAGATATTGAGCTTGAATCCACAACCAAAATGTCACACTATGAAGAAACTCATGAAGATTCTGAAGAAGATGATGTCAGTAGGGAATTCAAATAAATGCAAAGGATGGTGAAAGTTATGTATGGAGCTTTCATGGAAAACGAAATTGCCTAAGGTTCAAACACCCTCATAGAGAAGGATCTTCAAACAGTGAAAAGGAGGAAGAGAGGAGCTGAAAAGGTAGTGGAGGAAAACCACCTCCCACTCCACCATCATCATCTTCATCATCCTCATCAACATCTTCATCTTCCACATCCATTACAAAAACTCATACCCATTCTCATTCCAAGATCCCAAAAGGAAAGATTCCATTACTCAAGTTGGACATTAAGTTTGAACTTCCCACATACAATGGAGAAGTTAATGTTGAGAGACTAGAGAATTGGAATCGTCAATTGAAATTTTACTGCAGAATTCAGAATCTACAAGAAGATGATATCAAAATCCAGTTTGCTTCATTAAGGCTAGAAGGAGCAGCACTAGTTTGGTGGGAGGCAAAGACACAAGAGGAAATGTGAATCCATGGTAAGATTTCCATTTCTTGGGTCTAATTCATTTCTTCCATTAAAAGATAGTTTTATCCATTATAATATATGAATAAATCAATAATGAGTTGGAAAAACCTTAGACAACTCAAAGGCCAAACTATCCAAGAGTACACACAAGAGTTTAGGAAGAGGACTTTATTACTTGGAGTAGACTTAAATTCACAATTTACACTCTTGAAATATATAGGAGGTTTACATTCCTACTTAAAACACACTATCCTTAAATGGGATATGCTAAATGTTCCATTGGATGCATTAGCATATGTTTTGAAACCTAAATATTATCATCCATCATGGCTTTCAACACCAACAACTGGGGGAGGGAGAAGGAGAAGACCACACCTAGAGTTTAGGAAGAGGAATTTATTACTTGGAGTAGACTTAAATTCACAACATACACTCTTGAAATATATAGGAGGTTTACATTCCTACTTAAAACACACTATAACTAAATGGGATATGCTAAATGTTCCATTGCATGCATTAGCATATTTTTTGACACCTAAATATTATCATCCATCATGGCTTTCAACACCAACAACTAGGGGAGGGAGAAGGAGAAGACCACACCTAGATTCAAACGTTCTATTAAAATATGTGATTGCATTGGCTAAATAAGTCCATGATGAGGATGAGGCTACCTTTGTACAGAAACAATTTATCAACTATATTCTTTGCAATGGTCGAACATGCATGGAGGTGGTACTTCACTTCTACAAATTTTGGCGTTGAAGGTGTTATCACAGGTGGTAAACACTTCTTCTCTTGAGTGGTCGAACATGCATGGAGGTGCTACTCCACTTCTACAGACTTTGGCATTGTGGGTGCTATCACAGGTGGTAAACACTTCTTTTGGAGAGAGGTTTTGGAGCTCTTATTATTTCATCCACAGTGTTAAAGGAACATGTTGAGTTTAGACCGGGAAGAGAGCTTAGTTTATGTTCATTAGAACTTACAATTGTAGTCCCATTGCTGTGATGATGCAAAACTTAATAAAGACCTTATGTTTTGGGACAAGAATCCAGAGGAGCCCAATTTAGAGGATGGAGTATTGCGATTAGATCAATTAGAGGATGTTGTTATCCAGGATGATGATGATTGAGTTGGGATTCCACCCCCATCTGGTCCCTTGGTTCCTAGGTTCCATGGTCCAACACCAATAGTAGGGGCTTCATCTTCATCAGTTTCAGTGCCACAACTTCCACAGCCACCATCTTCTTCATTTTCTCCATGTGGAGGCCCATTTCCATGTACACTTTGTGGTGGAAGGAGGAGAGACTAGTAGATATATTCACAATTTACTATTTTTGTCATAAACTAGATTGGTAGGCTTGTTATGAATTTGAAATTTTTTGTCTTGGTGGTGACCAAGTGACGTATTTTGTAAGCATTATTATTTGAATTTTGGAAATGTCTAATGTTTTGTTGACACTTGCTAGATAATATGTTTTATGTTTTATAGTATGGTTAAATGTTTTATGTTTTGTGTTTTATAATATGGTTAAATGTTTTATGTTTTATAATATGCTTACAAATTTGATGTATGTTTGTAATTTCTATAATCTAGATGGTTGATGCTCGAATAATTAATCATTGATGTACAATGGAATCATGGATTCCATATATATTTGGATTTCTGTAAAAATATGCATTTCTGGTTTTTAAGCTTCTGTAGTTATCATTTGATGAGGAAGAACCCGGATTTTCCACAGTGTCAGATAATAAATGTCGATGTTTCGAATCTCCATGGAGATCCATCTTCAGGACGAATGAATGAAGAAATGAAAGAGGAACTAAGGTTATATTTATAGAGTGAAGGTTATTTTCCTTTTTTTTTCTAAAGAGCCGACCATCAATAATATCTAGGAACTTTATTTTATTTTTATTTTTATTTATTATTTAATTAAATTTTTAACTAAAATTTTTAATAATTGATAAATTAATTCCATGAATAATATATCATAACTAATAAAATAATACTATTATTTTAATTATTTATTATATAATTTTAATAAGTAATATTAAATAATTTATATTAATTCCCATAATTTCAATAATTTATTAATACTAATAGTGAAGTATATAAGACAACTAATAAGTAACCTAATACCTAAATTTTTTTAAGTAATATTAATTGATATAATTATAATTCTACTAATTAATAGTTTTTTATTATAAAATTTTTATAATTAATTTGAACAAATTTGATTAATAATAATGATTAATAAGAGTTTAATGATCATTATAATTTAATTTAATTAATTAATTTGATTATAAAAAAATGCATGTTTTCATGTCTTTTGGTATTTGCGATGTTTCTTTTGAATATAAATGCAAAAAAATATTAATTATATATATATATATATATATATATATATATATATATAGTAGACGTTTATGAGACACTTCACTTCCTAGATTTTTGGAAAATGATGCTTCCATGTCTCTAGTTCCAAAAAATGTCCCCACTTCATGTAATGTTAGTACATACATCAAATTGAGTACCAATCCATTTAAAGCACCTATTTAATTGTTGTTACCACATAACCAGCCATGCAAATCCATTTTAACATGATTCAAACTCTTAGAGTATAATTTTTGTGCATTTTGTGGAAATTATAGCTCATTTGTGCATAACAAGGCAATAAGTTCATGTATTCAAGGTTGAAAAAACAAATTATAACATCTTTGACACCTTTTAATTATAATTGATACAACCACATTGTTAAGTTCAACAAGGATTTCTGTTAAAAAATATTTCCTTTAATCAAGAAATAGAGATAGAGCTACATTCAATGTTGCTTTGCATTATAGAAGTTGGTATTTTTGTGAATTACAAAATTAAAAAACAACACTCACTCACACACATATTAAAAAAATAAAACACTAAAATTTAAAATTTAATATATCAATATCATTTGTATATTATGAAACCAAATTACAAATTTTTCCAATTTAACAATATTTTGTGTGCACTTTTACACAACATTATTAGTATTATTCATAATCATCTATGCACAAAGACGAAGAATATCAGGTAGAAATGAATCTTCACCATCCATTTAAAAAAATTTAAACTGAAATTCTGAATGTTGATTTGAATATAGAATGTCTATCAGGGAATTATAGATCCCCCTTGTTATATATATTGAATAGAAGATAGACGACAGAATTCCAACGTACATCAAGACCTACATAATATTGTGTTTAACGCCCCCAATGATATGTGAATAATAATATTAATGTCATTGTTAAAGAAGACTAATTTGTATATTAATCACATTGAGAGTTTTTATATTTTCTTAGAGTTTAGTATGGTAGCAATGTTAGTTTAAAACTAAATCAATAATGTTTACACAAACAATATTAAAATAAAACATAATAATAATTTTAAAATTAATAATTAATAATGATATTAAAATTAAAAATTAATAACGATATTTCTTAATTATATATTATTAAAATTAAAACTTATATGCAGATTTTATTTGCTGACTGTTGGTAAATCTATATTTAAAATGAATCTAGACTAATGTGGGAATCGCTCAGAAAAAAGGTTAATAAGGTTTTGAAGGCCAACCAACCCACATAAGTTTGACTCTTATAGATTGAATCATTGTTATTGTCGTCCTCTCAATGAAACAGAAACTTGTGCTCTTATGCCTTCCTAATTATGTCGTAAGGCATTATGAGGCATTGGATTAAATGTTAGATGATTGAAATGTTTTAGGCCATTAGATCCACAAGTAAATAGTTTTATATGTTTTTTTTATTATGTTAGTTCTTTTTTTAAAATAAGTTAGATTGAATTTAGGTTTTTGTGACTTTTAAGTTAAAATGTTGTTATTAAAAATTTGTGATATTTTTATATGTAAATGTAAATAGTTTTATATATGTTTTTTTATAGTATTTGTTTTTTTTTTTTTGATAAGTTAAATTGAATTTAGGTAATAAAGTAAAATAACAATAAAGTTTAAAAACAACCCATGGTATTGACCCATGGTATTCATGTGGAATATAATTTATTTAAAGGGGGGAATTAAGATGGCCTAGATCAATCTTAACTATGTTGTATTTGTTTTTTTCTTTTTAATAAATTAAATTGAATTTAGGTAATAAAATAAAATAACAATAAACTATAAAAACAACCATGGTATTCATGTGGAATATAGTTTATTTAAATGGGGAAATTAAGATGGCCTAGATCAATCTTAACTCTGGATCTACCAAGAGCCAAGAGGGATCTAATGTCTTGATATGCAAACCTCTTTTAGAGTGAAAATATCTAAACTAACTATTTAATAAAATTATTTTAAATTGTTTATAACCATTATTCTTTTAAAATTTTACTTAATAAAATGTATCTATATTTTCATACATCTAAATATACATAGTTTTTCTTGTTCTATATTATTTTTTGTTACAACTATTTTATTATTCCAAAAATACACGGTTTTTTTGTTATATATTATTTATGTTACAACTGCTTTATTATTCATGGGTAGTATTTCTTAATATATAAAAAATGAAATTAATAAATATGAATGTTCATAATTCTCATTTCTTAATTAACACTAAATTTACCTTTAATTAATTAATTGTAATAGTTTGTAACTACATACATACTCTTTCATTTTTTTTTTGTTAATGAATATCAAAATTTTTTTTTTTCTAAAAAAAAAACTATACACATATCTTTAATTACCTAATTGTGGCTAAAAAACTTACATGTTTTTTACATTATAATCATAAACTAATTTCACATTATATGATGTCAAACTTACTCAAATTTTTATTCGAATTTAAAAAAAAAAAATTTCACTACATAATTTTAGCTTTTATAATTTTTTTATTTTTCAATTCCAAACAAAACTTACAAAAGAAAAAACCCAGTCAGTCCTTATTGCAGATTATAGTTGTAAAAAATTGACACTATGTGATTAATAATAGAGTAAGTTGAGACAACCCTAAAGTGTTTTTTGTACATGTTTTATCATAACATTTCTCTCCATCCAATATATATTGTAGAGTCTTCTGAAGAGGGAGTCTATTATATTTTATAACCTGATCCACAATCAAAGAAAATGGCTAGGTATTTCACAAGTTATTAGTTTGTAACCTGATCCACAATCAAAGGAAATGGCTAGGGATGTCACAAGTTATCATTCACATAGTGATTTATTGAAGTTCTTAGCTGAAATGGATCCTATTAGATTCATGGTGGCTAGAGACACTAAAAAATGCAAAATAGATATTGAAGATCTAAGTTGAAATGGACCATATTAGATGCATGGTGGGCAGAGACACTAAAAAATTTAAAATATGTATTTGTTATGAAAGTCATATTGTCTACAAACCATCCAAATTTCTCACATTATATGATGTCAAACTTACTCAACATTTTATTCTAAAACTTTAAACAAAATTTTTCACTACATAATTTTATCTTTTATATATTTTTTTTATTTTTCAATTCTAAACCAAACTTACAAAAGAAAAAAACCCACTCAGTCCTTACTGCAGATTAACCAAATTGGCACTATGTGATTAACAATAGAGTAAATTGAGACAACCCTAAAGGGTTTTTTGTACATGTTTTATCATAACATTTCCCTCAATCCAATATATATTGTAGAGTATTCTAAAGATAGAGTGTATTCAAGTTTATAACCTAATCCACAATCCAAGAAAATGGCTAGGGATTTTACAAGTTATTAGTTTGTAACCTGATCCACAGTCAAAGAAAATGGCTAGGGATGTCACAGGTTATCATTCAAACAATGATTTATTGAATTTCCTAGCTGAAATGGATCCTATTCGATGCATGGTGGCCAGAGACACTAAAAAATTCAAAATAGATATTGGATTTATCATTTGAAATGGATCATATTAGATGCATGGTGGCCAAAGTCACTAAAAAATTTAAAATAGATATCTATTTTGACATCCATATTATCTATTATGATTTCCCCCAGCTGTTACCTATATGGTGACTGAGTGATGATGGATTCTTTAGAAACTTTATTAGTATTGTGAAAGAACTTGGAGTATATCATTAAGGATTGTGAGTAATTCATGTAGCAGTTGCATTGCTTATGAAATATTTTTATATCATTTGGATAAGCTGTTTTATATACAGTTATACTATGATATGGATACACATTCCCCCAAGCATTACCATATTGTGATTTTTGTCCAATTGTTGATATTTAGAGAAATATAATTAAATGATTGATGGTTTTGGAACATCAAAGTTACTATGATGACGTTTTATCTTAGGATGAATCCTTCGTGTTGAGATTCAATTTGCATGACTAAGATGCATAGATCGCTTCACAGGAAAACCCTTTTTCCTATTGATAGTATGTGGTAGTTGTATTAATGGACTATTTATATTGTCCTCACTATCATCAGATTCAGCACAGTTAATTTTTTGATAAGTATATATACAAGTTATACGTATTATGTAGCAAGAAATGTTCTTTAATAATTACAGTCACTAAAAGGGGAAACGATCTCAATATGTGCCTCTAGATATACAATGTCTCATGGTATTCTTCTCATTTGGTGACACATGGAAATTCCAATACCAAAAATCTTTCACAGTGTTTCTCACATTATACGAAAGTCTATCTTGATAAGGTTTCCTACATATATTAGCCCAACATGCAAGTTCATCATTCTCATGTTATTGAATCATAATTTTTTAATGCCTCCATAAACTTTGCTCAATGTTTTGTAGATTATTGTTTTCATTGATCTCAACCAATTTGATGTAGTTCATTTTCCAACAACACTTGTCAATAATTCCCTACTAGCACTTATGCCATATTGAGATTGATATTTTGCAATTTTTCCAGGGGTTGATGTCATATTTCATGATACTAACTCATTTACCTGAACACCTCTTTGGAATTTATAATGCCCAATAATTGAAATATATTTCTTAGATATTTTTTCTTTCAAAAATATTTAAGAGTTATAATTATAAAATAATGTTTTTAAAACTTAATGTAGGAATTCAATAGTGAAAGTAGTATTTTTTAATGATATAACTAGTAAATCTATTATCCCTTTTTATTTTTTAATGATTCAGTTAATATTAACATTTGTATGTTGTCATGAGGAGATTTTTTATTCTTCATGTCAATTATCTTTTATAACTCTAGGAGGTTCTTAATATTGCCTTTTTTTTTAATAAATGAAACTCAATTATATACTTAAAAATATGATTAAGTAAGAGAATTTTAGGATTATAATTTTTTTTTGTCCGAGTTGACAATGTGAATGCTTATTTAACTAAAGTTAGCTCCCATGTTCAATACCTCCCTATGGGGTTTGAAGATAATAGGTAATGGAAATTGAATGACATATAAAACAAATAATTTATATAGTAGTTATTGCTTGAGTAATCTTTCAATTTGACATTCAATTCTTTATTAATAAAGTTGTTTATTTACTAGGGAGTACAATAATTTTGTAATCAAATAATAGGATAAAACATATTCACAATATAATTTATTTGAATGAATAGATGTGTGTAAAATATTTTAATGAGAAACTAGATTTGTAATTATAAAATACAAACTATAACTTAAATTTGTGAAATTACTTCGTATTTTTTTTCTTGTGTATATAGAGAAAGACTAAAACAAGTTTGGAGTTAAGAAAATAAACCATAACATGAATAACAATATCTCCTTCCAAAAATGTCTCCATATTAAAATGACATTCACTTTCTTGTATACCAAGACTATTGTTCTTCATATACAATTTCTCACAAGCATGCAATTGGCACTCAAATATGTAGATGAACTTGGAGTAATCTCTATTTCTCTAAATAAAAATTCTCTTTATTTAAATCTATGCTAGATATATTGTACTTGAATGTATTTAAAATATCTTATTTTAGTTACATGCCCATTTCATGCTTGTTTCAAAGGATTATTAATCACAAAAGGATTTTCACTCCAATTTCCTATTTCAATATCTATAACAAAATTATTATATATGTGAACAGATTATGTTGGTTTACATATATGTTTTCACCCACAATTTCCTACTTCAATATCTATAACAAAATTTTCTTGTTGATAACTCTTATAATCCATATCTTTGAAACCTCCACAACCTGCTTCCATGGAAGAAAACTCTGCCTTTCATTCCTTCATGATTGCTCCTTCTCTGCAAAAAATTATTTCATTATGTTGGTTTACATATATGTTTTCACACACAATTTCCTATTTCAATATCTATAACAAAATTTTATGGTTGATAACTCTTATAATCAATATCTTTGAAACCTCGACGACCTGCTTCCAGGTAAGCAAAATTTGCCTTTCATTCCTTCAAGATGGCTCCTTCTCGGCAACAAATTATTTCTTCTAAGCTATTCTTTCCTATGCTATTTCCTTACGACATTTCCTTCGCAAAATATGGTGCAATTGCTAGTGACTAATCTATTATAAATTTATCTGTTAGCGATCGCCAATATAATTAAGTTCAATATTGTTGGAATAGCGTTCAAATGAAAGGAGTTTCGTTCATTTCTAAATGATCTCGCGTTCCTCGCCCATATCTAAAGTGTTCCACTTATTTTTTAATTTATTGTATTGTAAATATTTGAGCTAGTATTTATTTTTAATTTATTGCATTCTAAACATTTGTCCAAGTTAGCTCATTTGCATTTTTAATCATATTTTTGTCGTCCATCTATTTTTTAGCTTCTTTGCACTGTATAAGTTGGTTCATTGTGATGTACTTGTTTTTTATTGGTATTTATTTTAATGTTAATTTTGTTTAAAAAATAATTTAAGAAATGTATGTTTAAATTATTAACTTATAAAACAATTGTAATTTAAGGTTTTTTTGGTAATGTTTTTTTTTAATCTATTCAAAAATAAAAATAAAAACTGGAATTTAACCAATAATTATATAATTATATTTGGATGAATACCCAAAAATTTAGAATAAATTGTTAATTTTTTTTAATTTATTGTATATGTTTATCGCAATAAGGTATTATGACAAGAATTAAATAAGCGAGTTGGAATTGAAGTGCAATTTTTGTTATTTTATTTTAATTTATTCTATTTTATAAGTTTGTTCTGAAAGGGTGTTATGAAAGCATTAAAACATGTGGATTTGAATCTCTCTTCATATGCTTCCCTCCTACATATGTCACCACCTCATGGTGAATTTCTGGGACCTCACTTTCCAAGAAGAGTGGTAGAGGGCCCTTGGCATTGTTTTTCTATTCATCTACATGAATTGGATTCATTGGACACCATATTCCTCGTCTCGAGCCACTAGTTAGAGCTCTTCATGATCCTTCGACACCTCCACCTATTGTTGCCCTTGGAAGCCATGCACTTCGAGTCTTGTTTGGTTACTTGGCTTGTTTCCTTCTATTTACTTCACTAGATTTCCCTCCTCTCTAAGAAGTTTTATTTTTATTGTGAAGGCTTGACCCCAAGGTTGTCATTGATACAACTTGCCCATGAATTTATCAAGGCCCCTCTCTTTGATAGTGACCTCTCGCATATTCCCACTCATTTGTTTCTTCGTCTCTATGATGCTTCGCTACCTTTGGTAGCCATGAATTGTTATAAAACTTGTTTCCAATGTAGAAGTGGTGGTCGTGGCACTTAAGGGGCTCTCAGGAACAATTAAGAGTTGATTATTTAGCCCATAACTACCATGCACATGTGCCTCCACACATTCATGAGGAAATCCATCTCGTGGAAGAAGAAGTTTGACAAGAACGACTAGCCACTCTGAATTCAGAAGTCATGGGTGACATAGCCTCTTGGGTTCCATATACACGCAACTCTTGGGTCCACCAAAATTACTATCCTGATATAGTATATTTGTAATGACATGTTAAATTGTTGCCAAGGAATATTATAGTTGATTGGAGACAAAATTAGGTCTGCCTAATGCACAAACTAGATGATCTCTTAAATCTTATGCTCCTCTTAGAAACAACCCATTGACCTCAATACTTCATTGTCCTCCTAATACTCATGCTCCCCATATTTTATCATTTTAATTCTCACTTTTCATGCTAATTAGTTTGTTTTAGAATTTATGTTTAGTGTTTTTTTCTTATTGTCTAGAACTCTTCACTCTCTAAAGGTTTCCCATTTTAGTTTTTTTTTTTTTTTGGTTGGTATCCCCATTGTGGGGAAGAACTATCTTTTGGAATTTTCAAGTTTTGGATAATCAATTAAAGCTAATTTTATTATTCATTGACTATATATTTTATTTTAATTGGTTTTATTTACAAGGGGTCATATAGGAGACAATAAAATTAGCATATTTGATATAAATATTTGGTATTTTAATGAAAAATCAACTAAAAAGAAAAAAATATATTATATAACTTTTCTTATTCCATGTTATCATGATATATTTGTTTGTAATAAGTTATCTAACAAAAGTTGGGAAATGTTAATTTGATCTCCTTTGCAATTTCAAATTTATCTCAATTATCAAGCGAAAAATGGTTTTTGTGTAATAAATTATCTAACAAAAGTTGGGAAATGCTAATTTGATCTCTTTTTCAATTTTGGTTTTCAAGTTCATGTGGTTATTGTTTACTGAAGAGCCTACTGGATTATCCACAGTATCACGAAACATTTCGTGATACTGTGGATAATCCGGCAGGCTCTTTTTCAATTTCAAATTTATCTCAATTATCAAGTGAAAAATGGTTTTGTGTAATAAATTATCTAACAAAAGTTGGGAAATTATAATTTGATCTCCTTTGCAATTTCAATTTTATCTCAATTATAGTGATTTTTTTTTTTAATGTCTCTCATACTAGTTTTTGTCTCAAATTGTTGAGCCTGTCACCTCTCCTATTTCTATTCCTTTTTTAGTATTTTATATTTTGCAAGTCTTCTTGTCTTTCCTTTTTAGTATTAAATATTTTGTAGATTTACTCATCATTTGAAGTATTAAGGATATTTTATCATTTTTTTATTTATAATTATAAACATAATTCTAGTGATTCCTTATTCTAAAGCTTTTATAACTTTAAATTTTGTGAACTTATAATATTTTTCATTTTCATACACTACTACATAAAGGGGGGTTTTAAGACAATATTTAAGACAATTTTTTGGTAAATTGTCTTAACTTAAGACAAAAGAAAACTCGTGTATTGTCTTAAATATTGTCTTTTAGCGGGTGTATCAAATTAAATTGTCTTAAAATTAAATTGTGTTAAAATAGTTTCTTTATAAAGACAATACATAACACAAGCATTTTTGTCTCTCCAGAGACGGTTTCATTTTTGTCTCTCTAGAGACAATAGTAGTACTACAACACAAAGGGGGGTTTTAAGACAATTTCTGGGTAAACTGTCTCAAATTATTATCTTAAAATTTGTCTCTATAAAGACAATAGTTGTAATTAAATACATATTGTCTTTATGGAGACAATGTCTTTAATCCTATCTATTGTCTTTCTAGAGACAATATAAAACAATGAATCCAAAAAAATATGTCACCATTAAAATAAATCAATATAAAATTATTTAATTAAAAAAATCTATAATATCATTGAATAATTTATATTAGGGTATAGTGGAATCAAACCACCAACCTCTTGCATGGCAGGTGCTCTTCCATTGAGCTAACACTCTTTAAAGAATTATGTGAGGAGTTATGAAAGTCCTTGAAATTGTATAATAGGCATTTATTTTTAAAAAACGTTCAACACATAATGGCATAATCTTCGTAAAATATATAATCATGCAAGCCCTTATTTTTAACTGAATAAAAAAATAACTTAATGGAGTTAGCTCATGTGACACCCTTGTAGCTTGACTTGCAAAAAAAGCTAATAATAAACAATAATCTACAAACAAATTAATCTAGCCATACAAATAAAATTAACTAGAATTAGCACAAGCAATACAACCACTACCCAAAGAGCTACACCAAATTGCTAGTAGGCACTGATGACACATATGAAGTACACAACAAGCCATGACTACATCGTCAACTTATTCAAGACAGATTGGACACTCTCCTCATTCACCGTTACTAATTTATTTGACCACTTCTTCAATGTAAACTTTTGAACGTATAGAACTAGAATCTCCATTAACACACATTTAGCTTCCTAGAAGAAAACGCCTTGTCCGCTTATACATAGTAAGGAAGCTATAAATAGTTAGCAATAATGGCTTTAGTAAAATACAGAAAAGGGCTGTGAAATGTTTAACTTTAGCAAGAGGAAAAAAAATGTTGTATTTGATGAAATTGTTTGTCAAATATAAAGAGAGTTCAGTAAAAATGTTGTGGTAAACACAAGTTTGGGTTTAAACTATAAATTTAGCTAATTCAAAATCAAAGAAGCTTTTGAATAATTAAAAAGTAGCTATTGGCTAGCTAGATGACCCTCCTTGAAATGACCATTACCTCAGCTAAGTAAACCTTGCTGAAGAAAGGTCCTTTCCTTCTCTATAGTTTGGGGCTCTTCCTTTCACCAAGGAAAAATGGTTTCCTTCTCCTGGCAATTGTCTCATAGCGGTTTGGAGTTTTGATTCCATAAAGGTGTACCCAACAAAAAAATGATTTTTTTAGAGAAGTGGAAGATCATTATAAAATGTTTATAACATAATCCTTGTGAATGAGGACTTGTGGAAGTCTTGTGATGGATGGAATCTCTATACAAAAGTTCATTCTAGAGATATCTTTCTAACAGAGAGTTTTTGGCATAAGCTCTACTTGATTTCATATTACTTAGGCCTTGAATTCCATACAAATCCAAGAAGAAATCTTCAGTGAGATATAAAGTATTATAAATGAATGTATGAAAAGTATTAACCATCATAAAAAATAAATTGAATTATGTGCTCTATTGCATATACAGACAAGATGTTGAAGGGAGGATAACTACACTGCAAGAAGTGCAGAGGGTGGGTGCTCTAAGTCAACTCTTTGACTTTCGTTGTCATTGTAACACATGAGGGTGTGAATTCTATCAACTCTGTATATGTATGTCATTGTGAATTATATGTTTTGTTATATATACATACAGGATGCTTGAGGATAATTGCACTGCAAAAAGTGCTGAGGGTGGGTAATGTATCAACTCTTTGCATATGTGTCTGTCATTGTGAATTATGTGCTTTGTTATACATAAAAACAAGATGCCCAAGGGAGGATAATTGCACTGGGTATTTATCATCTTTGTATATTGATTCCATTTTAATACATCAGGGTGAGAATTCTATCAATTCTTTGTATACGTGTGTGCCATTGTGAATTATGTGCTCTGTTGCATACATACAAACAAGAATTTATCATCGTTGTATATTGATGCCATTGTAATACATCAGCATGAGAATTATATCGGCTCTTTGTATATGTGTGTCATTGTGAATTATGAGCTCTAATATATACATACAAACAAGATTCCCAAGGGAGGATAACTGCACTGCAAGAAGCATAGAAGGAGGGTATTTATCAACTTTGGGTGTCATTCTAATTCTGTACTATACAGAGGGTGTGTATTTATCAACTCTTTGTCTGTGTATTATGTAATTGTAATGATGAACTAAATTTAGATGGTTAGCTGGGACTTGTTGAATATAAATGTTAACACAAACCCATTTAAATCACCATATGGATCTGAAATATTGAAACCTGCGATATGCAACTTCTAGGTACATATGGTACTAAGGTCAGATAGATAGGTTTAGCTATGTAGTAGTGTTGAATTAGAGGTTTTATTGTCCTTAATGAGTTAGTGGTTAAGAACATGTGTTTCCTTCTAAAAGGCCACAATTTCAAATGCAAAGGAGGCTAAGAACATGTGTTTCCTTCTAAAAGGCTACACAAGTTCAAATGAAAAGGAGGGTAAATAGTATTTAATCCTCCCTCGATTTTAACAGTAACTTAATTAAAAATTAAAAAATGATTCTCTGAAGATTTTCTAATCATGTTTCCCTAATGGATTTTTAGTTTTAAAGTAAAAAAAAATGTTGTATTAGTGAGAAATTCCTTTTTTTATATCCAAGTATCCTATGCAGAGAACTGGTAGACTAGTAAAATCAAGTTTTCAAAAAAAGAATTAATCGCATGGAAAAGAGATTTTGACAATCATACTTGGATCTTTGGAAGTAAGAGTTCCAGTCTGAGAAAAATCACAGTTCAAACTTTTCCAGCATGCAGATTGATAGTATGCATTCATGGCATAAGCAGCATGAGATGCCATTGTATTTGGTAAATAGCAAGGACCCCCTTGTTGAATAGGCCTACAGTCAATGCCCTGCCCACAAGTGTAGTCCAAGTTTCCTTTCAAAGATTTTTCATCAACACTGGGCTTGGAAATGCACCAAGCTTTCCCTATAGGAGGAGCTGCAACAGCACCACCAGCACGTGGAGCAGCAGGAGATTGACCTGCACTCTGCCACATTCACAGGTTCAATTAGAAATAATAGTTATATTCTCAATGCAATTAATAACTATGTCATAGTTTCTAGCCTTCAAAACAAACCACAATCAGGACCAACACAATAAGGCCTTTCTGTACAAACTCTGTGAAGGGTTGAAATTTCAGTGAATACCAAATGCACATATTATGAAAACAAAGAAGCAGAAAAAGTAGCAATTTCTTTACCTAAGATCATAGCAAGCCCACATCATAAGCCATTGTCAAATCAGTTTTAAAGAGCCCAAAATTGCGCTACGAGTTTGGTCCCAGCTTCAGGTCCTCGTTGAAGAGACCAAAAATATAAATATCAAGGGACCGATTAGGCATCATGGGGGTCCCTGTCATGGAGGTCACATGCTTAATAAAATTACCATTGTAAGAAATTGCATTCTGCAAGCTAACACCTGTCTTTGAAGGATCCCATGCATATGGCCATCCCGTTTCTGCCACCACTATATCAATCTCTGTGTAACCCAGATATTTCATGGCCGAGTACACTGCATCAAGCTGAGCATCAAACATGTTCGTATATTTGAGGCCAGTTTTTTTGTCATAAGTCCCTTGGTTGGGCTCAAAGAGTTCATAAGCCAGGTTTCGATCTGTGGGGTCACTCTTATAAGAAAAGTAAGGATATGGGTTGATCATGAAAGGGGTCCTATCTTCTGCAAGAATTCAAGTAGGGCTTTCATGTCAAAACTCTCACTGAAACGTCCAACAGATGGGGGTGCAAATGTACAAAGTATGGCCATAGAATGAGGTGTAGAGACCTTAAATTTGTTGATCGAGTGAAACATCAACAAGGTCAGCGTGTAGGTTCTACAAAGTAGAAAGGAGCTAAGAAATCATAACCCTATCTCCACTGAAAAAAACCTCATTCCCTACTGAGATCCCAATTATATGAGTAGCAGGGAAAAAAGGAATAATGTTGTTCTTAACCCAATTCTGTGCTACAGCCAGCTGGTTCAGAGATGGGATTTGGTCATTACTAATACCTACAAGTAACCCAATTCCTGTGTTAGTAAAGGCTTGAAGAATTGCAGGATCTTTTCCATATATTCTCAGCTTTGAAATAGTTGTACTCTGAACCAACTTTGCTACTGCAGATGGGGGAGGAATATTGTCTGTCGTGTGTCCATAGTTGACACCCAGAGCTGGTGAATGCTCCACCAACGTCCTTCTTCTGCCTATTCTTTCTACAAAAATTCACATAAACACAAAATAAAGTGAAAAACAGAGATGAAAATAACAGAACCATGTGAATACCCATATTAAAAACCAGTAACCATGAGAATGCCATTATTAAAATTTGCATGTAACAATATGGCCAAACCTAGCAATCTTAAACATACACAAATATAATGACACCAAAATTACATCACAACAAACATCCAAAAAAATTCCATGCTATTATTTGAGCCACCACTACAGGAAAAGCATATAACACAACCATACTAGTAACCAGTATTAGAAATCCTATCAACAACAAAACAGTATGAATACCTACTCATACAAATTTACAGACCCACAAAAGAATTTGCAGTTCTTGTCCACAGCACAATCATGTAAATACCAACATTTACAATCACATCAATATCCTTCATATCTATATAAACACTAATAATCATACCAACAAAGAGCATGCAACAGACAATTGATGAAGGGTTACAAGTTACAATTTCTAAATTACAGACAAATAAATCTTGAAGGCCATCCCGTATCCATCAGCATTCATATGCTATAAATATCAAGTGACCTCTACCATTCTATGTCTGTAAATAAAATGGAGGATTACCTCTACGTGGGATGCAATATATGAAGAGTGGAAGCAACATTGTAATTGCACATACTCTTACTATGGCCTCCATGCTATGAAATGTCAGTAATTGAACTCCTCTGCTCAACTATCCAATTTTTATCAACTCCTCCCCCTTCCAATTAATGACCTTATTGATAGCACAAAATAATTCATGCCTCTTCCTTTCGGCATTCCCTTGCACCTCCCAGTGAAATTGCTAGTTAATGTTGATAGCAGACAACATATAAGACAACATGTGATGGAGGGGGAAAGAAAGATGCCAGATCTTGTGACTAAGTCCACATGTCACATTTTTTATTTCAATGTCTGAGCAACCAGAAATGATCGATACACAATCATCTCCTACGATATCATGACAGAAATCATCCATGAAACATTTATTATACACATACTATTCTTACACTACTGTTTGTTCCTTCTTGGGTCATTGGCCTTGACTAATTCATAAAATCTGATGTATGATGTGAAGGAGCTTGTGGATAGGGAGCACAAGTGTGTGAATATTGGAAAAATACATGCTTGTGGGAACGATACACATGTTATTGTTGGAGCTACCAAATTTCTTCATAAACACAAAGATAAATGTCAAGTTCTTAGCATGCCTCTATAAGTTATTGTGATACACCAGAGTCCATAGTGCAAGTGACCTAGTCTATTTTTCCAAAGCTCAGACAAGTTGTCATTGTCATGCACAAGGGCTACAATAGGATCTCTTTGGAAATGGTACAAACCACTCTTTCAAATACCTCTAGCCAAAACCTGACCAAGATTCAGTGGTCCTTTCGAAGTTAGAACTTGTAGATCATCAAACCTAACAAAATATATCCCAAGCCTGTTATCACTAAAATTGAAAGGAGATTATTGGTTAAGATAGGTACATATAATGCACTAGCAAGATTAAGGATATCACTTTATGGCATTTTGAATGAGATGGATCCCACTTTTCCTTCTAGATACATGATATTATCACCAAGTTCCACTTTCGTGCTTACCTCTTGTTCCCGAAGTTTGTTGAAAGTCCTCTTATTAGAGGTCACAAGTTTGGACGCTCCATTATCCACATACCATCTGATGTATGAGATGCTGTTAGACTAAAGGCATGAGACCATGGACAAGAGTGTCTCAATCTTGGGTGAAAGTTCATCCACTCCAGTTGATGCATCTGTACTCCTTGCAGACTTCTTTGTTGTTTGTTGTCCTCCTTCTCATGAACAAGATTCAATGGTCCTTTCCAAGTTAGAACTTGTAGATCATCAAACCCAACAAAAATATATCCCAAGTCTGTTATCACTAAAATTGAAAGGAGATTCTTGGTTAAGCTAGGTACATATAATGCACTAGCAAGCTTAAGGATATCACTTTATGGAATTTTTAATGAGATAGATCCCACTTTTCCTTCTAGATACATGGTATTATCACCAAGTTCCACTTTTGTGCTTACCTCTTGTTCCTAAAGTTTCTTGAAAGTCCTCTTATTAGAGGTCACATGTTTGGAGGCTCCGTTATCCACATACCATCCGATGGCAGAGATGTTGTTAGACTAAAGGCATGAGACCATGGACAAGCGTGTCTCAATCTTGGGTGAAAGTTCATCCACTCCAGCTGATGCATCTGTACTCCTTGCAAACTGTCTTGGTGTTTTTTTTCCTCCTTCTCATGACATTGAGAAGCATAGTGGCCAAACTTCTAAAACTTGAAACACTTATGTGGCTCAAGTCCTTCTTTCACTTATTAGAGAAACTTGAATCCTCTTTCTTCCCTTTTCGACTCTTCTTTATTTACTCCTTCTTCATCTCGCCGATGACGGAAATAATCTACTCCACTTATACTTGTGACACTGTCCAATATTTTCTTCTTTTGGGTGAATTCTTCCCATATCTTCTCAAAGGTGGAAATATTTTCTGAGGCATAGAACCATTGGACAAAAGGATTCCAAGAAGAAGAGAACCCATTTAAGACCATGGCTACTAGCTCTTCACTCTTGACCTCTTTTCATGGAGTTCAATAACCTTCATTGAGAAGGTGGCTACGGTATTTGTCTTGCTTATCTCGGTGGATCTAAGATTTTTCCAAAATAACATATTTTGATGGATGTTTTCACTTTGATATAGACTGACTAGAGCATCAAACATATCCTTACATGTGGTCTTCTCAGAGATATGATGGATCAAGTAGTCCTTCACAAAAGGATGACTTGTTTGGTCAAGGCTATTTACTTTTTATCCTATGCCAACAACATGTAATCAACTGGCTCAATAATCTTGTTGTCAACATAGTCCTCATGCACCTCTAACAATGTTTGTACCTATGTGGTATTCTAGGAGATATGAAGGATCAAGTGGTTCTTCATAGAGTGAAGGAAGATTTGCTTGATCACGACTATTTTATTTTTATGCTCTGCCAACAACATGGAATCCGCGGGCTCTACAACCTTGTTATCAACAAAGTCCCATAGATCATGCACCTCTAACAATGTTTGTACCTGACACATCCACTGGACAAAAAGTTATAGGGACCTTACAAGGTCTTCGTATCTGAGACTTAATGTACTTATATTTTGGTCCTAAAACACCCTACTAAACAAAACAAATTGGCAACCTAAAAACAACCTATGTGTTGTTTCTCAAGCAGGGATCTTGGGCATGTCATCCCTAAAATTGCTCGACAACTTTCTATCACACAGGTTGCATCCCTAATGTATCCATATATGGATTCATGGAAGGTTTCCACAAATATACCTCGATACCATGTCAAAATTAGATTGTGGTGAGTAGATTCTGTACTTTGGAAACTAACATAAAAGTTGTAGATCGTTAAAGCTTAAAACAACAATCAATTTTTTTGCTAATTTTAGTCACCCACAAACACATATTGCTAATAAACAAACCAGTAAGCATACAAATCAAAATAATCAAAATAGCACTACTGATTTTGTATTAATTCTAAAAACATAAACCTAAAGCTACTGCTCAAAACACAAACTTTCTAACCACAGAATGGTGTGCCCTGTTTCTCCTTTATATACTAGGAAGAAGATTGAGACAATGATTCTAGATGCATGCACAACAACATGTTGATTGGCAGTGTGAACTTTAAACATAGCCATGAGAAAAATAAGGTGTTCTCTCCTAGAGATCTCCATGCTTCAGTGTGCTCAGAATCCTCATGCAAGAGTGTCCCTACTGACTTTGGGAACTGCACCCTCTAACTTTTTCCAAGAAAAATTATATAAACAAAAACAGAGATCTAGCACTGAACTGTTGAAGACAAAAAAAACCATCTAAAACTAGAAGTGGACTGAATATGGTGCATGCATCATGCATGTGCTCCTTGCCTATCATACCTTTAAACACTAGTGTGTCCTCAACACTTTTGTATAGACTTCTGAACAAGGGTGTTGTACTGGTGTATGCTATTCTGCTGAAGTAAGATCACTGTAGCTGGAAAAATCTCTGAGCCACATTGGTAAACTAGTACCTTCTGCCAGTTGGTTTCTCTAGCCTGAGTGATACACAGCTTTTTTGGTGGGCACAATTTCTGATTTGATATCAATATGTGGATTTCTATCTTCTGCACCTTCCCCTCAAGCCACACTTTGGCTCAAGTGTCCTTTCCACTGCCTTTCAACCCAAATTCTTGCTTTTGTTATTGAAGTATGGATTTATATTTCCAACAGACATAGATTTTGCTTTTATCCAACTATTATAATCTTTAAAAACAAATTTTAGACTTTGGACATAGAATGTGAAGAATTTCTCCATCTACTCTAAATTATATCTAATATTAATTTTTGTAGGCTTGGTTGTGTCTTATTAAGTTTCGGAGATTTAGTATTTTATGATACACACCTTTTTCCTACATGGTCATACCAAAATTGATCAGGGATATTCTTCCAACAGATATGATGGTGGCTAAAAGGTGTTGTCCTGTAGTATAGCCAATTTTAGTACAGTTGATTCTACATTCCCTTTCAATGGAGGTTTAGGTGACTCTTAATATTTTTTCATTTGAAATTTAATTGGGATTAGGAAGGCTGATTTAGTATCTTATTTCCAATAGGGCTTTAGGAAATTTGATCCAGATCAATGTGAATTCACAAATGAATATTTTCTTCGGGGACAGAGGAATTTGTTGAAAAATATTCACAGACACAAGCCTGTGCACAGTCATTCTCAGAATCCCCAACAAGGTGCATGTAATGATGCTATAAAATATAAAATGGAGGAGGAAATTCAGAGGCTCAAGAGGGATAAGGTTCTGCACATGATGGAGCTTGTTAGAATTAGGCATCAACATCAAGGTACCGAGATGCATATGCAAACCTTGGAGGAGTGTTTTCAAACCATGGAACACCGACAACAACAAATGATGGAATTTCTGGCCAAAGATGTACAGAAGCTTGGATTTGTGGCACATCTTGTGCAACAGAGCGAAAGCAATAAGCTCCTTGAAGCAGCTAATAAGAAGAGAATATTACCCAAGAAAGAGAATTTTTCAGAGGCTAGGGAAACTGGGTTGACAGACAATCAGATTGTGAAGTATCAACCTATTTAAGGTGATGAATGTATTGCAGTTTCATTGAGGGTTTTAAACATAGACCCATTTAATAGAATGGAATCATCTTTAAATAATTTGGAAACCTTTTTCCAGGATGTGGGTCAAGCATGTGGTGTGGATAGTGGAAATTCATCTGAAGCGGTTCTTACAAAGATGCAAGGAACATGCTTTCCAAGTATGTGTATTTCACCAGCAATTTCATATATTCAAGGATCATGTTCATTATCCGAGATGCAGTCTTCATCCCAGCCTTCTCCACAGTTGGAAGAATCAATAACTCATGAAATTCCTTGTCAGATGAGTTTGGGACTTTCTCTTTCTCAATGTGAAACTTCTAAGGGTGTGGAGACTCTTAGCCAGAGTGGCAAATATGAGAGAGAGGATTACATGGAATCGAAGACCAGTGGCATAGATGTCAACTTAGAACCAGTAGCGATGGAGATGGAGGAGAATGAGAGGGCTGCAGGGAAAGTCATCGCCAGTGGGAAGGTAACTTCTGGAGTTAATGATTTATTTTGGGAACAGTTTCTCATAGAGACTCCGGGCTCAGCAATAGATACAAAGGAAGCCGAGTCAAAAATTCAAGAGAGTAGAACTAAGGATCAAGATGAAAGGTTTCCTGAGAATGGGAAGTTTTGGAGCAACAAGCAAACATTGGATCAACTTACATAATAGATGGGGCAGCTGGCATCAGGGACGCAAACTTGAAATAATATTATAGAGGCTGCTAGCAAGTGGATATCACTATCAGTTCTGTTGAAATTTATGGTTAGCAATGGTCACTGTTTATGTGTACTAATGAATTGCTACAAATAGATTCTCTATAAGTTGTTGTCAGTATCTCTGCTAAATTGAAAATGTAAAAGGGTTTAACCAGTATTTTTGTAATTCATTATAACATTTGCACATTCACTGAGATTAATGTTACAAAAATAAAAGCACCTTAAGTTGTTCTGTTTGTATATTACCATTTATTTTACCATATAGTCTTCTGAAGAAGATAAGCAGTTCAGTTGGACAATATTAATTATTCATTAACCTCCACAGTATAGAAACAGGAAAGCATGAGATCTCCATTGTAAGCCATGTAACAACATTTCTATAACCTATGCCTGTAAAAAATAACGAAAGCCAACTAAGAATCTTACCGGTGAAGAAAAAGCGAAGAAGATTTTTCCTTATTCAAGGAAAATGAGGTCCACCCACAATCACCTACGAGCAGGAATCGATGTTAACAAAGGAATAGGTTTTCTCACCATATTGAAGGAAAATGAGGTCTGCCCAGTGACCACAATCACCTATGACTAGGAATCCATGTTAACAGAGGAATGTGTTTTTTCTCAGGGGCCGAAACTGTGATGCAAGATAAGGAAGTGGCAGGAAAGGGTTTTGCAAGATGAGAAACTTTTCATTGTAGTGCAATTCAAGAGGAAAGAAACTTTCCTTACCAACGCAACACAAAAGGAAAGAGAAATTTGGGAGGGAAAATTAAAAATAATAAATAAATTAAAATAATAAAATCTAATGTGTAAGTTAAACTATGTATGATTTGTAAAGAAAAATTTGGTCAACATAAAACAAAAAATTGAATGACATATAAATAGAATATTTTCACTTTAAAACCATTATTTATTAATAAATTGGGAATTGTGGCATTGTAACCATCCACAATGCATGAACTAAAGGAATCATCGTTGATCATGTGAAAAGTTTGAATTGTTATCATAATTTAGTCATGAAGAGTTGGCAATGGAAGAATTTTTTTTTTTTTTGTTGATTCTAGTTCCATGGTAGAAGAGTTGGAGACAACTTCACAATAAATATGGATCTCCATAAGTCTTAATACAAAGGTATTTGGATTATCTAGTGGTCTAGAGCTAGATTCACTTTTTCGCAAGATATGAGGTTGGTACTTTTAAAAATATTACAACACTCAATCAAGCACTTCCCATGGTTATAAGATGGAGTAAATTTGGGCACAAGAAATTCATTTATTCATGTCAATAGTCCTCGCTTTTAATGAGCTTGGATGTTCATAGGTAGGATGGTAAAAAACTAAACCTACTACTACTCAAAGAGCATAAGGTTCATTTCAAAAATAAAATTTCACATGAAGAAAGGTCCGTGATCACTTATAACCCACATCTACACCCAAATCCATTACATAATGAATGAAGTTACCACTTATATAAAGGAAGAGACAACATGTATGATACATTCACTAGTCTTTTATTCTAACCTCTTCATACTAAATAACAAGTCAATAAGGAATGGTCTAACCTCGACTTAGAAACATTCATATTTGATTTTAAAAAGCAAAGAAATTAAGAGGTAAGTGCACAAACACATGAAACACAAAACTAGCTATACTTGTATTCTTTGATACAAAGAATAGAAATTAACCACAATGAAGAACACTAGCCTTCAATAAATAACATTAATTTTTCTCACCCTTTGAATTTTTTGCCATTTGTGGTCATGTTAGGGCCTAAATTATACTTTTCAAACCATTTGGTTACACACACACACTTGGGGTTTTTACTTGTAATTTTAATGTTTTAACAAAGGGCTAGAATCAAACAAAGAATAAGTCACAAACCCAAATATCACCATTCTTCATGGTCAATTCATGGTTCCTAGTGACAAATTCATGGTGTGATTAAAGCTCCATCACATTTCCTTAATCAAACAAAACCAAATAAATATAACTTGTTAGTTATTGTTGATTGGATTTGAGGAGTTGGTCTTGCCCAAGTTTATTCCCTAGTAAACCCTTTTGATAGATTATGATGGTTGTGCATGTGACATTGTATGGTTTTGTGTATGCAAACCATAAGAGCATAGGATTGTTGTATGAAAATTTCTTGGTGAGTGTTTTTTCATCTTTTACCTTGAAATATTCAAGGTTTTCTCTTTACACACAAAAAACATGGTTTCTTCTGCAAGAGTGCTAAAAGTCAACTTGATCTGGTTATTCGAAACTAGAGTGATGGAAATTCAGTCATATATTTGAAAATCAACCTAAATCCTATTGTGTGAGAGATATGGGGGATTACGAGGATCTAATTTTGGGAAGAAAAAGGGGTTAACTTGACTTTCTTTGCATCATTAGGGTGTAAATTAGTATTTTTTAAATGAAATTATTCTATCGAATTTAGCTCAATTATTTGAAGTTGATGTTGGCAAATGAAAACACATACTAAAATTGATATAATGGAAAAAAAAGAAGGGGCACATTAAACTGGAGCTAGGAGAAAAATACTTTTTTACTGTGGTTTTCACTAGCATATAAGACTGGAATTTGGTCTTTAAGAATGGTCCATACTTTTTTAACTCAACTGGCCTCTACCTTTAATTCTAGATGAAGCAATTTTCCCTAACAAGGAGGGATTCACGATAACTTTTGTTTGGATTTGATTGTATTAGCTTCTAAGGAAATTTGGAATGACAAGACATTGATTGGATTAGGGAATGCCCTTGGGAATTTTGCTAAAACCTTTGAAGCAATGAAGCATGCGTGATATATATCACATGTCTGCATATGTGTATACATGCCACTGGTGTGAAAATTCAAATTTTCTCAATTTAATCAAGGAAAAATCAAATTGAGAATTTATTGCTACATTTTTCAATACTTCCTCTCAACAAGAAAGAGATTATCAACCACCCCTATCTTGAACCTATGGAACTTGAACTTCCCTCTTCACAAATATTTTGTCAAAATGTTAGCATATTGTTCCTTTGTCGAAATGCAGTGTAGCAACATTATCTGCCTCTGCACACAATCTCGTAAATGGTGATACCATATACCTATATGCTTGGATTGATCATGAAATATAGGATTCTTAGAGAGCTTGATGTAACTCTCATTATCACAGTAGATCTCAATTGGAGCCACCATCTAACCAAAAAATCCAACAAGTATCTTTATCATTCATATCGCCTCACATGATGCTTGACTTGTAGCCATGTATTATGCTTTTTCCAAGCTGAGCGCCACACATATTTGATTCATGTTGTACCAAGGAATACATGCGGACCCAACACTAAAAATTCCACCTGATTTACTCTTTTGGTTTGATGAACTTCATGCCCAATTTGCATCTGTGAAGCCACATAGCTTCAATCCCTCTATACCATAGTCCAAATTGGGTAGTTCCTCTGAGATATCATAAAACATACTTAGCTTCCTTCTGAATAATTTGGTTGGCCTAACCATAGCTTTACTAGATCTATGATGCAATGTTTGTTAGATCTAGGATGCAATGTTTGCTCAAATAGGTGACTATAAAGACACTTCCAATTACTAACAAATATAGATTCCTTCCTCCACTACAAATTTGTTGTAGAATCTAGAGAAAATTAAAATTTATGTAAATGTTAAAAATTAAAATACCTCTACACCAAGGGAATCAATTGTTGCAATTTCTCTCGCTATTGATGATGTTACCTATGCAAATTACTGATAAATTCTAAAATAAAAAGGTGGGGAAGCATGCCAGATTCTAAGATACCTTGTTTATAAACTTTGAGAAGTATAAGACATGGATAATTATCCCGTAATTTGGTTTTTTTGTAGTATTTTGATCAAAAAGGTTCAAGAGCAACATATATTTGGGTTAATTACCATGAAGAGATAGAATATTGAGATTGTAGTAGTGTTGAACTAGTTCTTTAAAATCAAGAGAAGAGCAGTAGTATAAGAAAGTAGCTTATAAAAGGTTGCTTAAGGAGATCGTGACATGGATCAATAATTTTGTGATGGAAGAGGATTATGTGCCTTTTAGTTCTCCAACCATGGAAGTGCAAGAAAAAATTCTTGGAGGTGATCTAGAATGGATTAACTGATATTGAATAACTAAGGGAATATGGTGCGATGGAGGAAGCACATGCATTAAAGAGGGAAAAATAGGATTTTAATCAAAATGAAATAATTAAGAACTGGTGGATGAATTGAACGAAGGGGATTCATCACAATACCATGGTAATGAAAATGAGTATTAGTGAGGATGAAAACATAGAGGCACAAGTAAAAGAGTTCAAAAGGTTTCAAAGTTTTCAAGAGAATACCAAACATTTGTTCAAATAGGGGGATTTGATAATTGGAAAGAGCTTGGAGAGAAGAATGTGCAGGTATAATATGTCTATAACTTTGGAAGAGAAAAACGAAGTGATGCCACAAGGAGGTGAGCATGTTCAATTAGATGGATCATGATTTTATAAAAGGGAGCCTCAGTTTGTAAGGTATTTATTAGCCTATGGAGAGATATATCATCACAAAGAAAGAAGAGGAAGAAACACTTAGCAATGTGTTCTAATTGTTTGAGCTAGAGGAAGGTCAAGTAGTAGACATGATATAGCCTAAGAAAAGTGGATCCAATCCAAACTAACCACCCTATGAATTTTAAAAGCCTAGAGGTAATCCCAACTTTTTATTCTATTTTTCAATTGAAGAAACCTTTTGTTAGTAGTTTGGGATATAGTAGTGGTGAAACTAAATGAAGGTAGGAATAGAAGTAGAAGTGGCATATGTTATGTTTGAGTTTTAGTTCAAGTTGGGGAGTAGGCTTAATTATTCAAACATGTCCATAAGGTTTTATCTTGGTGAACAATCCAACCAAAAATATGGTTATAGTAGTTCCAAGAACTTTATAAAGGGTAATGTTGATGAAAAACCACATTGGTTCTTATGTGGATTCATCTGGAGGGTGAAAAGGATTGCAATGCTAGTTTCTAAGATGATAAAGTTCCTAACCACATTGTGGGGGAAGCTTCTCTAATGGTGCATGAAGTTAATATAGATTTATCTCTAGGGTGTAGCTATGTCCTTGTAGAAGTTAAAGGCGTATTTATAACTAGGTTCTAGAGGATAAACATTGAGCAACAAAAAATCACCAAGTTGAAGGAGATTAAGAAAATGGTTGGCGAAAGTTCTCAGGAGTATGATGAAAAATTACAAAACTTAATCAACAAACTCTCCTATACTACCCATGAAACTCAACACAAAGAATGATCCATAAGTTTGTTTCTCTTTAATAATGTACCATTAGTGCAATAGCCATGGGTGACATAGAGGGATGCCTTATCTTAGGCCATGAGGATAGAATCTTGTAGGGTGATCATCCATTTTACTAAAAAATTTCATGCTTGGTAGGATCTAAGAGAAAGTTATGTAAGGAGTTCCTTATACGTAACCTTATTAATGAACCTTATTTTATATATTAATTGCAGAATGAAGCTATTTTGTTATTGGAAAGAGAGAAAATTTCATAGATTCTAATGAATACTTATACATTACCTGCATTCTAATGAGTTAAAAAAAATTAATGGCATTAGGAGAGTGATGATATTGTGTTTTTGGTATAGATATTTTATCTCTTCCTCCCATACCAAGATTATTCATGTATGTTGCAGAGAAAATGGAAATCCCCAATGGAGAGCATTACCTTCACAACTACACCATTTATATTGGTGTCTAGGGTATAAAATTGGACAATTTTCCACTAGAGCTACTAGATGTCATTTCATTGAGCTACAGTGATAGGTGAGAGCTATGCATATCTCACTAAAGGTGTATCAAGAGGCTATTAGTTGTCAAATATTGGAGATGCTCCATGATGAGTACAAACCAGGTAAAAACTAAGAAAATTCCAATGGATTTAATAAATTAAAAGTAAAGCTTGTGCTAGGTGGAAGATCCATTTACAATTACAAGCATACATAGCTTAACTAGTTGATTGAAAGGAAACGAGTAAACTTCTCAGCCCGATATGTCAAAAGGGTATGGATTTATTATGAAGTGATCATCTGCCACAGTTTAGGTTGTGCAAATTGAATTAGCAATTGAATTATTAATCTCCAAGTCCTAGATGGCTAGTTTGTACGTAGAAAGAAAATCTAGTAAGAAAATAGCAGGGTAAATTCATCTATCTGTTACTATGACAACCTCTTTAAGAGGGTCCCAAAACTCTCTTTCTGTAATTTTACCATATCTAGACCAGTGACGTTTGGCTTTATTAATGAGAGAGCCATTGGGTTTCAAATTTCCATACTTATGTTTAAGACAATCACCACCTTCCCCACCCCGACCCCCCACCCAGTTCCATGCAACATTTAGATGATTACATCCTTTTTTCAGTCTCACTAGCTAACAGGAACACCAGCATGAAAACATTCAGTATCACCACTCCAGTAGATCCAAGACCCATGAGATCCCAAGTGGGAGGGGTCTCCTGCGACCTCCCCTCATACATTTTATTCATCAATACGTTCACTACATTTTGTATTCTGATAGTCAAGTTCTAGATTGCAGTATCAGAAGAATATTATCACTTATCGAACACATTTGCCTAAATTTACTAAATGAGAAGCCATAGATTTTTAATTCTACATTGCAAACAAATTCCCTACTATATCCCTCTCCATGGATTATTGGAAGCGACTTTAATATTATCAATTTACTTAATGAGAAAAGGATGATATTTCAAGGTTGTATGCAGATGCAGAATAATTTCAAGAAACAATTGCTTCCTTCTGGCCTAGTGGAGGTTGACAATAGTATCTTTACCTGGAATAATCAACAAGGGAGTCAACAACAAGTGACCTAGCGTATGGACATTTTATTAATATCAGAATACAGTAACACTCTTGCAAAGTCTTTTTCCAAACCAACCAGGCAACCCTTTCTTCATTTACTTCTATTTATTATATAGGAAGAATATTGTAGTGCAATAGGAAGTTGCATAAAAAATATGTTCGATCCATGGAGAAGATCAACACCAACTGGAAAAGTAGAAACATCATAACTAGAAAATAGTAACATGATAGTTGTTTACACTTTTTTCAAAAATAACAAATGAAATCCTAAAATAATTAACTTCACCATAAAGAAATAACATATTTGAAACCATGTTTATATTCAAATATTATTCATCTTGAGTAAAGGAAATAGAAACAACATAAAATCATAGAAAACTTGTCAATGAACTAACGGCTCTGCGCAGCGACTGGGTAGCACAAATTCATCTTTCCTTTATGGTTGACACATGTTCGATGAAAGATAGGATGAGATGGAATCCAGCTGTAAATCAAGATGACTTCTCAAATCTCTGATAGCTCCAAAACATGAGTGAGACTCGGTAGGCAAGGGTTGTGCAACACCTGCACAATGCCTGCGCAACACCTGCGTAACACACTTTGTTTTGGGTATATCTCCCAAACTGTAACGTATTTTTCAAAATGGAAGGAGGTTATTTTATGTGATAGTTTTGGGAAGAAATACCTCTCTCTTTTTCTCCAATTACTCCTCGTCTTCTCAAAAAATTCTTTGCAAAACCATGGCTCAAAACAGGAATTTACAAACTACAAAAAATGAGCTTTAAAGATATATTCATAATGCTTGATCTGTGACACCTGTGTGAACAATGGAATATATTTTTGCAATTTGGCCTGTATTTAAGAACACCCTGTCTGAGTTTTCCATAATTGGCCTTTATGTGGTTGGAATTATCGTTTCAAAAGGGTCTAAAAAATAGAGTATGCGCAACGCTGTGAAGCGAGCAAATCTAAGTAGCATTGTGATGCTTTGAACTGATGTTTTGGAGCGCTCCACCTCACTTTTGATGTTAATCACAACATAGGTAATGATTAAGTATAAGGGGTTTGATATCCCTTTGGTATGGGAGTTTTATATATGAGAATGGGGTATTATGCATGAGGGTTATGTGATATGAGTATGGGAAATGGTAATGTTAAAATAGGGAATGGTTTAGAATGAAAGGGGGCAATAAAATGAATGTAATATGATGATAGGTTAATGGTATATGGGAGGGGTGTACGATGTAAATTTATATGAAGGGGGATGAATGGAAGGTAAATGGGTAAATGGGGAAATAAGAGGTGAAATGGATAAGCATAGGGTAAATAAGAATGAGGGATAAAATTGTAGGATGTTTCAGATGACCATACCTTGTAACCATCATAACTTTAACTACAAATGAGTTCAATTCAGACAATTCTGATAGACAAATGACTAAACCCCCTTTGACTTGACATGACAAAAACATGTGTGACCATTACTCCTAGTAACTTGTCACTCTTTTAGAATTTGAATGAATCCTTCATGTAAGAAACTCAGAGATGTTAAACAACTAAATAGAGGCTATGGAAACAGCAGTATTCATAGGCTCAACTACTCAAAACTGAAAATTAAAGGATAAGGAAAAATATTTTACAATAAAACTTATGACCCTAACACACATGACCAGAATACGAGCGGTAAACCAGAGAGTTTAGCTTGAAACCAATTTATTTCATGGAAATTTCAGTTATGGATCAAATCCCACATGTCAGTGATTTAAAGAGAGGAAACCACAACCATGAACCCAATATGATCCCAAAATCTTCACAGCATTTCCATCATTAATAAAGTGGAAGCATAACCATTCATTGTATAAAATGTTGAAAAGAGGAGGGTACTTAAGAATAGGGTACCATTTTTCTTTAACCCAGGATGCCATCTGAGAGCCAACCATTTGTAGATAAAACCACTTACCCAACAAATATCATTGTTGTAATCCTACCACCCATTCCCAAAAAACATCGGAATTAACAAGTTTTTGATAATCCAAATCAACCATAATTAACTTCCTTCTTTTTCCATGAATGATGGAAAAAAAAATTCCATTGATTACGACATTGGGTTCAATAACCAGTTGGGATAACCAAACATTCGAATTCATGTGTATAGTTGCATGTACAGAATATTTCCCAAAGAGATAGACTCTGGACTTGGGGCAACCACGACTCTCCGCCTCAATATTCACATGTACCAACACATCGAGTAATGGCACATCACCACCCCAGTTTCCTTCAGTATCAAGTGAAATCCTACCATTATATGTAAAGGCCAGTTGTATAATGGACACCACTAACACTCTGAAATCTCGCCTATATGTGCATCAAAGTAGAGAGCATTACTAAAAAACACCTTATGTAGTAGTGTCTGAAAAAAACTCGATAAAATATGTAGACAAGGTATATTAATGTCACTTATCAATTATTGACACCACTCAATGTAGGTTGTCACCAACTCAATCCACTAGGAAACCCCTTCAAATAAAATAGACTGGCCAATCATCATCGACCAATTTCCTTCATAAAATATAATCAATCACACACTTAACAAAGATCTTCAATGATGGTGCAAACCATTAATGCATTGCCCCTCATATAATCAATGATCGACTTAGAAAAAAAATACCCCCTTAGACAAATTAATGACCCCAAGATACTCCTTCATGATCGAATTCAAAATTGAAATATGTTACCAACTCCACCAATCAAAATTAATGCACTTATGTAGTAGTAAATATCCTCAGAAATCCTCCTATCGACCAATCTGAACCCAGAGAGGAGCAGGAAGATCCATAGGAGCAAAGGTTCAGAATAAATACCATGTAAAACAACTAGCCAATATGTCTTAGATAGAAAATAGAGAAGAACAACACATAGCAGCTAAGATCCTCGAAAATCCCCTGATTGACCATTCCCAAACTAGGGAAGGAACATGAATATCCAAAGGAGAAAAGTTTCAGAATAAAGACAATGTAAACAACCAGCTAGTGTGTCTCAGATATACCACAGAGTATATCAACAACTAGAGTGGAAAATAATTTTTTATTAGTGTACCTTGAAACAAAAGAACTAGTAGAGATCCCGGATATCATTTAGAATCAGGATAAAAACTGAATCTAGCTCGGATAAATATGCATAGATGCATTGCACCAAACAACACCAGTAATTGCACCACTAAATGCTACATTTAATCCATCTACCTGCACACTTACAACCAAAATTACCTCCCTTGTGAATTTTGTGACTAATGCTTCCACAATCCTATATTTTATCCTCGACGTCAGCTTCTCGCAAAAGTTGTCATAGAGATTGCATATTGTCTACTAGCAAATATTTTTTATTTTGTCTCCACCATCCTTTAAGTGAATCTAATCCATGTTGTCAATGACCTTCAACAGTTTCAACACAACAATGTATTGATAGCAGCAACCCAAAAATAGAAGTAACATTCAAAATAAATGAAACAGTCAAAAAACACAAATTAAAACACTATCGATGGAGACCCCAAAAGGTACTCCAACTATGTTACTACCTATCCATGTTTAGTGAAAGTGCATATGTAACTCCTCTCACCAATCACCTCTATTTTCAGCCTCCATTTCCCTCAATCCCATCATTTTTTTTTGGCAACCATCGCTTTGCTTCCTAAAGAACCCATAAACAACATAAAGGCAAATCCCTAATCCTTTACTTTTGCCTTTTTTACTAGCTCCTCCTATCAAAAATTTCAAGACAAAATATTTCTTTTATCTTAAAAGCCCCCTATGTGTAGTAGTGTCTAATGAAATGACATAAAAGTTGTCTCTAATCATATAAATATAGATTGAAGGGACATAAGAGTTGGGATCGATGTCTGAGAAATCTTGATAGGAAAAGTTGTCGCGTTCTTTAGAGTCAGCTACCCCACCAAAACAAAGAGCCCAACAAATTGTTGTCTTTATATAAGATAACATGAATGATAAGTGAAATAGCAACCTCGATATACGCACAAGATAGTAGTAGCCTACACGTTGGTAGACTAAGGAAGCACTATTACAGTCAATTTTTCAAGTCATGTTAGATAATTTGTCTTCAATTGATATGGTTTTGGCTTAATTGTTGATTGTCCTAAATGAATTTCGTCTTAATTGCCATTGTCTTAATATAAAGTTTCGTCTTAAAATATTTTTGTCTCAAGTTGTTTTTGTCTTAAATATAAATTTGTCTTAAAATATTTTTGTCTTAATTTTTTTTTGTCTTAAAACATTTTTGTCTCAAACAGTTTTTGTCCTAAATATAAAGTTTCGCCTTAAAATATTTTTGTCTTAAATTGTTGTCTTAAAATGTTTTTGTCTTAAATAAAATGTTTTTGTCTTAAAATATTTTGTCTTAAACCGTTTTTGTCTTAAAATATTTTTGTCTCAAACTGTTTTTGTCTTAAATATAAAGTTTTGTCGTAAAACACTTTCTGTCTCAAACTCTTTCTGTCTTAAATTTTATATTTAAGACAATTCAATTGATATTAAATTTTAATTTAAAATGACTAAAATAAAAAGTGACTTTTTAAGACAAAATATTTCTATTGTCTTAAAAAAATGTCTTAAGATTGCCTTCATGTAGTAGTGGTGGAAATTAACAAATGGTATAGTAAATTTTTAATTATAGTCTATAAATTTTAATTTAAGTATGGTTTAATCATATGATTTAAATATGTAAGGCATTTAGTGATGTGAATTTGATCCACCAAAACGTGAATATGCTAGCATCTTTCAATTTAGATCAATAAATCAAAATAATTAATTAGAAAAATCATTAATGTGGCCAATTCCAATCAAATGGGCACCTATGGGAGTAATAATAATTATTTTTAATCGTTGGTAATGAAAATACAAGATCATTCTTTATTCATAGTTATGTGGATTGTCAAAGTTAAATCTCACAAATAATTCTTTATTCATGGTTATGTGCATTGTCAAAGTTCTCTTTCTCTCTATATATATAATACCTGATATCATGATAAATCATATTCTCTCTCATTGTGAGAGCTAAAGTAAAGGTCAATATAACATTATTTATAAGCACATAGCTATTACAACAAAATTTATCGTTATTATATGGGGAAATAACAAACATTATGTTGGACCATCCTAATTCCTTTGAATTAGGCATATTTTTCCCTTGCATCATTGTTACACATGTAGCCTACATAACCACAACCTCCACCATCAACCTGCCTTAGCTTTTAGAGCCCAAAACACACCATGACATTTTCCTGTCTATGTATTTTTATTTATGATGATGCATCTATTTCCATTTGCACAACAATCTCTAGCCAAAAATCCCTAACCCACAAATCCATCACTAAGGGCCATACCAACACCATATTTATGATCCTCTCACTTAGTGAATGTTACACTAACTTTGTATCCCGTGAAACTACTTTGTATACATTGTCAGCGATCGTTAAGCTCCACCTTGTCACTCTTCCAAAATTCCATTCGTTTATTGACACTATACAACCCCACATTATTTCCCACACATCATCACCATCGGAGGAGTTCACCTCTATGACTTTTGATCCATACCCTCAAAAGATTCTTCTTTGTGTAAGCTTTGTTTGCAACAAGTTTCTTCTCCACAAGTTTTTCTATGCGCACATTCTGTCTCAACCTCCCAAATCCAAGATCATCCCACACCAACTCGATTATATGCACACATCACTATAACATAAAGGGAGGTTTTAAGACAATATCTAAGACAATTTTTCGGTAAATTGTCTTAATTTGAGACAAAAGAAAACTTGTGTATTGTCTTTAATATTGTCTTTAAGCGGGTGTCTCAAATTAAATCCTCTTAAAATTAAATTGTCTTAAAATATTGTCTCTATAAAGACAATAAATAACACAAGCATTTTTGTCTCTCCAAAGACAATAGTTGGAATTAAAGACATATTTTCTTTATGGAGACAATGTTTTTAATCCTATCTATTGTCTCTCTAGAGACAATATAAAATAATGAATCTAGAAAAAATATCTCACCATTAAAATAAATCAATATGAATTATTTAATTAAAAAAATATACAATATCATTGAATAATTCGTGTTAGGGTACAGTGGAATCGAACCACTAACCTCCTGCATAGCAGGTCCTCTTCCATTGAGCTAGCACCTTTTAAAGAATTATGTGAGGAGTTATGGCAGTCCTTGAAATTGTATAATAGGCATTGATTTTTTAAAAACGTTCAACACAAATGGCATAATCATTGTAAAATATATAATCATGCAAGCCCCTATTTTTAACTTAATAAAAAAATAACTCAATGGAGTTAGCTCACTGTGACACCCTTGTAGCTTGTCTTGCACAAAAAGCTAATAATAAAAAATAACCTGCAAACAAATTAATCTAGCCATACAAAGAAAATTAACTATAATCAACACAAGAAATACAACCACCACCCAAAGAGCCACCAAATTGCTAGTAGGCACTGATCAACATGTATGATCTACGGCCAGCTTCAAATTTCAGACCTTCATATTCTTGAGTCCATCCAGCCACCTGCATGAATTAAGACAACATAGCCAGAAACAAATAATACTAATTAATACGGTAAGTAAAATTTCAACAAAAAATAGTAAGTAATAGCTTCACTATTTCTTGACAAGTAACTTATAATAGGTAAGCTATTTCTTGACAACTAACTTATATTAGGTATTGTAAGATTTTAGAAAAAGTTGAAGTGAAAAATGTATAAAAGATTGTCATGAAACCAAGGTTTCCATGCTCTTTTGATAGGAAGCTTAAGTTGATCCATACAATATCTGGTCGATATGACTGAGACTCGGGCATCAGTATCTCCACTGCAACATTTTCAATAAACCAAAAATATATCATATAATCAAATTTTTACTTGTAACATAGAAAAAAATCAAGGTGTTGGAGCATGTCAGCTAAGTTTAGTATGGAAATGATTGCATACCTATATACCCATATGCGAAGGCCTCCTATGATTTTTTGATATATGGAGAGCACAAAGTCTGGGGCATCCTTCCAAGTGTCAAAGAGGGTGTAACTGCAAAATTTGAAGTATGTCATTAATTACTTGTGCCCCAAAAGGTGAAAAGAGAGGTCGATAAGGTATTTAAATTTTAAAAGTTCTATTTTGATTTTCATAATCAAGCAAATAGAAATTGAGACATTTTAAATTCAAAAAGTTGTACTTTAATTTTCATAATCAAGCAAATAGCAATTGCAGCATTAAATTTTAGTTTTTTTTTGTATTTTTTTTCTTAAGCTTATAATATGTAAGTCTATCAGAATTGGTTAACAAAAGCATTTTGGAATGTCATCACAACAACTCGAACATTAAATAGTAGACACTCAAAATGCCAATGCCTTCTAAAAATCACGAAAGTAAATTAATCATGTCATATTTTAAAGTAGTCTAACTAATAGATGAGATGATATTTTTTGGGCATCCCTCCCTTGTATATATTTTAATGAAAGGAAACTCGGATATAAATAAGGAATGGGACCTATGATAAACTTTCACTGCACTCGTTTTCTTGTTGCTATGGTTGGATCAATTAAACATTTGCATTGAAGACAACTTTATGGTGTGAATAAACATATCTGATAGACTTCTTCATAATACCTTTGCTAGCACAGGATTCATCCATGGGTGTTCACCATATGAAGTGCCAGCATAATGAATTACTCCATTATTATCACCATCACGTATGTGCAAGAGTTTCTTAAAGCTCGATGGTCTTGGATGGAACATGATAAAATTACCTAGTTGCCGCCCTTGAGTTTTTACGCCAAATGACTTTGAAAGGTGCCTGTACCCATATATTTTGAGATCAAGTATTATTAAGTAGAAAAAAGGCCATCAATCCTGAAAAAGAATACATAAATAGGAACTTTTCACTTGTACAACAATACAGGGTCAGATTATAACATGAATCTTAGTATAGCGACTTACTTCTGTTCATTTTCCGCATTGCTTGCATCTGTCCTGAGATACTGAAGCACCTCCATTATCTATTTACATGGAAAACTGCCCATCACTTCCTATTTTTCATTTCATGAAGCAAGATTACAAAAAAATTATATCAAAGGGCAAGCTACATAAATAATTTAAGTTCTCATTAACCAGCTGTCGAAAGACTGGAATTTGCTTGCTTAGGTTACTTTGCTCCAGCTGTAGTACAATTGAAAAGTGTGAAGTGCTGGTATATGCTACTAGTTCCATATAATCACATATATGTCTATATCAAGATCAGTGAAGAAATAACTGTTCGAAATTAATTTTCACAAACATCAAAAGCTTATATGGCATACCTTTTGAAGTGAAGGAAGTGGCATTAGAGGAAAACGAACAAGAGAAAGCAATTCATTTAGAGGTTCTAGCCATATCCAGAGCCCAAACATCTATCAATGTTCGCTTCCCTAAAAAAAATTATATAAAAATTCAAAGAGCCATCCTGCCGAACAAAAATATATAACAATATGCAGGCACCAATAGCACTGAACAGTGCCAGCGTATAAATCTTACCATCATTTCCACCAATTGCTAGCAAAAATATTTTCCCTACAAGAGCCATGACATGACCAGCGAGATCCAGGACCAGGTCCATGCACAACTACCCTGCCAAGGCATCAAGTTTTCAAACAGCATAGTATAGAATTCCAACAATATACTAGAATGTTCTTCTCTACAAATTTTAGTTATAGCTTTCAATATAAAATTATTACCTATGCCACCGTGCTTTTTGTTGAGTTAGATCAAGGACATGCAGATCTTTTGATGAAAGCCCTGCAGGACCAATACCACCCTGCAAATGATGTAATCAACAAAAAGGAAGAGACTAGTTTAGTATCAAGCAAAAACCACACTTCCTGTGAAAAAACATAACACAGATAAAAGAGATTTTAAAGCACACCTGGATCACAACCATGCTACCAAGAGCAGTTGCAGAAATTAGTTCTAACACCTATTGTTAATCAAATGCTTCCATGTGACCGGTGGAATGGTAAGAGTCTCTATAGTTCCATAAGCATTCCAGCAGAAGGGATCGTCTATCATTTGCCCCTGTGCTGGAAGGAGCTCAATATTGCTCAGAGTTATGTTGGTACAAGGAATAACATCGTTGCATGCAAATTGCATTGGGGGGCTCCTCACGTAAGTTCCACGGACATTTCTAAAGGCAATATTAGTAACGTACACTACCTCACACTCGTTTTTGCAGCCCTTGGTAAAACAGTAGAACTGATTGATTATGATGGGATTTCTGACGTTCTGCACGTAAATATTCTGAAAGGTTACTCCAGTCACTAATCCGATGCCACCCTACACCAATAGTCCAGCAAAACATGGGTTAAAATTGCCATGCCCTGTTTCCATGGCCATGCCCTGTTTCGCAATAAATGCCTTTGGACTGATTAGAGAATACTATGGCGTTTTATATATTTTACCTGCCATGTCTTGATTCACAGGCCATTGTCTGAGTTCTTAATGAACACGTTGCTCACGCTTACATTAGAAACACAGGCTTGTGAGTTGTGATTCCCGAGACCTCCAATGCTGGTGAGAATTATCAATAGTAACTAGCAATTGTACCGGTAGGTGCAAGGGAACGCCAAAAGGAAAGGAAGAGGCATGAATTATGTTGTTGCTATTTTATGTCAGTCACTTGCATCTCGCATTGGAGTCTTGACTGAGAAACATCTTGCTAAGGTCAGATGTTAGGCCAGTCTTGGTCATCGTGAATTAAGGAGGTGTCAGGTCTGGTTTGAATTTGGCTTAGGTTTTCAGTCTGATGTATAATGAATGAGAATGCGTAGACCTGTCAGTTTTGGATTTAGTGCACACGAATGAGCGAAGTACAGGTTCTTAGAAATCAACATTTGAGAGATAGCATGAGCAACAGACATTTCAGGTCAAAAACTTGATAATATTGTATGTTTCACAGTTTCTGATTTTATTTTTCTTCTAGCTGAATTTTACACCATATAGGCTCTTTGTGAAGTTAGTGGGGCAGGATGTCGAAACTTTGAATACATCCTCTTGTCTGGGATGAAGTCAAAAAGCCACTTGGCAGAGCCTTGTATTGTTGGCCATCATGTCTTGTTAGCACATTCAGTTGTTGTGGAGCTGTACAGGAAAAAATATCAGGCAAAGAAAAATGGATGGATTGGATATTAGTAATTTTAGAAAATTGGATGATACCTCTTACTAATAAATCCACAGATGTAGCTGCAACTCAAAAAGAAAATGATTTTATGTTAGCAAGGTACGTACTGGTAATTTCATTCTCATTTATGAGCTAGAGGTTATGTGCGCTTGGTATTATGGAAAGAAAAAGAATATTCTGATTCAAAAAAATTGGGACACATTTACAAAAATGCAATGCCAAGTTAAAAGGCAGTCTGCTCAAAAACCATGATTTACAAATGTCAGAATTGTACATACAATGCATGTTAAAACAAATTTCAATCAGACTCAAATCTACATGCATGGTAAATGCAGAATCAATAACAGCCCAATAATAATTGGATGTTGCAGGTAGCATTTTACCTCTCTATAGCCCCTTGATTAAACGACTGTATCCATACAAACAAATAGAAGACTTACCTGGAAAGCTACCAATCTAAATGCAATACATACAACAAATACAATGGCATGTATAACTATATGAAAACTATCTGCAAATGTAGCATGCATAATATACAGCCGAGATGTTCTAAAAAATGAAGCTGAAAAACATAGTAAATAATATTTTCTATGAAAAAACTATATGTAACCTTACCTTCTTCAAGTGGAGAAATGGCCATGAAACTTTTTGATATGAAATGAGACACTTATCTATGTTTACTATCTAAATCACAAAATATCACAGAACAATACAAACTAATCAATATTATCATATTACAAACTTTTGGGTTACTTATCAGACTCCATTAAGGTGAAACAAGGTATTTTTCTAAATAAAATTCACTGCTGCCCAAAAAGTCAAGATAGCATCGAGATCCTCACACTTAATATAAGCCTTGAATGCAAGCGAAACTAGCATCTTAGTAAAGATTTATAAAGGAGTCTCCAAATGCCATTGAAGCAGATTTATTTCATATTAGTTTGCCATCATAAAGGAACTACATGAAGGGATGTTTTAGCATATTGGGCTTCTTGTATGCTCCTCATTACACCAAGAGTTCCTAACCCCATGACTAGCTGATAACCAATAGTTTATGGGAGTTCCTAAGACGCACGCACAATTGAAGATAAATCCAGATGCCACTATGAAGACAAAAGAAACCTAGATGGAAGCTAACAAAAATCACAAATGCTATGGAAAATAAATATTCTAAAAGAAATTAACATGTCATTGGACTAGTTTCTTAGCATGCATACAAATTCATTCTAGAACGTCAATGAATTAATATTCTACAGCAAAAGCCAATTAAAAACCACTGTCGTTATCAAAATGAGTAAATTTTGAGAATATTAATAAACAAAACATTCTAGGTATGCTTTATAGAATATCGATTCCAAGGCTATCATGGAATATCAATTCCAAGTAAATCATCATCTTATAGTGCATTATCAATTGATTCAACCTGGTTTACACTGACCCCTTTAGAAGAAATACAGTTAATCCAGCATCTTTGTCCAATCATAGGGTTCCCATTTTCTTCCAAAGTTTGACATATCTTTGCGTTGCATTTCTAATGAGTCCCGTTGTCTATGCCTATACATGTCTTCTTCTCATAGCTGTAACATACCCCTAATCACATTGAGACGAAATTTACCTTTGAAGTTTTTTTCATGATCTATCACATGAACAAAACCCTTCTGCATGCCAAATTCTACATGAAAATAGGGAAACAAATTTGGAATGGAACCTCGCAACCCCTTAATTCTAGTATCAATCAACTTATTAGCATAGTGTTGGCTCCATTCTGATTCAGATTCATCAATTGCCTGCATGAGAGAAAATATGTCCAGCCATGAAGAATGCTATATATCAAAAATAAAGTGAAGTAAAAGACAAGGACTTGTAAAAAAAAATTGGGAAGTCATTACCAGCTGGAAGTTTTGCCATTTTCCCTGGCATATAGTTTCATCTACCAAAGCAGATCATGCAAAATAATAATACAAAATTTGGGATGGAACATATGGATCAATAAACAAATTCAACGAGGAAAAAAGGTTATCATCAAATTGGCAAAGGGCAACAATTATAGTGCCAATAAAGAACAAACAAAAAGGAACTATAATGACGACTATATTAACCCCTCTATACACCCATTCTTACTTACTGCATATGTGGGCCCTTTATTGGGCTGACCACTATTACATATACATTTAACCCCCTATATACCCCCATTCCTTAGCTAGAAATCTATAAATTGTGTCATTTATTTAAAACTTTAAACCGAATCAAAATTCAAGGAGAATTGATGATTTGGAATGCTTATCATTTGAGAATATATTACCAAAAATCCCAATCATGATCAAAGATGCTCATTAGAAAACACCACAGACTAACCTTCTTGAAATAAAGTGGTGCTTCCTTTGCAATATCATTGGGCAAAGGAATGCATTCAACCGAGAAATGACGACGCTATTGTGCAAGGCCCATTGCAGTTTCTATAAAAATTACATCCTTTCCCTCTTTTGCATACATCCTCAGAAGAAATTTTTTGAAGTTGCGAAGCTCCTCCCACTCATTATCATCAAGATTTCTAGTTGATGCTACATGTTGTAAAGAAAAAATTAACCGCTTAGATCATTGATCATTTCTCTTCCCAAACCAGATAATAATAGGAAAAACTATAAAAATATGGCAATTGCTGGTATCAAAACAGAACCAGCTGCATGATAGCTATACCTACATTGGTAAAATATAGCAGTGCCCAGTCACAACTGGTTCCCATGAAGGCAACATTAAGTAAGTGAAATTTTAAATTGAGATTGTTAGATGCTTCGGTCTTGAAGGATTCTCAAAACAGAGCTAGCAACGCTTTTGCTGATTTAGGATGCACTTTTCTATTGGACTATTCTTGCCCATCTGTTGTTTTAAATTGATCTTCTTTTTTCTTTCTCTTGTATCAGCAATGTCATCATAGTCATACTCATCATCTGCCTGAGTAACAGTTTCGTATTGTTTGTTGCGAATAATCTTTGAAGCCAAATTTGCATCTGCATCGTCCTCTTTTCTTTGCTTAGACTGAGTGCCAAGCTTCCTCGTATCAGATCTGAAAATTCAAAAAACATAGGTTGTGTACACTTTACATTAGGACTTGTAAAGATGGAAATCAAATGATAGATTGCCCATTATAAATGAAGATACTTGGTGATGTCTGCTTGAGATATAATATTTTCTTTGCCAGTGTTGTTCACCTTTGCCACATCTTGTGACTCTTTCTACAAGAAGTAGATGAATATTTTACATTAGACCTGATAATATGTAAGAAATTTACATGAGGTAGTTCCAGGAAAAGAAGTATTATTTAAACAAACAAACATACATGATACTATATAGTAGACATATATCTATTTTAACAAAACACATAATATATAGTAGGAAAAATCAACACAAAAGAATATTAAACTCATCAACTGGGAAATAGAAGTTGCACTCAGCTAGGAGACTTTTCCAAGCACCCAACATGAAAATTAAAGAGATTTATAATTCAAATGAGAGAGAAACATAGGCGAATGAAAAAGACAGATTCAAACATTACATTAGAAAAACCTTGAGCCATTAGTCAATAGAGAATTTTAATGTAGCTAGTACATTCCTCATCTGAATCAGATTAAGACTCCAGAAACAACTGAGCACAAAAAAAACAGATATAGAAGAAACATGAATGAAAGTTATCCATTATGTTGCTTACCAAAAGCTCATCTACTTCTGCATGTTTTCCCTTCAAGCGTAACTGCATTGCTTTTGCTGCCAATTGTTTTGCAGTCAAGCCTTGTACATTTGATGTATGATCAACAGCACTCACCTCATCTTTATAAGAATCATATGCTTTAGCATCTTGCTGATGAAGTGGATTTGGTATAGGCATTTCATCTTTGGCACTGACTGACTGTGACCCTTCACTGAAGCCTCTTTCTCTTTCACTAGAGCCTCTTTCCATCTCAAAACCTACTGCTGTTGAGGAAATATTGTGGTATTTGTTTTGTAGCTTATTCATACTCTCAAGAAAACTGCCATCATTTGAAAATTTATTTAGGCAAGAAGCTGTTGTTCGAATAATCTCTGCATCTTCTAGACGAACAACATTACCTTTATTTTTGTTTCTCCAAGATAATGATTCATTTATTTTAGGTGCTTTCATGTGTGATTCACGAACAAAAACATCCCTCAAATATTCTCTGTTGTTATCCCTTATCCTCTGATCATCCTTGTCTATTTCATTATAAGTACCTTCATGGAATCCATTTCTATGTTCAGCTTTCTGTTCTCTTTTCTTGTCTCTGATTGCATGCAAATGAGCACGACCAAAAGCTGCTCTAGTAGCTAATACAGATGCATTCATTTGCACCAGTGAACCCCATCGCTCTTCAACTACCTAGAAAATTTAAAAGGGGAAATCACTCATGGGTCATAATGTTTATATAGATATCTAGTTCCAGAGATTTTTAGCAAAACTAAAACCCCTCATCTAGATATTCTGCAATGCAAAAATATAATTCAATATCAGTTACCTCATCAAGCTTCTGACCTTCTTGAGCTGCCTATTCTTGTGCTCGCTTCAAAGCTTTTAGTCGCCAACTTGCACCTCCATCACCAACAGTAGGTGGTCGTGGCAACTTGTCTACTCCTACCTTTTGTGGTTCATCTTCATTGTCCTCTGGATAACCTGAACCCCTGCCTTTGAAAAATGGATTCAATTCCTTTGGATTTATTTGGGCTTTTGAAAAACAGTGCTAGAAAATGTCTAAGAAATCTACAAGGGCACACAATAAAATTTTAGAACAGTCATATTCATTCACGGCATGAGGGTATGAGGGTAATCTATGTTGCAGAGCAAAACCCTATGATTCCATAGAAATTCCTGAAAAAATTGCAGCGTGTATCTCTTGTTGTACACGGAAGTTCCAAATCAAAAATCATGGACAAATGAATGGCGGACATATCTTCTCTCGGCATAGTGGCCAACAAAAACACCATTTTGATAGCTGGGTGAAGGAAAATTATGCTCTCCTCCCACATAACCCCATGCTCCTTGTCCTTCATATAGTGAATCTCGTCAAAGATGACCCAAGAAACCTCTTTCAAAACCTCAGAACCTCTGTAAAGCATCCCTTTGAGAATCTTCGTGGTCATGACGAATCATGTGGCATTCAGAGACATGGACACGTCACTCGTCATTAACCCAACATTGGCGAACTCGTGACTGAGCTCTTGGTATTTCTGGTTTCTCAGGGCCTTCAGAGGCAATGTGTAGATGACCCGTTGCTTGTCCCTGAAGGCCATGGCGATGGCATACTCGGTCACTGCCATCTTCCTAGCCAAGGTGTGAGCCGACAGAAGCACCGATTCATTGCGCTCCAGGCAGGCGACAGAGACCTACTGGAAGGGGTCTAGGGTAAATGAGTAGGTCTTCGCCATGGGGCCACTATATGCTGGGTACAAAATTGTGTCGTGTGTGGTCTCATCCATGGCCGTTGAGACTTGGACAACTACCCACCTAACAACGTCCCCCCTTACGATGCCGCTCTCAGGCTCAGGTCTATCGGCAGAGCCTTTGGATTCGTCATTCTGATGGTTGCCTACACCAACCACCATGCCTTCAGCTTTGTCCCACCATGGGTTTGAATCGAGAGGCAGCAAATAAAAACCCTCGATATACTGGAGGCAAGGGGCATAATACAGCAACAGGAACCCTACATCTGTGAAGTCTGCGGTGAGAAGTTGAAAACCCACATCAAAGCTGGCAGCTTTTGCAGCATTACCACTGGATCTTTCTGAGTTTCGAGCCACAGTTTGGCTTCTGGAAAATGGCGAGAAGAAAAATAAAACGTTTCCCTTCATTTCCCAGTGTTTGCACTGTAGATCCTTGAAAATGGCAACAAATATCTTGGGGAAGAAGGTCGTTCCTTCACAGTATTATGTGATCTATCTTGATTAGCTATCTTAGACTGTTCTTCTGCTCTCTACATTTTTTTGTTGCTCGGCTTAAACAAGATTTCCTTCCACTTACTAGGGGGCTTAAGACGCGGAAAATATTTTGGAGCAACATTTCCCACACAACCGCTTATTCTTTGTGGTGGATACAAAGCAGATCGAACCAGTGACCGAAAAATGCTGTTGCTATTGCTGCCATTAAAGCCCATGAGTGATGAGGGCTTCAAGTTTTGTTCTTGGCCCTGCGGGGTTTCGATCTGCATTCCTGCGAGAAGCTGAGAGAAAGACCGAGAACTGAAGTCCTCCGCCATCATAGAGGCAATAAGCGTTGTTTTCCTAGTCAAGGGACCCCAATCTAGAAACCCCATCTGTTATTTTCTTCATTCCCGCCATAGATTTCGCAGCAGTTTCACAGTTTCGCATACCAATCACCCTTTTGAGAATCAAAATCCGGAAGAAAGTTTGGACTAAGTCAATATGTATCAAGGGAATAAGTCACTATGTATCAAGCAATTTATATTAAGTTAATATTTTAAAACACTAATATAAAGATGAATCATGAGAATGAAGTGGTAATATAAAGATCATGTGGTTAGTCAAAGGTCAATTATTAAAATAACTCAGGTTTTTGAAGTATATAGATTTTCTTTCCACTAATAAAGATGGTAAGAATTTGGTAGAAAATTTAGATATAAGTAGAGTCTACTACAATTTATGGGTTATTCGTGGTGAAACAATATCTTTTAAAAGTTTTGTTTGGTTCATGATCAACTTAAATAGTAAAAAAAAAACAAGTAAAGTTGTAAATCAATAATAATTTTAGTTGTTTTTATCATCATATATCAACAATTAGAAAGAAGTTTGCTATAAGATTAGGTAGTTCTTTAAAAATTTATCTAGTGTCACAAAATAAGCTAATCGTTTGGTAATGATTTGGTAGAAATTTTAGGCACGGGCAGAGTTCTACTATGATCCAAAGCTCATTCATAGTGGAACAATGTTTTTACAAGTTTTGCCAAGTTCTAGGTCAATCCGTATTGTCAAAATTTCATTGTGGTTTTGGATGAATGAGAATCATGACTATCTGTGTCGTCAAATTTTTCTCACTATAGGGAAGTTTACTAGTGTATTAAATGGCTCTATGATATCACCCCTAACCTCCATATTCACAAAGTGAACATGGGTGTTTAATAAACATGTAGTTATGATTGAGATCTTTACTATGCACCTAAGTGTTTACTTAATCAGGCATTGTGCATGGCATGGCATGTTGATACATACTCCAACGCAATTGCATTAGTTTTGTGTCACCATGCAATCATTTTTGCACTAGCGACGAAGTTCCAACACCTACAACAACAATGGATAATCCTACACCAATGTCGAGTTCCCTACGTGGTCATCTCATCTGTGGTTTAATAAACCCATGGTACTACAATGATCACCAATCAAGTATGACTAGGGGAATTACAGGTCCATGCCAATGTCAATGGTCAACTTGGACTAAGATAATTCCTATGAAAGTGGTGATCAAGTTTGTACATTGTGCTTAAGATAAGGTGCTTATAGTCACTAAGTGATGGTTGTAGTTACAAGGATAATGTTTTGGTGTTATAATGCAAGGATTATAAGGACCAAGGGTTGTGAAGGCTAAGCATTGTTGGAAATATGGATTATAAGGTTAGGGGTTTTAATGCAAGGATTATAAGGACTAAATTTGTAATATTAGGGATTATTTGAAATATGGGTTATAAGGTTATATTAGGGGTTTTAGGGTTTAAAAAGAGATAGGGATTAAAAGGTTATAAAATTTAGGGTTTATGATGGTAAAATGTAAAGAGATATAATGGTTATAGTATTATGGTTATGGTTTATATGTGTTAAGGAGTATAGTGGTCAGGTGTCAATGATTATATGTATTACATGTTAGAGAGGTAAATTCTTTTAGAGGATAAGGGTTGTAATCTTTAGGTATTAAGTGTGGCAAGGGTTATAAAGATTGGGTCTTATAAGTTTTAGAGGAATTAGGGCTTAGGATTAAAGTTCATATGAATTAAAAATAATATAGGTTATATGTTAGAGGGATTAAGGACTATAGGGTTGTTGATAGGGAAAAAATTCCACCTTGCCAACAAGGGGGAATTAACTCTATCATGGGTCCCAACTAGACCAGCTTTCATTTGGAATGGCTAATCCCAACAAGTTTTAAGGATTGTTATAAGGGTTAGGGAATAATGAGTTAGTGGTTAAGGGATTAGGGATTAGGGGCTTAGGGGTTAGAGGAATAGGGGCTTAGGGGTTAGAGGTTTAGGGTTTAGGGGTTAGGGGAATAATGAGTTAGTGGTTAAGGGGATAGGGATTGGGGGCTTAGGGGTTAGGGGATTTAAGCGCATTTAGGGGTTAGGGGAATAATGAGCTAGTGGTTAAGGAATTAGGGATTGCGGTTAGGGGAATAATGAGATAGTGGTTAAGGGGTTAGGGATTGGGGGGTTAGGGGTTAGGGGATTTAGGCGCATTTAGGGGTTAGAGGAATAATGAGATAATGGTTAAGGGATTAGGGATTGGGGGCTTAGGGGTTAGGGGATCTAGGTGCTATTACGGGTTAGGTGAATAATGAGTTAGTGATTAAGGGATTAGGGATTAGGGGCTTAAGGGTTAAGGGATTTAACAATTAAGGATTTTAGGGGTTAATGGGTTATGGATTAAGCGTTAACGATTTAGGGGTTAGGGGTTAGGGGTTTAGGTGTTAGTGATTTAGGGGTTTAAGGGTTTAGAGTTTTAGGGTTTAGGGGGTTAGGTTTGTGGGGTTAAATGCGTTAATATTTTATATTTAGGGGTTAACTATGCTAATATTTTAGGGTTTAGGGGGTTAAATGGGTTAGGGGTTGGGAATTAGGGTTTAAGGGGTTAGGGGTTAAGGGTTTAGAGGTTTAGGGTTTAAGGGGTTAAACGGGTTAGGTTTTAGGGGTATATAGGGTTAAATGGGTTAAGAGGTTGTGAATTAGGATTTAAGGGGTTATGGGTTAAGGGTTAGGGGTTAGGGGGTTAAATGGGTTAGGGTCGGTTTAGAGGTTTAGGGGGTTAGGGGATTTAACATTTAAGGATTAGGGTTAGGGGTTAATGGGGTTAGGGTTTAGGGGGTTAAATAGGTTAGGGTTTTAGGGGTTTAGGGGGTTAAATTGGTTAAGGGTTGGGAATTAGGGTTTAAGGGGTTAGGGGTTAAGGGTTTAGAGGTTTAGGGTGTTAAATGGGTTAGGGGTTAGAGGTATATGGGGTTAGGGGATTTAGCAGTTAAGGATTTTAGGGGTTAGGGGTTAATGGGGTTAGGGTTTAGGGGGTTAAATGGGTTAGGGGTTTAGGGGTTTAGGGGGATAAATGGGTTAGGGGTTGGGAATTAGGATTTAAGGGGTTAGGGGTTAGAGGTTTAGGGTTTAGGGGGTTAAATGGGTTAGGGGTTTAGAGGTTTCCCTCTCATATCCATATTTGTTTAATTTCATGATTAATTAGGCATTTTTAATATGTCACTACTCGGTTAATTAGGATTAAGTTATGATGCAACTAAAGGATCAAATAAATATCTATTTGTCTCCATCCCCGCCCCAAAACACCTCCTTGCACCCCTCCCTTAGCCAAGCTAACCCTTCCTTATATTCAAGGTGTCACTGATCACTTTTTCAGAATTCTATATAAAATGAACATCAAAACCTTATTTAAACCTCATCGAATCGTAAATAAGGAAGCTCGTAATCTCAAGATATGTGGCCTTAGGCTCTGGGGAAATTACCTCCCTCTTACCCACCATCAATTTGTTGATGACATTATGCTCTTTTGTCATGTCTCGCTGAAGGAAGAAAAAAACATTAAAGATATACTCCATGTGTTTATGGAAGCCTGTGGCACCCTTATTAATAATGAAAAATTATGCATCTTCTTCTTTAATAAGGCTAGAAATATCAAAACCTTTATGGCGAGAGTGTTGGGGTTTGGTATCAGATATCTTCCCACTAAATACTTGGGCATGCCCCTTGCTTAAATCTCTCTGAAAATTTCTTGCTAGAGTCATCTTATCAACAAAATTCAAAACAAGCTCAACAATTGGACTTTTAGAGGCCTCAATATGGCTCCCCGCACCATCCTTCTTAAATTCATCCTACAATCCATCCCCATTTACCAGCTGTCTGGAATGGCCGCACCCAAAACAATCTCCAGCAAAATTGAGGAAATATTCAAGAAATTCCTTTGGGGAGGGGTTCAACAGTTGAAAAAATGGTCCTTGGTAGCATGGTCGAACCTCCTCAAACCTAATATGGAAGGGGGACTAGGCCTTAGAGACCCATTTACTCTCAACCAAGTATTGGGGGCAAAATTATGGTGGATATGGGCACAGGAAGGAATGAGACTGTGGAAGCATATATGGACGAGGAAATATGGCATGCCCAACCGTACAGAGGATATTTTAAGATACCGGGACCCCCCTAAAGGATCGACCATCTGGAATCTAGCAACCCAAAACAAAGATCTTATTTTGTAACATTTATTCTGGGAAATAATGAATGGAAAAAAAAACTCTCTTTTGGAATAAATCCTAGCAACAGAGGGGAAAATTGTTCCCTAGGGAGTTGAGTGAATGGTTCACTTATGCTATGAACACCAATTATAAAACGGTAAACCAATACTGGAGGGCAGAGACCATTAACGGTGGATGGAGAAGATGGAAAACATGATAGTTTGGCCAAATGCGACGAATTCAAATCAATGGATACATTTGAAGGAGCTAGAATCGAGAAGTATCACCTTCGAGGAAGGGTTAGACATATTGATATGGGGCTATGCTACGAAAGGATTATTTATAGTCAAGGAAGCTTACATGATAAAAGCAAGATGGGGACAGGGGAATCAACATCAAAACTGGAGGAAAATTTGGGGAGGGAAGTGGTGGTCAAAGGTGACCTACGGGTGAAATCCCAAAGTTGGGAAACACTTTTTGGTGGATAGCTAGCCTTTGGAAGCCCTCACCTCAATACTCGCACAGCTAAAACCCAAACTCAAACTTCGATTTGAAGCAGAGCTCTTTCGCACCAGCCAAGCCCTCAGAACTGAGCGGGATCCAACGTGATTGGGCATTGCGGATATAAAAACGACGGCTCCTACAACTTTTTCTGGCCTATTGGAAGGTCGGGGCTTTATGAGGCGCAGAAAACACGCCTCTAATATGGGCGCTGAGATTTGGGTTGTTGTAGAAGATGGAGACTTCAAAGAATACAGAAGGTGATGAATCTGAAAGCATCAAGGCCAAGGATAGGGATTCTGAGTTAGGATATAACCACACCTTCACCTATGATGGGTGGGTTTCCTTAGCTAAGATCAGCTTGCTCGCCTGCATAACATCCCTACAATCTATTCCCCTGCTCTTGCAAGTTCGCTATTCCCTTGCTCTTGCAAGTTCGAGGACCATCGGTTCAAGGGCTTCTTAATTACTGATATTCCTGATTTCTGAAATATGTCTTCACGCGATTTCTTTGGGTATTTTTCCTCTTCTTTCATTGAAATACAGAGCGCGAGCGTTCCAGTGGGACATCACACAGGAGTCGATTGCAGCACGACAGTTGTATGGCATTTGATCTTGAGCGCTTATCACAATTCACTACCAGAGAGTTTAGAACACAAACAGAATAAGTGCACAACAGAGTTTAAAAGACTTGCAAGCTCATAGAACACATACATAATTTGATAATGAGCTAAAAAGGGTACCCAATTTAAATGGATTAGCTCGTGATTCCATTAGCAAACTCGCGCTCAAACAATTCTTTACGAGTGTATTTTGGAAATTGATGAATGAAATTAGTGAATGGTATCATGTATTGTATATTTTAATTAATATCTATTTTGTATTTGAGTATTTTGGAAATGTGTAGAAAGATGGTTGGAAAGTATATGATAGCAAACCCGCAATCAAACAATTCATTACAAGTGTATTTTGGAAATTGACAAATGAAATTAGTGAATGGTATCATGTATTGTATATTTTAATTAATATTTATTTTGTATTTGAGTATTTTGGAAATGTGTAGAAAGATAGTTGAAAAGTATATGATATTTTGGAAATGTGTAGAAAGGATTGTTGAAAGTATATGAGTAAGATTTTGACAAATATTAAAACATTAGAATTAATTAATTTGTCATTTTTACAATAATAAAAGGGATATAAAATTATTTTAAAATATTTTTAGTGTTGTTAATTTTAGTTTTTATAATTTATCAAGTTATTCAAATTATAAATTATTTTAATTTTATTATAAAAATAAAAATAAAAATATTAAAATAATTATTTATTTATTTTGTTTTTTAATTTTATATTTGAAAATTAATATCAATAAGAAATTTTGTATTCAATATTACAAAATAAATTATAATATATGTCGATATGGTATTTTTCAAAAATGAAAGTTCTCTTAGTTTATTTCAACAAACATTATAAGATGGCCTTAACTTTAACTATATTTTTCCCTAAGTTATCTAAGCACTACATATCAAAAATAACAAATGTATCATTGCATGGGTTGGCTCGTGCAAAAACAAAGACAATTAAACTTTCAACTATTTTCTTCCAAAATAAATTGCTTATTGTTTTAAAATTTATAAACATGCTAAATAGTGTGATTAGTTAGAAGTTTTATCCCTGGCTAGGATGAAGTTATTGTTCTCTGCTCGATAATTTTTTGTAAATTAAAATACTTCATATTCATATCAAAATAAGAGATTTACAATATGATAGATTAAACATAAAATTTATATACTTCTAAAAGCACTAGCTTCTCCAATGATCATAAGATTGCAGAACCACAAAAACACTATTACAATAATAATAGAGTCTCATTTCAACAACAACTAAAGATTTGCATCAATATTTTAGGCCCCTCATAAAATGAGATAATTCTAGACATATAGTGCACATAAACTAAAAACGAATGTGCTTTAGTGATAATTGCCTTGAAAACGAGAAGAAAATAGAGCTCTAAACCTAGAAACGAGTGTCCTGTGACAGAGGGAAACATTAGTAAATCATAGTCTTCCTAAGGGTCCTCTACACAAAACAACATCTTCCATCTAGCATGAAAAGAGTAACTACTTTCTCAGATGCAAACATACTCATCCATCCCAAAACAAGCCAAGTTGAAAGCATATGTTAAAACAATATTCAATTGCCAAAATTCAAATTGTAGGTGCCCATAAAATGAGAGGAAACAGAGTATATTTTGATGCTAGCACCAAATCCCAAGGATCATGAAAACATAAACATAAACCGCCAACAAAAGACCAAGTAAGCATAATATTGACAACAACAATGGGAATCCTCCACTTCCAGAGCATGTACAACAAGACCAAACGAAGATCCACTCTAGATACTCTCTCCACCATCAACAAGACCATAAATATTCATACAATCTCGTACAAGTGACAATAAAACATAATTTCCATGCTTAAGGAAATAATAATAAGAGTTTGTACATGATCAACTGGAGGATCAATAAGGTCCCTGGAGGCAGAGTCACTAACCAGAAAACCTTCAATGCGAGCCAATTAGGAGTCCACCCTATCGAAACAGTACCATAGGTTGCGAAGCATTATTTTGACATCTTCAAGGGAAAAAAATAGATTATAGGTCTCAACTTGTTTATCTTGAAGTACTAGCGAAACAAAGTAGCCAGCTATTGGTGTAAGGCCAGTGAATTGTGATAGAAAATTTGTTTCTTCCGAGGTTTTCCAGGGTCTTGTATCCATTTCAAATCCTCGCCCATCACCTCAAAATCTGAGTGATAAGGGAGACCCTCAGCCTCTTTACTTTCCAACAATAAAATCTCTTTTCGAACTTCCAAAGGAACGACATTGAAGAAGGTGGCCATTAAGTCAAGAACAAGCCAAAAGAGAAATAGAGATCGATACTGGTTAGAAGTGATTCCATTGAATGATAACTACAAACCCCTATCCATTGAATCAATTTGTATAATATAGTGGTGGCTAGGGGGTAATTTCATCTATATATATCTACAAATGTATTACGACATCATTCTTGTTGTGGATCAAAGTATTCAGCATTGATTCTTCAAGGAGGGTTGGGTTGTCTAAAGAAAACAAATGATTATAGACTCCGAGGATGTATAATACCCTAATATGAAACATTATTTTAATACCAATGCTTCAAAGCATGAGACTTTAACTAAGGATTGATGGGGATTTTAACAGCCAGTAGAAATGTTTCAAACAGAATAGGTAGATGATAGAATCTTGTAGGGTTAAGGGTCAAGTTTTAAGAGGATATGGGATTAGGGTTTATGGGTTTGAAAGATTCCATGTTAGGGGTTAGGGGTTAAGGGGTTAGTGGCTTGGGGTTGAAGGGATCAAAGGGTTAATTTTTTATGAGTTACGAGTGTAGGGGTTAAGGGATAGTGGCTTTGGGTTAAAGGGATATGGACTTTAGTGTTTATGGGTTAAGTTCTTATGGGTTGTGATAATGTGTCCCTTAATCCCCTTATCACAACTATTGGAGGTTCCCCTATAAATTGCTATCATTTCCTTACTTATAGGTCCCCTAGTTCTTGTGGCATAAGGCCCTAAGGCTCCTTCTCATTCTCTAATGTTAGTATTATAGATCTCAATATACCATGCACTAACCTTTCACTTCTACCCATCAATGATACCCTTATGTCCCCTTGCCCCATTCAATACACCAAAATATCCCCCTCCCCCTAAAATTCATGAGAATTGAACATTTGGAGGCGATCATTTAACAAAAGCTTCTAAAAGTTCTATTCTAATGACTTTTTTGGGGGGGCAGGGGTTGTCCATCAATGCCTCCAAAATTTACAATGTCATGACCTTTCAGGGTGATTCAAGGATTCTAAGTGGAGAACAACAAATACCATGAATAGACAAAGCACAACAAAAACTTTTGATAGAAATTGCATGTAGCCTACTACTACAAAGGAAATTCAAACCACAGATTTTTGTTCCACTTTAAAGGTATCACCATATCTTATACCAAAAAAAATTCAAAAAATAGATATCCTTTAGAGAAAGAGGATCTTAAAAAAAAAAATGAACCATGCATATTAATGAACCGTATTTTATATATTAATATTAGGATTAACCTATTTTGTTATTGGAAAGAGAGAAAATTTCATAGATACTGATGAATCCTTATACATTACCTACATTCTAATGAGTTAACAGAAATGGCACTAGGAGGGTGATGATATTGTGTTTTTGGCAAATATTTTTTATCTCTTCCTCCAACACCAAGATTTTTCTGTATGTCGCTGAAAAAATGGAAATCCCCAATGGATATCATTGCCTTCACAACTACTCCATTACACTGGTGTCTTGGGCATAAAATCAAACTCTTTTACGCTATATCTATTAGATGTCATTTCATTGATCTATAGTGATAGGTGAGAGCTATGCATAAATCACTAAAGGTGTATTAATAGGCTATTAGTCTATCGCATATAGAATTGGACTCGTTTTATTTGTAACTTATCGAAATGGAAAAGATGTGGAAGTGGAAATGTAACTTAGAGCATTCTCTTTTTTACCTGTGTCTCGAGGCCTTTCTCGCTTCTTATCCCATTTCCCTTTATTCGTTGCATTACCTTTCCAGTCTGGCTAGTCTCAGATCTACGCTTTGATTACTCATAACAATGCTTTAGCTTTTGGATGGCCTCCTCCAATGATCTAGGCTCATCAAACTCAATCATGTCTTTGAATGTTATCGACAACCCATTAATAAATCGTTGAATCTTGGACTTCTCCTCCTTGAGGTAAGACACATATCTCAACAACTCAAGAAATCTTCTAGTTTACTCCTCATCGATAATAGAGTCCATATTTAGCTCATAAAACTATTTTTCCTTGTCATCATAGTACATCTTCGATAGACACTGCGTCTTGAATAGTCTCTCGAATTCACTCCAATTCAACTCCTCATAAATATCTCTAATGTTCTTTACATCTTCACACCAAATATTTGCTTTACCTTTAAGAATGAATGTAGATATCCTAGCCTTCTAGTTCTCTAAGTAATTGTGCAATATGAAGAATTTATTCATTCCAATCAACCATGCTATTGCATCATGTGATTTATTCATTTCCCCGTCAAATGTAGGTGCCTTTTCTTTCTTGAACTCATTTAGAAAATATCCCCTATCACTCCTTCTTTAAGGATTATAACGATGATGACCATGATACCTTTCAGAACCAGAACGAGAATAGTACCTGTGTCCATCACCCCTCCATTCCGGAGTATCCAAGAACCTGACATCCCTGATCGTGTTATCTCTATCTGACTTGTGCCCACTATGGGGTCTACTTCCACATGCCCCATTAGTCATATCCTCCTATCCATAGTTGATCCGAAGTGGTCCCTGTCTCTGCAATTATGACAAACTCTGAAGAATTATTGCATTGACTTCTGCTTATTTCTCCTATGCCTGCATGATTTTGTCATTATCTGCTTTGCAAATCCTTATTTCCTCCTTCAAACTCCTCAATGTGTCTGCTAAGTCAGAAGTGTTCCCAACACCATGCTACTCATCTAATTCATAGGGAGAATCTTTGTAGTCTACCATCTAATTATTCATCTTTGATCTCTTCTTCCTGCAAGGTATATTATTTCAGTTAAACCAAATCATAAGCAAACTAGTGTACCTTAGTATAGCTCGAAAAAGATATATCATCTGCAAGACCAACCATATTAGCGCAATACACACACACACACACACACACACACACACACATATATAAACATAATCATATCAACATATAAACATATTTTCAACCATTATCCATTTATCAATGCATGACTATGCTGACCACATACCATGACTTCATGCACAATGACCATCATCTAGTTAAAATATGCATAACAACATATAAACACTGATACACATAATCGATGCATGACTGACATAAACAAAACAAATACATTCAGCAACGACACCATCAAATTTCACATGACGACACCACTACAATCATGACCAATACCATACATAAACAACAAGCACATAAATCACAAGTACAAGGACCTATATGCAACCAACATGTAGATACGAAAACACATTCATCTAAGCGGAATAGAAACCAAACATCACCCAAGGAGAACGGAAGCATGCTATGATACTACTATATAACACCCTCCTCCCACATCTACCCAAGTTACCGGCCAACCAGGGCAAACATGTGATAAAAAGTTAGTATCATATGATTCAACTCCTTATATATCAGTTAAAGAAGTGGAACCGACGTAACACAACCAACCTAACCTTCTGCACTTGCAACAAAACCCCCAGGAGCCATCCAACCCATCTAGGGGACCAGAGCCATCCAACCCATCCAAGTGACTAACCCTTGAGACAAAATGAAAGTTTTTTTGTATCAAAGCCTCAATCTCTCCCTTGACATGGGCATGCATGCGAATTAGAACCTCCAGTCGCTCCCACAGCAAGGAATGCCTGTGACTAGAGACATTTCCAGGTAGTTCTCTGCCAACGACTCCGAATTAGTAGGAAGTTTTTTTACAATAAAAAAAATTAAATACTAAAATTTTATCTAAAAAATAATTAAATTATTGTTATTTATCTCTTTGATATATTTGTTCAATAGTGAAAAGAAAACTGAGATCATGGGAAATTTTGGGGGCTAATATTCGCAGAAGGGCTAATTTTTCATGGTTTTTCCAAAAAAAAGATTCGCCAATTTCCATTTTTTTATAAAAATAATTAGCCCAAATTTTACAATATAAAATTATTTTACATTAAAAATCGCCAAAATTATATAGACAATATATATAATTTCATTATAAATTTGAATAATTTTACAAATACATCAATAAAATTTTTATTGTTTGCATATTAGAGACTTGTGAGATTCGCCAATTTTTTAAACTTCAAGATAATTTTCCATCCTTCAAATTTTCCCTGACTGAGATGTGACTATAAGACATATGCAAGAATCAAAATTTTGATTTTTCATTTTGAAAAAAAAAAAAAAAATGAAGGCTTAAAATGCATATAAGGAAAACAATTGAGAAAATATTTAATTTTTTTTTAGCGTTATTGTATTTAATTTCTTTCAAAGTTATATCAAAGTTTTAGTTGAAGTAATTTAAAAATGTTAACATATTTTAAAAAATAAACAATTTTAGTTCATGGAATGTAACTCATTTGAAAATCACCTTGTTATGAAGTATTATTATGAAGTATTATGTAAAAACATGAGATTCAAACTTAAATCCCTTTGAGTGGCCAACCAAAAAATAACATTTTTTTAATCTATTTATTTTATTTTTAAAATGTGGTTTAATGGAAAAGGAAAAATCTAATATAAAATAAATAAAATTGACATGATTACATTTCATGTGGTTTGAATATATATATATATATATATATATATATATATATATATATATATATTCGGTAGGACCTGCTATTTTCTATTAATATGGGCAAGTTGCAAAAATATAAACATCAGCAGTGGTGGTGCCTCAACCCGCTCGAAGGGAACCGAGTCTGATGGCCATCTTAACGAGTTGAAAGCTAACCAGAATTTACACTGTTTTAACCGATCATTAGCAACGAGTGCTACTCTACTATGACCATAGTATTTACATATAAAGCAGCATTGATAGATCCTGTCAACAAAATGCATGAAAAAAGACAAAAAAGATAAGCAAAGTTGACATCAGATCAAATAGGAAAATCTGGATTATTGATAGGAAATCCTGAAGGTTTTGCATCCTTAAGAAGGCTTACCAACCCTTGGTGTAGTAGTGCATCTTACTTGACTTACCAACCCAAGCTCATCCCACACTAGCTCATTGAGAGATTAGGTTTTGTGTCTATCAACACTATCAACTAATGGCCTTGGGATTTTTACATGATCTTGAACCTTCCAATCCACCATGAAAGTATAATATCATTTCTTACAAAAAGGAAATGTAAATAAAAATACAATTACTCATAAAACAACAATACATTAAAGTCACAAATTATTCTAAAACTCTTTCTATAAAACCTACGTCTTAATAATATATCTATTAAAATGCCTTAGACTAGAACCATCATGTTATTAAGCACATTATATTACATAAATGGTTAAAAACATTATATTACATAAAAATGCCATAGATTACTAGAATTTGGAATGCTTAAGTCTTTAACAATAAATTCATTAATAATTGAATCAAATCAACTTACCACCAAATCAAATCTATTTCAACTTAACAATATAAGGAAAGAGAAAAATTCCTTACAATAGTGTTATTCATATATAAATTAAACTTTAATCAAATAAAATTTAAAAAATATCAAAACCGTACTATTAAAACACAAAATTTAATAAAATAAGCCTAAAAAGACATATTATTAAAAATAAAATTAATAAAAGACAACTAAAAACCATACAGTAACAATAAATATTGAAAAATGAATAACATTCTCGTAACAGTTTCCACCTATGCGCTAAAATGCTGACTTTAGATAGAAATACATAAGCGTCCTACAGTACTAAAAAATAAATGATAACTTGGAATTTACATCATCGGAATAGTTCACACATGAGCAAAAATGATGACGTACTTTTTTTCTTTCTTTCACAACTTAAGTTTGGTATATTTTTCTCACCCCATTAAAATTATTTTTAAAAATTTTCATAAAATTCTTGTTTTTAACAATAAATATATTAAGTATATATTAATGTTTTACAATAGAATCAATATGTTGTTAAACATATTATATGAACCATTGATTATTAGAGTTTGGAATTCGTATATCTCCCATCATAAATTTATTAATATTTTGTATCAAACCATAAATTCATTAATAATTTGTATGATTTAACTTACAACCAAATCAAAACTATTAATGAAATAGCAAAACTTTCACATATAAATCAAGCTATACTAAAATAACATTTAAACAATTTCAAAATCATATTATACAAATGAAAATTTAATAAAATAAAACTAAAAACCATATTATAAAAAATAAATTTCAATATAATTTATTTTTTTTAATTTTTTAATAAAATAAAATTGACCATCATGAAAATGCGTATTCAAAATAAAATAAAAAATACTTCCGCCACCCTGAAATACCAAAACACATAAATTGACATCAGTATTCTCTCTCTTTTCAACCAGCAGAAGCAAACAACACAAGTCCTTTCGTAAATTAAGGACTTCAAATCACTGTTACCTTCAAGTAGAGACGGGAGCACCGAAAACGTCGTTCAAAGGCGTGGTGGAAACCAGCGAAGCCCATAGCAGCTCCAGTGCCTGATATGTATATATAATTATAATGCTCTTCACATTAACAGCATTATGAACACAAACTATAAACAACAATAGTATCTCCTTACCTCATTGGGACCGACACTCGCGTTTCGCTCCGCCAAATCGGATAAATCTGTGACATTGAGATTATTGAGCAAGTTGAGGCTGGTGATGGTTGACGAGGGAGAGATCTGTAGGTCATCGGTGATTATGAAGGTAACCGTTTCCTTCACATAACCTCCCCCTCCACTTCCACTTCCACTGACTCCTGCGCCATCAGTTCTATCTCCCATGGAAGTGTTCTGCAATTGCACTATATAGCTGATATTATTGCCGCAGGCACACCGGCCGCCGCTCTGACTGGCCATATAGTGGGTACCACCACCACTGTGCCTGCGATCAATCCCGCAAACGTAATAGGCTGTAGGAGCCGACTGTATTGTAAGGATGTTATTGGAAAGGGTAGGTGTAACCTTAGGCTCCAGTAAATGGGATTTCTCTGCAATCATAAACATTGGCTGGAGCTTGTCTACGCTGTTGTAAAGGTTCGTCACGCAGCCGATTTTTTTTGCTTGTTTCAACGCAGAAAGCAATTTGATAACAGAACCCGTTGGCAACGTGAGAAAGCTGAAGAGAAAATCGACAAAATCCTTTCCTGCCTCTGCATACAATATCTTCCGACTTTTCTTGTTCACCAGGAGCCTTAAACTCATGCAACTATCAGTTCTGGTTGCCATCTTAATCACTTCAAGACGCTATGGAAATGATTGTTGTCGTCGATTTTTAAGGGAGAAGGTGGTGGGGCGTGGCACACCACCAAAATTTGAGGACATTTTACTCGAGCGTCAATGTACTTTGTTAATGATGCGATCAACCACCATTTCAGATTCTGCTTACGACCACGGATTTTCGAATTTAATACACGTGACCTTTCTTACCGTGGCACACCACCAAAATATGAGGACATTTTACTCGAGCGTGAATGTACTTTGTGAATGATGCGATCAACCAGTCTTTCAGATTCTGCTTACGACCACGGATTTTCGAATTTAATACACATGTGACCTTTTTTAAAGTTGAAGTATTGATAAATTACCATTTAATGACAGTGAGGTTTAAGGTACCAAAAACTTGGCCCCATGGTACTGTACGACGTGGAGCAGCCCATATTTTCGGTGCTATAGACTATTTAATGCGGTTGGGTTTCGTTAGATGTAAATTTGTTTATATTTAATATCTTTCACTAGCAGTGTATACTTACTTTTAAATTTAAACAAACTAGATTATTTTAATGTGGTTGGGTGGTGTATGTTTATCTTTAAATTTAAATTTGTTTAAATTTAAAGGTGGTCATATACTGTCCAACCACATTAAAATAATTTGGGAAAAACATATACTACCCAACCACATTAAAACCTGGGAAATAATGATCCGAGTACAGGTATACTAACCTACTACGGGGTACAGGTATACTAACCTATTGTCTATTTCTATAATTTAATTATCATGTATGGATATCATTTTATAATCAACCGGTTATTATGTCACTAGTAAGAGACATATAGTGATCATGTTTTCCTATTCATTTGTCGATTTTATCAACCGTATAAAAAAATTTCTTCGTTTTCTAATTTGAACTTTATAATTTGGGGTTTTATTAGGTGGCGACCTATACTAAGCCATTACAGGTGTACTAACCCAATGTCTATTTTTGTAATTTAATTATCATGTATGGATTATCATTTTATAATCCACCAGTTATTATGTCACTAGTAAGAGACATATAATGATCATGTTTTCATATTCATTTGTCAATTTTATCAACCGTACAAAAAAATTTCTTCGTTTTGTAATTTGAACTTTATAATTTAGGGTTTTATTAGGTGGTGACGTCGATTTCTTCGATTTTTAATTTGAACTTTATAATTTGGGGTTTTATTAGGTGGTGATGTCGGCCGGCCACAAGTTTTATTAGGTGGTGACCTGTACTAACCCACTACAGGTGTACTAACCCACTGTCTATTTTTGTAATTTAATTATCATGTATGGACTATCATTTTATAATTCGTCGGTTATTATGTGACCAGGAGATCATGTCTTATGCTCAAAAATTAAAGTGCTCGAAACAGGTTTGAAACTGAGCAACCGAAAAGGTCTCGTCGTTGTGATTCCGGCACCGTGAACGGTTCGAAAAATCGATGTCATATGAAGAAGATATTGCAATTTGTTCGTTATCTCAAACAGTAAAATTTTGTGACTGGATGCTCAGTCAGCATGCAGGTATAGTCAGCAGGTATATACTTGGAATATTCCATTTTTCTCTCAGCCAACGGGATGGCACCATGTGGCATGTTCTGAGCCATTGGATGTTGGTGGTACGACTCAATTTGGACTGTTCGATGGTTTTTAATTAGCCAATGGTTGAGCGACATGTGGCAAGCCCGCAGGCCGCCACGTGTCCTCAGGATGGTATAGCAAAATTTGTTTGAGGCTACAGGAATCGAACCCGTGACTTCGGACATGGGTGCAAACAGCTTGACCATTCCTCTTGGGGGGTGTTACTTACCCCTATAGAGCGCCACGACTATTTAAACGTTATTAAGTTTTGTGTTGAGGGCTTGGGAGGCCAGCCCCCCCTTTCATGTGGCCTTGCACCTAGAACCCTGGCTTTCGCTCTAACTGTAAACAAAAAACTTAACCATCGGTGACGTTCCAGTTCACATGTCAAAGTTTGAAGAACAGTTTACAATTAACAGTTGGATAAATGTAACCTCTGGCTGGTGGCTTTCAAATGGTTATCAACGCAATCACATGGAGGGGATAAAGAGTTAATGCAAATGGTTAGAGCGGAACCTTATCACTCCTGGTTCCGACATATAACATGAAGTTCAAACCGTTAGTTGTGGAGGTTACGGATGGGTCAGTATGTGACCACCCCGCCTCTAACACTTTAATGTCATGTTAACTGTCCGACTATTTTTGGAGCGCGCCCCTAAATTTTAGGGTTTTCCTTCAATTTAACTTAAGTTAACTGCCTGTCTCCACATTTAGTGGAGCTTTTCTAACTGTCATTGGGGAAAATGCATTGGGAGGTCAATTTTTGACCAATTTTCGTGAAAAATAAGTCTACCTAGACTAATTTTAGCATTCTGGAGCCATTGGTGCAGAGAAAACAGCCATTAGAGGCTTGTAAACATATGTAATTTACAACTGTAAGCATAATCACAAAGAGGGGCATGCCATTGGGAGCTGGACCAGTAGATGTAGCCCAGGAGGGGTGAACTGCTTCATCATGCCTATTGTGTAAAACTTATGTGTGAATGATTTTCTCTGTTATGCACTGTTGTTTAGTGTTTTTAAGGCTTATTTTCATCCTTAAAGTTCAATAATTCATCTATAATTCATGGTTAAAACTCTCATTACTTAAGCAAACTTTTGGAGACAAATTGTACATGTTTATCTTACTGAAAGGACACTTAGCACAGCAAAAGTAATACACTCCTTTCAGATTAGGTTGGTATCGAAGCTAGAGTTTTATCTCTGGTGTTTTTATGTTTAAGGATTTGTTAATTGTTTGCAAGATTTTTCATGCTTACTAGGCTCAAGCTTAAGACATGAAAAGGCAAATTGGTGGAAGCAAGAGGTTCTCAAAGTGAGCCACAACAAAAGAGGGCAAGATTACCACATTCTCCACCACCTAGCTCACCTCCAAAAGAAGCAGAAGCAACATCAAGCATGCCTCCAGGAGAAGGAGAAATCCATGAAAAGATGGATCCCAAAGAGGAAGAAAGAGTGTACAGAAAATCATTTCTTGACTTAATTGAAATGGTGAAATTTCTTTATCAAGAAAGGAATGATAAACTAGAAGAGGAAAGGCCCAAAATTCACAAGGAAGGACAAGGATGGTCACGAGGCCACAATGATGAAGATAAATCAAAGAAGGGCAATGGAGGAAATGGAGACAGTGGAAAGTCGTCATCATCACCCTCATCTTCATCCTCATCATCCTCTACTTCATCTTCATTACATTAGCCATACAAGTCAAAGAACAGTGGTAAACGTCCTTTTCTAAAACTTGATGTTAAGTTTGAATTGCCAATGTTTGATGGTGAAGTTGATGCAGAAAATCTAGATAATTGAATTAGGCAATTGGAGGTCTATTTGAGAAATCAAAGTTTTCATGATGATGATACCAAAATCCAATAAGCTTCATTGAGGCTAGAAGGTGAAGCACTTATTTGGTGGGAAGCCAAGACAAAGGAGGAGATCAAGAAATATTGTAAGATTATTTTATCATGGACTGATTTCATTTCTGCAATAAAACAAAAGTTTTATCCATTCATTGACATGCAGAAAGCCATAATGGACCGAAAAAATGTTAAACAATTGAAAGGACAAAATGTACAAGTGTATACTCAAGAATTTAGGAGAAGATCTATTTTATTAGGAGTATATTTACATAGCTAAGACACTTTGCTCAAGTATATAGGAGGTTTACATACCTACCTAAGACATACAATCCTCATGTTTAACCCCACAAGATTAGATGAGGTGTTCAAGCTACACATTTAGAGGCAAGGGGAAAAAAAAATTAGATGGGAATGAGGAAAATGAGTTTAAAGGCAAATGGAAGAAGAAAATAAATGCAAATACTAGAAAAGAGAAGGGAAAATGATTCTGCAAACACTGTTCTAAAACTAGCCATGATGAGGACCATTGTTGGAAACTTAATCCAGAGTTGAAACCAGAATTTTTTAAAGCCAAAGAGAAAGCCAAGGAGAAAGGAAAAATTATTGCAATAGATGAACAACACCTAGGGTCAGATTCAGGAGATGAAACAAAAATCATAGCTATGGAACTAAAGAATTTAAAGGGGAAAGAGATTGAAAATAAACTCAGTTCTAATATATCTAACTGTCACATACAAGCTCCAAATGAAGAAGAGAGAATTGAATTGTTTCATGTGAGGGTCATTTCCAAACATACCAATGTTGACACATTGTTTGACAGTGGGTCATAAGAAAAATTAATCTCTGAAGACTTGGTCTACAAACTTAATCTTGAGACCATTCCACATCTAAAACCATATCCACTTGGTTGGATATGTAAGGATGCAAATTTACAGGTTTCAAAGAAGTGCATGTTGTACTTTGCAATAACTGCACATTTCATTGACACAGTTGAATTATATGTTGTTCCGCTTGATATAACAAGTATGGTGTTGGGCAGTCCTTACTTGTATGATAGGGAAGCAATCTTTCATCACCATGAGAACAAGTACCATTTATTCAAAGATGGCAAAGAGTATATTGTGAGAGCTCATTGATAAAACTAGACACTTCTTTAGTTAATGCAGGGAAGATGAAGAGGCTTGTCAATGCAAGTCAAAACTTGACATTGATGATGATTAAAAAAAGAGAAGTTTTACATAATCCTTTTCAAACAAATGCTGATGTATATAATGAGTTTTTTTGTTTGAAAGCATGTTTTCTTTGAAAGAAGATGAAAAACAGTTGCAGCAGTCGACATTGGTGTTGAACGGTGTTGAAAACAAAGTGTTAGTGCAAGAAGATGCAAAGGTGCAAGAGAGGGAAAAGCTACTTGAAAAAGAAGACACGGGATTCATAAATGTTCATTTTTGGTTTTAGAAAGGTATGGTACAATGGCAAAGAAACTTGGTCAGGAATCGACACAAGTTCATGGCAAATTCAGCAAAAAATCGCCATAAGGACACGATGCAAGGTGAGAGTAATTTCAAGTTTCCTTTGATTATAGACAAATGTAGAAACATGATTTTTACTACAAAGTTAGGTTTTTATTCTACAAGTTCAGTAGATGTGCAGCATGACAATGTCAAAGTCAACAATGGTTGGTCGACGAAATCATGGAAAAATTTGTCGTTTCATGAAAAACTCCAATTAATGAAATTAGGGAAATTTCAGTGGATAAAGATTGGAAGAGTGGGGACATAGTCTCCTCATCTTCATGTTCAATAGTCCAGAGACGTTTTGGGGTCCAAAAGCTTCCTAGTGGGGAGGTGTGATTAGGAGATCATGTCTTATGCTCAAAAATGAAAGTGCTCGAAACAGGTCCGAACTTGAGCGACCAGAAAGCTTCGTCGTTGCGATTTTGGCACCGTAAACGGTTCGAAAAACCTATGTCGTATGAGGAAGATATCGTGTTCTGTTCATTTTCCCAGACAGAAAAATTTTGTGACTGGATTCCCAGTCAACATCCAGGTATAGTCAACAGGTATATAGTTGGAATATTCCATTTTTCTCTCATCCAATGAGATGGTGCCACATGGCATGTTTTGTGCCACTGGATGTTGGTGGTACGGCTTAATTTGGACCATTCGGTGGTTTTTGATTAGCCAATGGTTGAGAGATACATGGCAAGCCTGCAAGCCATCACGTGTCCTTCGGATGGTATAGAAATATTTGTTTAGTGGAATCGAACCCATGACCTCGGGTATGGGCGCGAACGGCTTGACCAATCCGCCTCTGGGATGTTTCTTACCCCTATAGTGCGCCACGACTATTTAAACATTATTAAGTTTTGTGTTGAGGGCTTGGGAGGCCAGTCCTAAAGGGCCATCCCCCCCACTCATGTGGCCTTGCACCCAGAACCCTGGCCTCCGCTCTAACTGCAAACATAAAACTTAACCGTTGGCGACATTCCAGTTCACATGTCGGAGTTTGAAGAACAGTTTATAGTTAACGATTGGATAAATCTAACCTCCGGTGGGTGGCTTTCAAGTGGTTATCAATGCAATCACATTGCGAGTATAAAGAGTTAATGCAAACGTTTAGAGCAGAACCTTATCACTCCCGGTTTTGACATATAACACAGAGTTCAAACCGTTAGTTGCAGAGGTTATGGCGGGGTCGGTATGTGACCACACCTCCACTAACACTTTAATGTCATGTTAACCATCTGACTATTTTTGGAGTGCGCCCCTAAATCTTAGGGTTTGCCTTCAATTTAACATAAGTTAACTTCCTGTATCCACATTTAGTGGAGCTTTTCTAGCTGTCATTGGGGAAAATGCATTGGGAGGTCAATTTTCGATCAATTTTGGTGAAACAAGAGTATACCTAGACTAATTTGAGCATTCTGGAGCCATTGGTACAGAGAAAACAACCATTATATGCCTGTAAACATATTTAATTTATAATTTTGAGCATAATGACAAATAGGGACATGTCGTTGGGAGCTGGACAAGCAGATGTAGCCCAGGAGGGGTGAACTGCTTCATCATGCCTACTATGTAAAAATTATGTGTGAATGTTTTTCTCTATTATGCACTGTTGTTCAGTGTTTTTAAGGCTTATTTTCTTGCTTAAAGTTCACTAATTCATCTATAATTCATGGTTGAAACTCCCATTCCTTAAGCAAACTTTTGGAGACAAATTGTACATGTTTATTTTACTAAAATGACACTTAGCACAACAAAACTAATACACTCCTTTCAGATCAGGTTGGTATCAGAGCTAGATTTTTATCTCTGGTGTTTTTATGTGCAAGGATTTGTTAACTGTTTGCAAGGATTTTCATGCTTACTAGGCTCAAGCTTTAGAGAGGAGAAGGCAAATTTGTGGAATCAATAAGTTCTCAAAGTGAGCCACAACAAAGGGTGGCAAGATTGCCACATTATCCACCACCTAGCTCACCTCCAAAAGAAGCAGAAGCACCATCAAGCATGCCTCCAGGAGAAGGATAAATCCATGAAGAGATGGATCCCAAAGAGGAAGAAAGAGTGTACAGAAAATCATTTCCTGACATAACTAAAATGGTGAGAGTCCTTTATCAAGAAAGGAATGATAAACTAGAAGAGTAAATGTCCAAACTTCACAAGGAAGGACAAGGATCGTTAGGGGGGCACAATGATGAAGATGAATCAAAGAAGGGCAATGGAGGAAATGGAGGCAGTGGAAAGTCGCCATCATCACCCTCATCTTCATCCTCATCATCCTCTTTCATCTTCAGTAAATCAGCCATACAAGTCAAAGAACACTGGTAAAAATCCTTTTCTAAAACTTGATGTTAAGTTTGAATTGCCAATGTTTGATGGTGAATTTAATGCAGAAAATCTAGATAATTGGATTAGGAAATTTAATTTATATTTGAGAATTCAAAATTTCCATAGTGATGATACCAAAATCCAACTAGCTTCATTTAGGATGGAAGGTGCAACACTTGTTTGGTGGGAAACCAAGACAAAGGAGGAGATAAAGAAGTATGGTAAGATTATTTTATCATGGATTGATTTCATTTCTGCAATAAAACAAAAAATTAATCCATTAGCTCACATGCAGAAAGCCATAATGGGCTAGAAAAATTTTAAACAATTGGAAGGACAAAATGCACAAGTGTATACTCAAGAATTTAGGAGAAGAGCTCTTTTATTAGGATTATATTTTCATAGCTGAGACACTTTGCTCAAGTATATAGGAGGTTTAAATACCTACCTAAGATATGCAATCCCCATGTTTAACCCTACAAGCTTAGATGAGGTTTGTGTTCAAGCTACACATTTAAAGGCAAGGGGAAAACAAAAGTTAGATGGGAATGGGGAAGATGGAAGTGTAGAAATTTGCTGAATAATGATTAATTATCCACCGAGACTATCCTAATCACACACAATTCGAATTTATATGCAACACATAATCTCTTCCACTCAGATCATCAAACATGCGGAAATAAAATCAAGCGATAACACATCAAATCATTATACACATTAACACAGTATGTATGGGGAAAGCTTATAGCTGAAAACCCCGCAGCTATTGTGTATATTATAATGGAGAAATCATGTAACAAACTCAGTACAATACTCCTCACAAGTACTTAGTACTATCTCATAAAGTTACACACAAACTAGCTCAGTTTTGAACAGGTTACTGGTTCAAAACTCACCGCCAATTGCCTTGCCTCTATTGCGCAATCCAGGTCTGTCTATATAGAGATCCAAGGTTCGAATCTCCTTGGATTGACAGTGCAATCATCATGGGAAATTCCTCCAAGTGTGGTGCAAATCTCATGCACAACTGACGTCGCCACTGATAGCCAACTCCACCCTTTCATCTACCTCTTTCACTGGTCTCCACTGAACTGATCATGCACTGTAGTGAATTGATGTGTTCTTGAGTTGAATAATGAGTTACTAATTAATGAATTAAATAATATTTAATTCACTCCACTCATAACTAGTTGATTAGCTAGTTAAACTAATCTCAACTAGTTCAACTAAAATAAACAGAACACAACTCCACTAGGTGTCTCATTAACTCCACCAAACTTCTGCCACTGAAGTCCTAACTGAAGTCAACCATGCATGATGCCATCAAACCCTTGGGAATAACGTAATTCCTCTGTCAGATGCATGAGCCACTTCTGTAGCTCGAACTGAAGTGCTCCAAGAGAGTAAACTGTTGTTTAGAGTCCAAATATTATTAAGGGTAAATAATATTTGACTTCCCTATTTTTAGGAGAGGCAGTCTAAAAATAGACTTTGACCTATTCGACCTATAGGTCACAAAAATAGAGTCCCATCTATTTTTACCAACATTACCAATGCTCCAAGAATCTCAAACTGGAATCCCCGAACCATGCTCCATATGTCTAAAAATAGACATAGTCTAAAAATAGACTTTGCGCCAGAATTTGCCTGCGGGCCCACTTAGTGAAGGCGACTTCATTTCACTAAGCTCCATCATCTTGCTGCATTTTCAACACTCCCTCTCGGCAAGATATGGATTATCTGCAACCCCTATCCTGCCTCTGTGGAATTCGAACTTGCTCTTGGTGAGCGCCTTCGTCAGGATGTCGACATCCTGATCCTCCGTGGGAACATATGAAAGCATCATGATTCTCCGCTGAACACAATCTCTGATATGATGGTACCTGATGTCGATGTGTTTGGACCTATCATGAAATATTGGATTAGCCGAGAGTTTAATGCAACTCTGGTTATCACAGTAGATCACTGTAGGCTCCAAATGCAACCTGAACAATCCTGCGAGGATCTTCCTCATCCAAATAGCCTCGCATGCAGCCAAGCTAGTTGCCATGTACTCGGCCTCTGCTGAACTGAGTGCCACGGATCTCTGCTTCCTGCTGTACCAGGAAACTGCTGTCGACCCAATGCTGAAAACTCCTCCCGAAGTGCTCTTCCGGTCCGTTGGACTCCCTGCCCAATCTGCATCAGTGAAGCCAGAAAGCTTCGCTCCATCCTCCTGTCTGTACCATAGACCATATCCCGATGTGCCTCTGATATAGCGCAATACATGCTTGCATGCCTTCCAAAAGAGCTTGGTAGGCTTAACCATAGCTTGCGAAAGCTGGTTAACTGCATAGCATATATCGGGTCGTGTATTGACCAAATACATAAGTGACCCCACCAACTGTCGATAGACAGTGGCATCCACTACCTCCGCTGAAGTAGCATCCTCCTTCCTCCAACCACCAGGAAGAGGAGTGTCAACAGGCTTGCAGCCTTGCATGTTGAACCTCTCCAGAATCTCCCGAGCATACTTGCCATGAGAAACAAACAGTCCTCCACTGCGCTGCCAAATCTCCAATCCCAGGAAATAATGAAGGATGCCCAGGTCCTTCATCTCAAACTCTCGTGCAAGATCCTCCTTGCATGAAAGTATCAACTGCTCGTCGCCAGTCAAAATCAGATCATCTACATACAGTACGATGATCAACAGCTTCCCCTCCACCACAATCTGGTACAGGTTTGGATCTGCCTCACTCTTGGAGAATCCAAGCCCGTGAAGTAGTTGTCTATCTGAAATGGGCACGAGGTGTGCCGTTTTTCCAGCCTACAAGAGCCTTCTTGAGTCTGCAAAGACATGCGTACTCACCATTAAGATCTGAAATCCCTGTAGGTCGCCTCTACATACACCTCTCCTCAATGACTGTTGAGGAACGTAGTTCTCACATCCATCTGATGGATGTGCCACCCCATCTGCGCTGAGAGAGCAAGGATCGTTCATATGGAAGAGTACCTTGCGACAGGTGAAAAAGTCTCCTCATAATCGATCCCCTCGATCTGTGAAAAGCCACGGGCGACAAATCTCGCCTTGTACTTCTCCACACTCCCGTCAGCCGCCTGCTTCACCTTGTAGATCCATCGCGAACCCACCACTGATTTCCCAACCGGTCTTGGGACAATCTCCCATGCACTGTTCCCGACGATCGAATCATATTCCTCGATCATGGCATCAACCCATGCGGGTTCCTCCACAGCTTCCTCAAAAGAGGATGGCTCTGTCACAACACATTGACTCACAAGAGCCATGTATCCAGTGTACCGATCCGGTGACTGTCTCTGTCTGCGCTGTGCCGTAGGTGGTCCTACAACCTTCTCTGCATCCCGAGCCAGTCGCTCAGCTTCTGTAGTGCGCATGCGCCCTCTGATGGTTGGCGCTGCCTGGGTGGTTTCTTCCACCTCATGAACCTCCTCTTGTGGCTGATCCACATCCGGAAGCTCCTCCTTAGGAACTAACAGCTCCTCATCTGCATGCAAGTGTAGCTCCCTCTCAAGCGAACACTGCATGGCTTTCTCCTCCTGAAATTTTATATCCCGTCGCACAACAGTCTTGCGACTGTCTGACAAATACACCCGGTAGTTGTGAGGTGTATCTGTGTACCCCACAAATATTCCAACCTCAGCAGTTGGATCCAGCTTCCTTCTCGCATTCTTCGTCACATGCATGTAGACAGGAGAACCAAAGATCTGCAAATGGGAAATATCAGGCCTCTTGCCAGAATAAGCCTCCTGTGGTGTACTCATGCCAAGAACCTTGTGAGGACAACGGTTATGCACATACACTGCTGTATTGCATGCCTCAGCCCACAAGTGAAGGGGTAGGCCCTGATCATGCAACATCGCCCGTGCAGCACCCACGATCGTTCTGTTCTTCCGCTCAGCCACCCCGTTCTGCTGTGGGTTATGGGGTGCGATGAGCCTCTCCGAATCCCTTCTGCGCTGCAGAACTCCTTGAATTCAGCCGAGATGAATTCACCACCGTTATCACTCCTTAGAGCAATCACCTTCTTCCCCGACTCCTTCTCGACCAGTGCTTTAAACTCACAGAAATTCGCGAATGTATCGCTCTTCTTCTGTATGAAGAAGATCCAGCACTTTCGAGAGAAATCATCAACAAAGATCACATAATACCTGTGCTTTGCTGTCGAAGCAATTGAGAAAGGACCACACACGTCTGTGTGAACTCTCGCAAGGATCGTCGTGGCGCGACTATCCTTCTCGTGAAAGGTGGCTTTCACATACTTCCCTAAAGTACACCCCTTGCACTGATCTGACTGCGCAAGGGTGCCCTTAGGAAGCCCAGTAGAAATCTGTTGTAGAATCTTCAAAGCTCCATGGTGAAGGTGGCCCAATCTTCTGTGCCACAGTTCGTCCTCATCATCCCGGCTCACCACTTCTACCGCCTTACATGCCATAGCTGCGCAACCATCTACCTGCAACTGATAAAGGTTCTTGGTCCGAACCCCTATCTTCCGGGTCTCTCCAGTAGTCTTACTGTGCAGGAAGGCTTTTCCTTCGCTGAAGACCACATCATACCCCTTATCCTCCAACATCGCCACATAGATCAAGTTCTTCTTCAATCCAGGTACATGCATGACATCCTTCAGTACAAAGGGTTTACCAGACTCCCTCTGAAAGGATATGGTACCGATACCAGTCGCACTGTATCTACCATCATCGCCCATCTCGATGTGCACACCCAGATCTTTGTCCTCCAGATCCGAGAACAAATCCCGATCTCCCGTCATATGAAATGACGCACCACTGTCCAAGAACCACACCGATCCCAACACACTTGAAACCAAGCATGCGATCAGTGAAAAGTCAAGCTCGAACTGTGAAGCCAAAGCTTCTCCATCTGCAGATCTTCCCGCTTGCTTGTTCTTCTTCTTCTTTGGACAATTGGTAGCATAATGTTCGTGATCATGGCAGTGAAAACACTTCACTTTCGCCATATCCTGCTTCTTTCCCTTTGCACCAGAATGAGAGGTTTTCTTACCCTTCCCTTCTTTGCTTTGGCAACCAAAGCGCAGTTTTCTTCATCAGCTCCCTTTGATGAAGATCCATCTCGAGTAGTCCTCCTTATCTCCTCCTGCATGAGATCCGCCCAAAGGCGCTCCCATCCCGGCAGCTTCTCCCGACCATTGACACTATCTTGATATGAGTGCCAAGCCTTCGGAAGACCAAAGAGAGCCAAGTCGACCATGTCGTCGTCTTCGACAGTCACCCCCACACTTCCTAGCTCATCTCTGCATTGAGTGAACTTCGTGAGGTATTTGGCGATACTGTCGCCTTTCTCCATCTTGATGTTCCCGAGCTTATCTTTGAGCGCCAGCTTCCTTTGGTCGCTCTTACTCTGGAATAGATCCGTCAAAGCTTTCCACATTAAATATGGAGTAGCCTTTCCATGCAGGCTGGATACAATATGATCCTTGACGCCCTCCAACGACGCCCTCCAACAGGATCCTTCGACACTTCGCCATCTTCTTTTGCCATGCTTCGACTTCAGCAGGATCAGTGGGCTTTTGGACATCCGTATCTACGAACTCCTTCAGACCATTATCTTCTAATACTGCTTCCATGCAACATAATTCGAACTGCCTTCAAGAGCATATTCGAGTTGCAAACCATTGAAAGACATTTTCAACACTGGCACCAAGAAAACAAAACTGCTGCAAAATTTTGAATTCCACCTCAAAGCTCAACCGCTCTAGATCTGTGAGAACAAATTATTTCTAGCACAGAGATTGACTGCAAGGGGCATTTACCAGACCTTTCACTTTTCGAAGAAAGATGAATCCGGAGGCTACCTGGCCCGCATGCAGACTCTGTCTACCGAAATAAGTTTGTAATCACTGTGATGATCAATCTCTGCTTCAATAGCTACGATACCATGTATAAATTTGCTGAATAATGATTAATTATCCACTGAGACTATCCTGATCACATACAATTCGAATTTATATGCAACACATAATCTCTTCCACTCAGATCATCAAACATGCGGAAATAAAATCAAGCGATAACACATCAAATCATCATACACATTAACACAGTATGTATGGGGAAAGCTTATGGATGAAAACCCCGCAGATATTGTGTATATTATAATGGAGAAATCATGTAACAAACTCATTACAATACTCCTCACAAGTACTCAGTACTATCTCATAAAGTTACACACAAACTAGCTCAGTTTTGAACAGGTTACTGGTTCAAAACTCACCGCCAATTGCCTTGCCTCTATTGCGCAATCCAGACCTGTCTATATAGAGATCCAAGGTTCGAATCTCCTTGGCTTGACACCACAATCATCATGGGAAATTCATCCAAGTGTGGTGCAAATCTCATGCACAACTGATGTCGCCACTGATAGCTAACTCCACCCTTTCATCTACCTCTTTCACTGGTCTCCACTGAACTGATCATGCACTGTAGTGAACTGATGTGTTCCGGAATATTATTTAATGAATTAAATAATATTTAATTCACTCCACTCATAACTAATTGATTAGCTAGTTAAACTAATCTCAACTAGTTCAACTAAAATAAACAGAACACAACTCCACTAGCTGTCTCATTAACTCCACCAAACTTCTGCCACTGAAGTCCTAACTGAAGTCAACCATGCATGATGCCATCAAACCCTTGGGAATAACGTAATTCCTCTGTCAGATGCATGAGCCACTTCTGTAGCTCGAACTGAAGTGCTCCAAGAGAGTAAACTGTTGTTTAGAGTCCAAATATTATTAAGGGTAAATAATATTTGACTTCCCTATTTTTAGGAGAGGCGGTCTAAAAATAGACTTCGACCTCTTCGACCTATAGGTCACAAAAATAGAGTCCCATCTATTTTTACCAACATGACCAATGCTCCAAGAATCTCATATTGGAATCCCCGAACCATGCTCCATATGTCTAAAAATAGACATAGTCTAAAAATAGACTTTGCGCCAGAATTTGCCTGCGGGCCCACTTAGTGAAGGCGACTTCATTTCACTAAGCTCCATCATCTTACTGCATTTTCAACAGGAAGAAAAAGAGAAATGCAAATACTAGAAAAGAGAAGGGAAAATTCTTCTGCAAACACAGTTCTAAAACTAGCCATGATGAGGACCATTATTGGAAACTTCATCTAGAGTTGAAACCAAAAAGTTTTGAAGCCAAAGAGAAAGCCAAGGAGAAAGGAAAATCTATTGCAATAGATGAACAAGACCTAGGGTCAGATTTAGGAGATGAAACAAAAATCATAGCTATGGGACTAAAGAATATTAAGGGGAAAGAGATTGAAAATAAACCTAGTTCTAGAATATCTAATTGTCACATACAAGCTCCAAATGAAGAAGAGAGAATTGAACTGTTTCATGTGAGGGTCATTTCCAAACATACCAAGGTTGACATTTTGTTTGACAATTGGTCACAAGAAAATTTAATCCCTGAAGACTTGGTCAAGAAACTTAACCTTGATACCATTCCACATTCAAAACCATATCCACTTGGTTGGATTTGTAAGGATGAATATTTACAAGTTTCAAAGAAGTGCATGTTGCGCTTTGCAATAATTGCACATTTCATTGACACAGTTGAATTAGATGTTGTTCCGCTGGATATAACAGGTATGGTCTTGGGAAGTCCTTACTTGTATGAGAGGAAAGCAATCTTTCATCGCCATGAGAACAAGTATCATTTATTCAAAGATGGCAAAGAGTATATTGTGAGATCTCATCGCAAAAAACTAGACACTTCTTTAGTTAATGCAAGGCAGATGAAGAGGCTCGTCAATGCAAGTCAAAACTTGACATTGATGATGATTAAGAAAAGAGAAGTTTTACATATTACTTTTCAAACAAACGTTGATGTATGTAATGATATGTTTCAATTTGAAAGTAGGTTGTCTTTGAAAGAAGATGACAAACAATTGCAGCAGTTGACATTGGTGTTGAATGGTGTTGAAAACAAAGCGTCAGTTCAAGAAGTTGCAAAGGTCCAAGACAGGGCAAAGCAACTTGACAAAGAAGGCACAAGATTCAGAAATGTTCATTGTTGGTTTCAGAAAGGTATGGTACAATGGCGAAGAAACTTGGTCAGGAATCAACACAAGTTCAAGGAAAATTCAGCCAAAAATCGCCATAAGGACAAGATGCAAGGTGAGAGTAATTTCAAATTTCCTTTAATTATAGACCAATGTAGAAACATGATGTTTACTACAAAGTTAGGTTGTTTTTTTACAATTTCATTAAATGTGCAGCATGACACTGTCAAAGTTAGCAATGGTTGGTTAACAGAATCAAGGAAAAATTTGTCGTTTCATGAAAAGCGTCAATTAATGAAATTAGGGAAATTTCAGTGGATAAATATTGGAAGAGTGGGGACACAGTCTCCTCATCTTCATGTTCAGTAGTCTAGAGAGCTTCTAGGGTCAAAAAGATTCCTATTAGGGAGGTGTGATCAGGAGATCATGTCTTATGCTAACAATGAAAGTGCTCGAAACAGGTCCAAACCTAAGCGACTAGAAAGGTCTCGTCGTTGCGATTCCGACGCCATGAATGGTTCGAAAAACCGATGTCATATGAGGAAGATATCACGTTCTGTTCATTTTCCCAAACAGAAAAAATTTGTGACTAGATGCCCAGTCAGCATCCAGGTACAGTCAGTAGGTATATACTTGGAATATTCCATTTTTCTCTCAGCCAACGAGATGGCGCCACGTGGCATGTTCTGAGCCGTTGGATGTTGGTGGTACGACTCAATTTAGATCGTTCGATGGTTTTTGATTAGCCAATGGTTGAGCAACACGTGGCAAGCCCGTAGGCCACCATGTGTCCTCAGGATGGTATAGCAAAATGTTTTTGAGGCTATAGGAATTGAACCCGTGACCTTGGGCATGGGCGCGAACAACTTGACCAGTCCTTTTATGGGGTGTTTCTTACCCCTATAGAGCGCCACCATTATTTAAACCTTATAAAGTTTTGTGTTGAGGGCTTGGGAGGCCAACCCCGAAGGGCCAACCCCCCCTCTCATGTGGCTTTGTACCCAGAACCCTGGCCTCCACTCTAACCGCAAATAGAAAACTTAACCGTTGGCGATGTTGCAGTTAACATGTCGGAGTTTGAAGAATACTTTACAGTTAACGATTGGATAACTGTAACCTCTGGCAGGTGGCTTTCAAATGGTTATCAACATAATCACATGGAAGGGATAAAGAGTTAACTCAAACGGTTAGAGCAGAACCTTATCACTCTCAGTTTCGACATATAACACGAAGTTCAAACCGTTAGTTGCGGAGGTTACAGCGGGGTTGGTATGTGACCACCCCGCCACTAACACTTTAATTTCATGTTAACCGTCTGACTATTTTTGTTGCATACCCCTAAATTTTAGGGTTTGCCTTCAATTTAACTTAAGTTAACTGCATGTCTCCACATTTAGTGGAGCTTTTCTAGCTGTCATTGGGGAAAATGCATTGGGAGGTCAATTTTCGACCAATTTTTGTGAAACAAGAGTCTATGTAGACTAATTTGAGCATTCTCTAGCCATTGGTGTAGAGAAAACAACCATTAGAGGCTTATAAACATATGTAATTTACAATTTTGAGAATAATGACAAAGGGAGACATGTCATTGGGAGTTGGACCAGCAGATGTAGTCCAGGAGGGGTGAACTGCTTCATCATGCCTACTGTGTAAAACTTATGTGTGAATGTTTTTCTCTGTTATGCACTATTTTTTAGAGTTATTAAGGCATATTTTCATGCTTAAAGTTCACTAATTCATCTATAATTCATGGTTAAAACTCTCATTCCTTAAGCAAACATTTGGAGATAAATTGTACATTTTTATCTTACTAAAAGGACACTTAGCAAAACAAAACTAATACACTCCTTTCACATCAGGTTTGTATCAGAGCTAGAGATTTATCTCTGGTGTTTTATGTGCAAGGATTTTTTAACTGTTTGCAAGGGTTTTCATGCTTACTAGGCTCAAGTTTAAGAGAGGAGAAGGAAAATTTCTGGAAGCAAGAGGTTCTCAAAGTGAGCCACGAAAAAGGAGGGAAAGATTGCCACATTCTCCACCACCTAGCTAACCTCCAAAAGAAGCAGAAACAACATCAACCATGCCTCCAAGAGAAGGAGAAATCCATGAAGAGATGGATCCAAAAGAGGAAGAAAAAGTGTATAGAAAATAATTTCTTGACTTAACTGAAATGGTGAGAGTCCTTTATTAAGAAAGGAATGATAAGATAGAAGAGTAAAGGTCCAAACTTCACAAGGAAGGACAAGGATCTTCAGGAGGCCACAATGATGAAGATAAATCAAAGAAGGGAAATGGCGGAAATGGAGATAGTGGAAAGTCGCCGTCATCACCCTCATCTTCATCCTCATCATCCTCTACTTCATCTTTAGTACATCAGCCATATAAGTCAAATAACACTGGTAAAATTCCTTTTCTAAAACTTGATGTTAATTTTGAATTGCCAATGTTTGATGGTGAAGTTAACGTAGAAAGGCTAGATAATTGGATTATGCAATTGGAGGTCTATTTCAGAATTCAAAATTTTCATGATGATGATACCAAAATCCAACTAGCCTCATTGAGGATGGAAGGTGTAACACTCGTTTGGTGGGAAGACAAGAAAAAGGAGGAGATCAAGAAATATGGTAAGATTATTTTATCATGGACTGATTTATTTTTTGCAATAAAGCAATAGTTTTATCCATTAGCTCACATGCAAAAAGCCATAATGGGTTGGAAAAATTTTAAACAATTGAAAGGACAAAATGTACAAGTGTATACTCAAGAATTTAGGAGAAGAGCTCTTTTATTAAGAGTAGATTTGCATAGCTAAGACACTTTTCTCAAGTATATAGGAGGTTTACATAATTAACTAAGACATACAATCCTCATGTTTAACCCTAAGAGCTTAGATGAGGTTTGTGTTCAAACTACACATTTAGAGGCAAGGGGAAAACAAAACTTAGATGAGAATGAGGAAAAGGATTTTAAAGGCAAATGGAAGAAAAAGAGAAATGAAAATACTAGAAAAGAGAAGGGAAAGTTCTTCTGCAAACACTGTTCTAAAACTAGCCATGATGAGGACCATTGTTGGGAAGTTCATCCAGATTTGAAACCAGAAAGTTTTAAAGCCAAAGGGAAAGCCAAGGAGAAAGGCAAAACCGTTGCAATAGATGAACAAGACCTAGGGTCAGATTCAGGAGATGAAACAAAAATCATAGCTATGGGACTAAAGAATTTGAAGGGGAAAGAGATTGAAAATAAACCTAGTTCTAGTATATCTAACTGTCACATACAAGCTCCAAATGAAGAAGAGAGAATTGAACTGTTTCATGTGAGGGTCATTTCCAAGAATACCAAGGTTGACACATTGTTTAACAGTGGGTCACAAGAAAATTAAATCTCTGAATAATTGGTCAAGAAACTTAATCTTGAGACCATTCCACATTCGAAACCATATCCACTTGGTTGGATTTGTAAGGATGAAAATTTACAGGTTTCAAAGAAGTGCCTGTTGCGCTTTGCAATAACTGCACATTTCATTGACACAGTTGAATTACATGTTGTTCTACTTGATATAACAGGTATGGTGTTGGGAAGTCCTTACTTGTATGACAGGAAAGCAATCTTTCATTTCCATGAGAACAAGTACCATTTATTCAAATATGGCAAAGAGTATATTGTGAGAGCTCATCGCAAAAAACTAGACACTTCTTTACTTAATGCAGGGCAGATGAAGAGGCTCGTTAATGCAAGTCAAAACTTGACATTGATGATGATTAAAGAAAGAGAAGTTTTACATAATCATTTCCAAACAAATGCTGATGTATGTAATGAGTTGTTTTAGCTTGAAAGCAGGTTTTCTTTGAAAGAAGATGACAAACAGTTGCAGCAGTCGACATTGGTGTTGAACGGTGCTGAAAACAAAGTGTTAGTGCACGAAGTTGCAAAGGTCCAAGAGAGGGAAAAACAACTTGAAAAAGAATGCACATGATTCAGAAATGTTGATTGCTGGTTTCAGAAAGGTATGGTACAATGACGAAGAAACTTGGTCAGGAATCGACACAAGTTCAAGGCAAATTCAGCAAAAAATCACCATAAGGACAACATTCAAGGTGAGAGTAATTTCAATTTTCCTTTGATTATAGAGCAATGTAGACACATGATGTTTACAAAAAAGTTAGGTTATTGTTCTGCAACTTAACAATGTCAAAGTCAGCAATGGTTGGTCGAAGAAATCAAGGAAAATTTTGTCGTTTCATGAAAAACTCCAATTAATAAAATTAGGGAAATATCAGTGGATAAAGATTGGAAGAGTGGGAACACAGTCTTCTCATCTTCATATTACGTAGTCCAAAGAGCTTTTGGGGTCCAAAATCTTCCTAGTGAGGAGGTGTGATCAGGAGATCATGTCTTATTCTCAAAAATTAAATTACTCGAAACATGTCCAAACCTAAGTGACCAAAAAGGTCTCGTCGTTGCGATTCTGGCGCTGCAAATGGTTCGAAAAATCGATGTCGTATGAGGACGATATCACATTCTGCATTTTCCTAAACAACAAAATTTTGTGACTGGATGCCGAGTCAACATGCAGGTACAGTCAGTAGGAATATACTTGGAATATTTCATTTTTCTCTCAGCCAACGAGATGGTGACATGTGGCATGTTATGAGCTGTTGGATGTTGGTGGTACGACTCAATTTGGACCATTCGATGGTTTTTGATTAGCTAATGGTTGAGAGACATGTGGCAATCTCGTAGGCTGCCATCTGTCCTCATGATGGTATAACAAAATTTGTTTAAGGCTACAGGAATCTAACCCGTGACCTCGGGCATGGGCGCGAACGGCTTGACCAGTCTTCCTGTGAGGTGTTTCTTACCCCTATAGGGTGCCACCAATATTTAAACATTATTAAGTTTTGTGTTGAGGGCTTGGGAGGCCAGCCCCCCCTCTCATGTGGCCTTGCACCTAGAACCCTGGCCTCTGATCTAATCGCAAACATAAAACTTAACTGTCGGTGACGTTCCAATTCACATGTCGGAGTTTGAAGAACAGTTTACAGTTAACGGTTGGATAACCGTAACCTCCGACGGGTGGCTTTCAAATCGTTATCAACGCAATCACATGGCGGGGATAAAGAGTTAACACAAGCGGTTAGAGTGGAACCCTATCACTCCCGGTTCTGACATATAACACGGAGTTCAAACCATTAGTTGCGGAGGTTACAACGGGGTCGGTATGTGACCACCCCGCCAATAACACTTTAATGTCATGTTAACCGTCCGACTATTTTTGGAGTGCACCCCTAAATTTCAAGGTTTGCCTTCAATTTAACTTAAGTTAACTACGTGTCTCCACATTTAGTGGAGCTTTTCTAGCTGTCATTGGGGAAAATGCATTGGGAGGTCAATTTTCGACCTAATATGGTGAAACAAGAGTCTACCTAGACTAATTTGAGCATTTATGGAGCCATTGGTACAGAGAAAACACCCATTAGAGGCCTGTAAACATACTTAATTTACAATTTTGAGCATAATTACAAAGAGGAACATGACATTGGGAGCTGGACCAGAAGATGTATACGAGGAGGGGTGAATTGCTTCATCATGCCTACTGTGTAAAACTTATGTGTGAATTTTTTTCTCTATTATGCACTGTTGTTCAGTGTTTTTAAGGCTTATTTTCATGCTTAAATTTCACTAATTCATCTATAATTCGTGGTTAAAACTCTCATTCCTTAAGCAAACTTTTGGATACAAATTGTACATGTTTATCTTACTAAAATGACACTTAGCACAACAAAACTAATACACTCCTTTCAGATCATTATGTCACTAGTAAGAGACATATAATGATCATGTTTTCCTATTCATTTGTCAATTTTATCAAGCGTACAAAAAAATTCCTTCATTTTCTAATTTGAATGTTATAATTTGGGGTTTTGTTAGGTGGTGACGTGGGCCAACCATGGGTTTTATTAGGTGGTGACCTGTACTAACCCACTACAGGTGTACTAACCCACTGTCTATATTTGTAATTTAATTATCATGTATGGATTATCATTTTATAATCCGCTGGTTATTATGTCACTAGTAAGAGACTTATAATGGTCATGTTTTCTTATTCATTTGTCAATTTTATCAACTGTAGAAAAATATTTCTCCATTTTCTAATTTGAACTTTATAATTTTGGGTTTCATTAGGTGGTGATGTCGATTTCTTCGATTCCTAATTTGAACTTTATAATTTGGGGTTTTATGAGGTGGTGACGTCGATTGGCCACGGGTTTTATTAGGTGGTGACCTGTACTAACCCACTACAGGTGTACTAACTGACTGTCTATTTTTTTATTTAATTATCATGTATGGGTTATGATTCTATAATCCACTGATTATTATGTCACTAATAAGAGACATATAATGATCATTTTTTCCTATTCATTTGTCAATTTTATCAACCGTATAAAAAAATTTCTTCGTTTTCTAATTTGAACTTTATAATTTGGGGTTTTATTAGGTGGTGACGTCAATTTCTTCGATTTCTAATTGGAACTTTATAATTTTGGGTTTTATTAGGTGGTGACGTCGGCCGGCCACGGGTTTTATTAGGTGGTGACTTGTATAACCCACTATAGGTGTACTAACCCAGTGTCTATTTTTGTAATTTAATTATCATGTATGTATTATCCTTTGATAATTTGTCGGTTATTATGTCACTAGTAAGAGACATATAGTGGTCATGTTTTCCTATTCATTTGTCAATTTTATCAACCGTACAAAAAAATTTCTTCGTTTTGTAATTTGAACTTTATAATTTGGGGTTTTATTAGGTGGTGACATCGACTGGCCATGGGATTTATTAGGTGGTGACTTGTACTAACCCACTATAGGTGCACTAACCCACTGCCTATTTTTGTAATTTAATTATCATGTATGTATTATCATTTTATAATCCGCTGATTATTATGTCACTAGTAAGAGACATATAGTGATCATCTTTTCCTATTCATTTGTCAATTTTATCAACCACACAAAAAAATCTTTGTTTTCTAATTTGAACTTTATAATTTGGGGTTTTATTGGGTGGTGACGTCAATTTCTTCAATTTCTAATTTGAACTTTATAATTTGGGATTTTACTAGGTGGTGATGTCGGCCGACCACGGGTTTTATTAGGTTATAATTTGGGATTTTACTAGGTGGTGATGTCGGCCGACCACGGGTTTTATTAGGTGGTGATGTCGGCTGACCACGGGTTTTATTAGGTGGTGCCTGTACTAACCCACTGTCCATTTTTGTAATTTAAATATCATGTATGGATTATCATTTTATAATTTGTTGGTTATTATGTCACTAGTAAGAAACATATAATGATCATGTTTTCTTATTCATTTGTCAATTTTATCAACCGTAAAAAAAATTTCTTCGTTTTCTAATTTGAGATTTGTAATTTGGGGTTTTATTAGGTGCTGACGTGGATTTATTCGATTTCTAATTTGAACTTTATAAATTGGGGTTTTATTAGGTGGTGACGTCTGCCAGCTACAGGTTTTATTAGGTGGTGACCTATACTAACCCACTGTCTAGTTTTGTAATTTAATTATCATGTATGGATTATCATTTTATAATTTCACTAGTAAGAGATATATAGTGATTATGTTTTCCTATTCATTTGTCAATTTTTTCAACTGTAAAAAAAAAAATTATTCGTTTTCTAATTTGAACTTTATAATTCAGGGTTTTATTAGGTGGTAGACATCGATTTCTTCAAACTCCAAATCCCAAAGCACCATGTCACCACCACTAAGTCTCCAAATCCCAAAGCTCTATGTCACCACCACTAAGGCTCCAAATCCCAAAATTCTAAGGCACCAAATCCTAAAATCCTAAGGCACCACCACTAAGCCTCCAAATCCCAAAGGCTCTATGTCACCACGAGTAAGGCTCCAAATCCCAAAGCGCTACGTCACCACTGTACTATCCCTCATTGTTTTCATATTTATTCCTCCAAATCCTAAGGCTCCAAATCGCAAAGCTCTATGTCACCACCAAAGGCTCCAAATCCCAAAGCGCTACGTCACCACTATACCATCCCTCATTATTTTAATATTTATTTCTCCAAATCCCAAAGCGGTACGTCACCACTGTACCATAGCTCATTGTTTTAATATTTATTTCATCATGTATTCTTTAATGCTTGGACGGTTAGACGAAGCATAGTATATGGAGTTGTATCATTCGCATCAAGCCTGGAATTTGACATTCTACAGGACGTATTTTGTATTTTTTAACGTATTTGATAGTTGCTGTATAATTTTACCCATCAAACTTTACGTGCCTCGTAAATCCGTAACTTTCATTTTGACATTTAATTTGGGGTTTTTCCCGTCAGAATTTATAGTACCCGTGCTGAGTTAAAAACACCAACAAAGCACTAGGCCTAGTGTCATAACTCAAATGCATACAGTACGTCTGGCTCACAGTACACTTTCATAAATTTCAATAGTATAAAAAATTATATCACTGAACCTAGTCCTTTTGTAGATTTTAATTTTATGGAAGGATATCTCGCCCTGCGAAACTACGAACAACTGGATTGTAGTATAGGAACCGACCAACCACTCTACGGTAAGAATGTGAATTCAACCATGAACTGTAAGCTAGTACATGATTGCAAAATACTAAAAATATACATGCGTTTTCCACTGCGTGTAACACTCAGAAGGGGTAGTGGGCTTGGTTTTGTTCCTTAGGCTTCCCTTAACCATTCCACACTCTCCCTCTTATTCGATTCAGGCCATCTTCCAACCTCAACGATGAAATAAAATCCGAGAAACAACTATTGACGTGAAGTGTAGTTGCAGTGTTTAATTTGACATCATCCTTTCCTGTTTGAAAGGGGCGAGAGGCTTATCAGAAGCCATTCAAAATCATAAATAATGGGTAGGTCTCCCTGCGGTGAAAAAATTTAGCTCAATAAGTGCCCCTAGACGCCCGAAGAAGATAAAAATCTCGTTATTTATCTACTGCACACGACCATGGAGCTGGAGGGCCTTGCCGCAAAAAGCTAGGTTGCTGAAACACGGTAAGAGTTGCAGATTACATTGGACTAACTATCTGAGGCCTCAAATATCAAGCGGGGAAGTTTAGCATGTAGGAAGAGCAGACTATTATTCAACTTCATTCTCTACTGGGAAACAATTGGTTCGCCATTTATACTCACCTTCCCAAGCGAATCGACAACAAAATAACACACAGAAGGGGTAAGCAGAAGGTGGACCTTAAATTCATTCAAAAACTTAGTCACTGCAGTGTTGTTTTCTTGAAACACAAGGATGGGTCACTAAAAAAAGTGTTGGAGCTTTCTATTGAAGATACCCTCATCATTTACTTCAAAATGGGCAATATTTACGCGTTTTCAAGCCCTAGTAAGGTTCCTTATTCAATTAGTTTCAATCTCATTCCATTGTTTTTTTTTTTCCTTGTGAAATAAATGTTGTGAAATTATCCACAAGCTTGTCAAAAATGAATTTCTCAGTTTTTTTTTTTTTTTTATTTGTCAGTATTGGTTTTCTGTGAAATAAATATTGCAAAATTATCCACTAGCTTGTCAAAATAAATTTCTCTGAGGTCCATTCTTTCCCAAAAAAAATTAGGAGAGTAATATATCATGTCAGGTTAAAAAAATGTCTTCTATATTATAAAAATAGATTTTGATTTACTATAGAGGGAAGCACTCAATTACCATCTTGAAAAGGCGTAAATTCGTTATGCTTTGTTGATATAATTAAAATATTGTTAGGATTTTCATTATGATTATGACCGTTATGCTTTGTTGATATAATACAAATATTGTCAGGATTTTCATTATGATTATGGTGCAAAAGAAAATTATTACTGAGAGAAAGATATGAGACACAAACTTTGGAAACTGCCCGCGCTTATTTTGACTATTTTTGTTTTTAAGTGCCCACACTTGTTTTTACCAATTTTGTTTTTTGATTTTTTTAACTAAATGCTATGGAATCAACCATATTTTTACAACAATGAATTTTTCTTTAAAACATATTAATAGTTATATATTTATTGAGAAGAAATTTTCTTACCATAAAAATAATTATTGGAGATGTTACACCTTTATATTTTGGGGGTGGAAAGCTTATTTTGGTATTGGAAATAATTGTAAAATGGCAAACCTTGTAATGTGGGATAGAAAGAAGTTCCACTTTGAAACTTTAGTCACTCTTGTTATCTTATATGGATGTGAGGTTTAGGGTTGCAACATCTCTAGAGAATCCTCGAGAAAGATTGAGCAAATCCAGAAGTGTTTTATAACGTATAACCTTAAAATTAAAAGCAATACACCCTATCCTATTCTCCTTAAAGAAGTGGGTCTTTCCCCTATCAAGAGCCTAGCTATGACTAGGCTTCTGTTGTACAAGCACAAGCTCAATAGCATAGGAGACCATAGACTTCCTAGGCTAGCTTTAAATTCCAGCCAAAACAACCTAAGGCTTAAACGAGGTTGGTATAAAGACACCAGGGCTTGGTTAAACCATTGGGAGATTGACTAGAATGTTGCATTGCAAAACATTAATAACATTAAAAAAATTGTTACTTCTAAGTTCAAAGAAAAAGTGTGGTGTGAGAAAGATCTTGCAGCTAAAAGAAAATTAAGATATTATAAGGAGGTCATCAACCCCACCCTAGAAGATCAAAAGTATCTCTCTGTTTAAACTAGCTCTAAGAAGAAAATTATTATAGCCAAGATTAGAATGAACTCTCATGATCTCCATAGTGAAACAGGTAGTTGGATAGTTCCTAAAACACCATGGATGGAAAGAATCTTCCATCTCTGTGAGAATATGGACATCGAGGATGAAAATCACTTCCTCTTAGAGTGCCCCACGTACAACCACATTAGAACTCAATTCCATAATCTTTGTTGCAATACTGACCTTCCTAGCCTTTTAAGATGTCAAAAATATAGTGAGCTCGGGAGGCTTCTCTCCAAGCTTTTTGAGCATAGGAATAAAATCTTAAATCAAACTAAATAACTCTTTTCTTTAGGTCCAATAGACCAACGGTTGGTCTCAGTCGACGTTAACCATCATCATCATCATCATCATCATCATCATTTATTTAATGTACTTATTTAGGTTTTCAAACGCTTCTAATATAGTTGTATTTGGAAGACGCATCTGGTACTAATTATATGAATAGAATACGTAATGGTATTGTCTAGCATAATAATAGGAATAACTGCTTTGTTTTATTGGTTGGGATGTATATTAAGTTTATGATGTGGACAGTAATGCTAATCTAATTTTTTAAGGTGAAGTTATTATAGATTCATATTTAGGATATTATGAAAAGGATTAGATAACAATTTTCAAATGTAGATGATGAGTTGATTACCTTATAGATTGTAGAGTTTTCTTAGTTTCCACATTTTTTAGTTTCATGGTTTTAGGAATAATGTCTTCCAAATATGTGTAATGGATATTAAATTAGTTGTAAGGATATATAAATATTTTTCAAAATATTTAGCTATCATTATTGGATTTAATATAGTTCAAAATTGGTTGAAAGTGAACTTATAGGGATTCAAGTTATCTTGGTATAAATAAAAAGATCTTGGTGAGAATTCAATAAATAAAATATGCAGCTAGTAAATAAAGATGTGTGTGCTCATCCGTAAATAAAGTATTTGGTAAAAATAAGCTATAAAGACCCATATTTAGGATATTACAAAAATGATTAGTTAACAATATCCAAATGCAAATGATGAGTTTATTACCTCATAGATTGTAGAGTTTTTTTAGTCTCCAGATTTTTGAACTTCATGGTTTTATGATTAATGTGTTCCAAATATGTGTAATGGATATTAAATTAGTTGAAAGGATATATAAATATTTTAAAAGTATTTAGTTATCATTATTAGATTTATTATTCAAATAGTTCACACTTGGTTGAAAGTGAACTTATATGGATTAAAGTTATCTTGGTATAAATAAAAGATTTGTCTTTATCTCTACTTTAATTCAATAGAAAGAACATTTCAGTGCATCCTCTAGTTGGAGTTGAGGCTCGTGAAAGAACATTTGAGTGCATCCTGTGGCTGGAGTTGTAGCAGGAGTTGAGGCTTGTTCCTGCACTGTTGTTACATCGTGTTTTGGTATCTGGAGTTGAGGCTCGTTCCTGCATTGTTGTTCGCGAGTCTTATGGTTGGATTTCTGTGTAGCAATGACTTGGGGGTCGCTTTTTGCATACACACTTGAGGTTGGCTTTCTGCATAACAATGATGTTTTATTGAGCCAATTGGGTAAAAACAAATTCTGCACCTAAAACTTATGGAGGGATTGCATACTTTTGAAACACTCAATCTGCAAATTACACAACTAAGATTCTAAAAAATCTTGACTGAAATTCGTGAAAAAATATATTTTGAATTTCCTGAAAAAATGTATTTTGAATGTACAAAATAGATGTAACATTTTTTTTTTTTTAAATCGAAACATTCAATTTCTACAGATAACACAGCTAAGATTCGAAAAGAATCTTGATGAATCTCCTACAAAATTGACCACGAAGATGTGAAAACACAAAATGTTTGAGAGTTAATTAAATTTACTTAATTTTTGTAAATAGAAGTCTTATGAACGTAAATATAACTTAACATATTGAAATTAGAGATAGATTTAAGCGAAACTCCAGAAAGTCTTCCTGTAACGATTGTGACATACTTCCCGTGCCCAACGAGCATTATACCATTTTTGGAAACCTTCACCGCTTATACATATATTGTGTATCTTCCTGTGCTTTCGCTGAGAGCAACATTTATTGCTTTAGTGATAGTCCTGTAATTCCCCTTCTGTCTTTAGCCATGAAAATGGCAAACTCCTGGCTAAGCCAGTTTCCATGAGTATCGACATAGTAATTTACGGAAAAACTACACAGAATGCAATTTATGATTGGAACCCTGTCTGAATTACGCCTGGCAGCCCATATCAACAAAAAGTGAGAAGAGGCTGGAGTTAGTTATCTTATAAACAATTTGGATGGTGTCTTCGTGTCAATTTATGGAGACTGCTTTGCATGGACACCAAGGCAGCGTGTTATTGTACGTCGAGATGGATGAGGCCGTCCATCTAAAAATCGAAAGCCTGAAAACCCCAAAGTCACAATCCAAATCTGGTGTAAATTGACGGTAAAGCAGTTGGCGGCAAAACGAAAAGTTCAGATCCAACAACTAAGCTGCAACATCAGAATCAGGTTGCGAATAGACCAGAGGCCCGAAAGGGTTAATTTAGCATTCTGTTAAATTAATCCATTTTTTAAATAATAATAATTTTTCATTTGGCCTATGTTGGCTAATTTACTTTTTTCGAAAATTGAAATAGGTCTAAATTGCATCAGCGCTTCCATCGGTGGTTTTCATTTCATATTCCTATATTTAGGTCTATAGGCCTTCTCTTTTGAAAGAGACCAATTTTTTTTTTCGTCAACACATTTTCTTCCGACAGGACACCTGTTACTCATTTAAAAAATGACACATGTTACTTAACCGCGTATGTCCAGCTTCGTAACGGCATCAATTTCACCGACGTATGTCCAGCTTCGTAACGACATCAACCTCACCGGCGCGATTTGGCGGTCCTTGTTGTTGACTCAATGCGGAATCGTGCACCAGCTTGTATAACCCGCTGTGGTCTCAGTAAATAGGAAAGTAGCTCAACTTACAGGCGTGATTCATGCAAAGGCACCCTTCATGGAGTAAATTGGCTTCCCCCAACTCCCTTCGAGAAGTAACCAAAAATACCAACATACACTATTTGCAACCCTGAATAGGTTGAACAGAGGCAGCGAGCATTATTCCCGCGAATTTGGCGGTCCTTGTTGTTGTAACTAACTGCAAAATTCCACCTGCCATGCTCTCAGAAATCCAGATCGTCGGTAATGGAAGGAGTGGGTAATCCTCTCATTACTATTCCCCTAAACAGCTTCACAAATAATGGCTACAGTTTTTGTCTCCTTCCAGTTTCTTCTTCACTTCCGGATTCCAATTTTCCTGCCACCTGCAGCTGGACAGCACATGCTTCTGCTTAACCACATTCACTTTTCCCATCAAAGAAGGATAGGTATGTCTCGATTGAAACTGTCAACAATTTGTAGCCATGGTTTTAGCCACTGTTTGTAAATAATTATTCACAGAGCTTTTTGCTTCTCTCTATACTTTTTGACTGCTTCTCGCTTTCTAGAAGGCCTTTTCTTCTTTGCATTTACACTTGCAACATTAACTATAATGATTTAATGGGAAATCAGATGCTCTGGGTGGGTTTCACAGATTTGGTCCAGCTGGGTAGGCATCAAGAGCAAAGTGGCATTGTTATAACATAACATAAATCACTACCCAATGAAACTTTCTGCAGACCTTTGACAGGGGGTTTGTGCAAAACTTGCCCGGAAGACAACACGGAATCGTGCACTAGCCTGTACAACCCACTGCGGTCTCACTAAATAGGAAAGTGGCTCAAGCTAGGGGCGTGATTCATGCAAAGGCGCCCTTCATGGAGTAAATTGGCTTCCCCTACTCCCTTCGAGAAGTAGCCAAAAATACCACCATACACTATTTGCAACCCTGAATAGGCTGAATAGAGGCAGTGAGCATTATTCCCTCAAAGCCATGAGTTAGAGTTAGAGTTAGAGATGGAGACAATGCGTATTTGGGTTATCATGGGTTTTCTACCCTAGATTCTAAAGCCAAAGAATGAGGGCCTATTAAGCCTTCCCCTATTATGTTCTTGTTATAATTAGGACATCTGGGTTCATTCACAAGGATCTGCATGTAATTTGGGCCAAGCGAGTGGTGCTGTGTGTCTCCATATGCAAACATTCAAACCTAAAACATTTTCTCGTTGGTATAGTATATTCTAGGAACAATGGCACCATGATTGAATGCTAACAATTCGTTCTCATTGAAGAAGTTGTCAATGTTCTTGTTCAAGAATCAAAACCAACCGGCCCACAGGCTACACAAGTTGAATAACAGGGCATATTAAGCGTTCCCCTGAAGCCATTATATTTATCATTTATATTTTCTGTGTTGCAATGGAATTAGGATCACAAACCTAACGTTTTAGTTATTGACAGAACTAAGGTTTTATTCACATAACTAAGGTTATTTGGTATTGTTGACTATATGGAAGAGAGTCTTCAACGTGTCCATTTTTGTTTTACTGTTTATTCATTTAAAAATCTCCATTCAAGCAGGTTATAGGGAAATGCATGATATGCAAACAACTTCCAACTCTCATCTTTGGACAAGTTCTCCATTGTTATTGTGTACTTTTCTGCAACTCCCATTTTTAACAGTAAAGTGCAATACCTAGAACAAACAATAATTTTGGAGTTGGAGTGATCAACTATAGCTCGCAGTATGCCCAATTCCTCCAACAATTATGTGGCGTCCTTTTCCCAAACATCATCTATGAACGAGGCAAACCTGCTACTCTACTGCAGTGTCTCATTCAACCATATTTTTACACCATCTTCGTCCATACTTTGCCCCAATGCTACATCTTTTTGCAAATTTATTTGTGTATAAAGTTCATTCTTGAGACTTGTAATAGTTTGACTTTGCGAAATAGTTAGACAAAGTAAAAACCCATGGCTGAAGTGATTGCTCACCTTTTTGCTGTTGAAGAGTCTCTTGAGAAGCAGAGTTTTCCCAAATCCACCCCTCCCGAGTATGCCAATGCTATTAGCCTCAACATCATCTATTACCCATTTTTCTATAATTGCAAAGGCTTTGTCTTGTCCCACTACAAGGGGCTCGTCCATCAACTTAGTTCTTGATCTACCTTTTGGAGCATGAGCCGCTTGGGAAATTCTCTAAGAAGCCAAAGCTTTGGTACTTTCATTAATCTGCCTTTGTTGCTCCAAGATCTTCCGAGTTTGCTCTTGAAGTTGGACCATGTGAACCAAAGGAAATAATCTTAGATATTTGTCTATATTTGCAATTAGATTGTTGATCTTCTTGGTGGTTTTATATCAAGAAACAAGATCACAGCTAGGTATTGTACACTGATGCACAATTTCTGATGCTTCTTTGAGAAGCACATGCAACTCTTGAAGCCATTTGTTAACAGCTGAAGCCTCATATTTTTGCTGGTTCATCTTGTCCCACTGCAAGGGGCTCGTCCATCAACTTAGTCCTTGATGTGCCTTTTGGAGCATGAGCCGCTTGGGAAATTCTCTAAAAAGCCAAAGCTTTGGTACTTTCATTAATCTGCCTTTGTCGCTCCAAGATCTTCTGAGTTTGCTCTTGAACTTGGACCACGTGAACCAAAGGAAATAATCTTAGATATTTGTCTATATTTGCAATCAGATTGTTGATCTTCTTGGTGGTTTTATATCAAGAAACAAGATCACAACTAGGTATTGTACACTGATGCACAATTTCTGATGCTTCTTTGAGAAGCACATGCAACTCTTGAAGCCATTTGTTAACAACTAAAACCTCATCTTTGTGCTGGTTCATTGTCAGTTGGCAATGGTGGAGGTGCTGGATAATAGGCTCAATTCTTATTATTTTATCTTTCAAAGCAGCCAACACTATCCTGCAGTGGAGGGCAATGTTAATGTGCCCAAGTATTTGGTGGATTGTCATCTGTAATCCAACACTAATAAGGCCAGAGACAAAACCAGGATCAACCATGATTATTTTTCAGCAAATTCCCTCCACAAATTATATGCAATCCCCTCTGTAATGCAACCAAAACGCCCCCCAACTTAACTCATATATCTTCAAAGATCTCAAAACCATACATATTGTTAAGCAAATACCAAAAATGTTGTGGGGCACTATATTGGCTCTTTAGTGTGGATGTGTTTATGATGGTTCATGTTCATGACTTTAAGATTTCCTTGGTCCCCTTTTTAGTCAATTGAGAGTCGTAGGAGATGACTTGGAACAATTATTATAGGATTTTGAGTGCCTAAAGCCTCACATTACATTTATTTCATGGTAACATAACATCTATTTGTCCCGAATCCCATGCACAAGTTACCTTGGAATATTCCCACCTAGCTTGCTAGGCCTTGCTTTAAAGATTTTGACGTCACTGTTTTGACCATTCTATTGAAGATTACTGACAATTTTAAAACTTATTAATCGTATTTGACGAGGCAAGTCCAGCGGTAAAATCCCATCCTTGTCACGACAGCGTTACAGATTGACTTTTGGGTTCCTTACATTATTCACAATTATTAAGCATTGGTTAATTTAAATATTGATGGCAAGTAAATTGTTGGTTCAAATTTTCTATTTTTTATTTCAGCCAATATTTTTTAAAATTTGGGTTAAATTTTTAGTTTCAATTTGGAGTTGCCATTACTTTTAGATTGTTCATTCAAATAGTTGCAGAATTTCATGAAACTTAACATAAAATATATGTCTATATGCTTGTCATGAAACCAATTGACAAAACAATTCAGTGATTTTTTTGAATTTTTTCATATCTGTATCATGGCTTTGTAGTGTTTGTAGGTATGTCTTAGAGCTTAAATTATGAGCGTAAATTTCTGGTTTTATGTTCTCAATTGAAAATTCCTTTGTATTTTATTCCAATAAATATTTGTAACGCTGCTTGCTCGAACAAATGCTCCAGAAAATAAAAAATTTAGTGATCATATCTAAGGGAGTCATATTTTTCAGTACCACGTTTCCCACGTGCAGAACATGTATTTCTAAGGACACATGGATTTATTGTGCCCTCCTCTTTATTATTGCATGAAATTACAAATCTAAGTGTTCATTATGGATTAATCTATTAGATAACGATTATAGAAATGCTAATTTATGCTTTACTTACAATTTATTTAATGCATTAATATCTCTTCCAATGCATTAAAATAAATTGCAGGTATTACCATTGGAAATTAAAAATTTTCACTTTGCTACCGTGATGGAGCCGATTTTGACCGAGAATGCCATCCCCAAATTGCTAGATGGTTCAACTGAGATTCAATCTCTACTACAAATAGTCAACATCAGATCTGTCTATTCATAAAAAACTAGCTCTTCCCACTATCACATCACTCTCTTTGATGGGACATATCAACACAGTACTTTTCTACCATTTGCTTATGGCGCACAAGTTGCATCTGAAGACATTCAGATCGGTTCAATCATTTCACTTACAAAATCAACTTGCACAGTGTCCCAAAACTCTTCGTAAGATTAGGCTTTGTTTTGAACTTTTCCCCTTATTCTCTTTGCATTATTCCTGAATAAAAATGATTTTAACATTCATTTTAATTTTAAATAATTTCTTCATCCATTTCAGATCCATTCAAATCCTAGAATTTGAAGTTGTACGCCGTATTGGACCTTTGGTTAAGGACTCGTCAGCATTATTACATGCAAAGGCAAGCGAATCTCATTCAAGCTCTTCATCATCACAAAATATTCTTCCAAATACTTTAACTCCAACAAGTACATCTACAACATCACTTGTATCATTTAAATCACTCAATCCGTACCGGAAGTATTCGTCAATTCAAGGTAGAGTATTATCAAAGACACCCTTGAAGAACTACAACACTGCATGTGGGTCAGGAAAAGTTTTCGGCTTTGACCTCATTGGTCGTGACAAAGATGAAATCCACCTTTCTGCATTCGATGATTTAGCTGAATCCCTTTACAATCTCATTGAAGTTGGGCAACTATATATTGTCTCCAATAAAACAATTAAGCAAACAAACCCAAACTACAACCATTTAAACAACAAATGGGAGATTTACTTATTTGCTGCATCAACTGTGACACCATGTTCAAAAGATGATCCAAGATTTCCTTACCAAAGATTTCATTTCAGAACTATTGCTGAAATCAAATCGACAAACCCAAATACGCTTGTTGATGTTCTTGGTGTCATTAGCTCCACCTCCCCTGCTTCTACAATATGAAGAAGAGATGGAACTGAAATATTAAAAAAAACACTGACATTGAAGGACAAGTCAGGTTTCAGCATTGATTTAACAATATGGGGAGATCAATGTGTCTCTATAGGAAAGGACCGTGTTGAACTTCACTCTTCTGACAACCCACCAATCCTTTGTGTCAAAGGAGGTCGGGTAACTGAATTTAATGGAATCACTATTGGAACAATTTCCACTACCACTCTTCTCATAAATCCAAACATTGAAGAAACTCAACAACTCCAAACTTGGTTCCACGATACAGGCTATAGCTCTTCGTCTCCTTCATTGAGCATAAATTATACTATGTCTTCCAAGCGAGCTTTACCACAAAAGACAATTCAGGAAATATCTAGCATGGAAATCTCCGAGAAAGCAGTATGGGTTTCGGTTTGTGCCACAATAACTAGTCTACGCATGGAATATTTCTCTTTCCTTGCTTGTCCATTGGATTACAATGGGAAACAATGCATGAAAAAAGTAAGCCACCATTCTAACAATCTTTGGCATTGTACAAAGTGCAACGGTGAATTTCCAGAATGTGACTACCGTCACAAACTTAAAATCGAATTACATGACCACACTGGACAGCTTCAAAATGTCACCGTCTTCAATGATGCGGGAAATGAGCTCATGGGCATCATAGCTAAAGCCTTATTCCTCCTTTCTATTGAACCAACTGATCTTCAGAAAATATGTAGTCGTATATCAGGCCGACAATTCTTGCTGTCACTTTCCATAAAAAAAGAATACTACAATGGTGTTGAACATTTGCAACCTATTCTGATAAGTTCAGAAGAAATTCAATATGATGCTGCATGCATGGAGATCCTAAAAGACATTTTCGCACTTACCATTTCACAACGCTCCGTTGCTCGTCGCCTTTGACCTCTGTTCTTATATGTACAACTTTTTATTTCTCTAGATAGAAAAGAACATCCCTGTATAGTTCCTTTCTCCATACCATTGTAAAATACAACCATGTTATTGTACTGCATAGTTACTTTTACAATACCATTTTTGAATAACTACAAATATGTATATTTACCCTTTCACATTTCAATAATATAGATACCTATGTTTGGCACTACAAAAAATGTTCTTACCAACATATATTTCAAAGTCATTTGAAACTCTTTCTAGCGCTTATTAATAGTTATTTAGAAATTTGAGATTTCAACACAATGTCATACATTTCATATGCATTCATAACTCAATTTGTAATTTGTAATTCTCACACCTCATCCCTAACATAGAATTATTTGTACTGTGTTATATATGTTATCAAACGATGAAGATGCGAAGAAAAAAGCACGACGTCGCCTTCTTTATGCTCAAAATAAAGAAGCAATAAATGTGCGACGACGACTTCTTTATAAAAAATGAAAAAAGACTCCCTCTTCCATTACAGAACTTCCCTCTTCAAGTGCTCTCCCAAATATGCATGCCATTTCACCCAATCTTTATCAAAACCTATATAACCCCCCCTTAATGAAGAACACCATTGCTTTAGACAAAGAATAGATAACCTTTCTCCATTGCATGTTTGCACACTATGCAAAGAATCATATCGAGGCATGAAAACAAAATGTTCACATGGTACCCTCTCTTGCTTTCAATGTGCAACATCAAAATATACAAACCATTTCACTCATGTAAAAAACATGGACCCTGGCGAACAACCATATGTCCTTCAGAATTTAACACAGATTGAAGAAATGCTGATCGCACGTAAATCCCATTCTGCAAGTAACACATGCTCTTGGTGGTCAATAAAAATATAGCGTCCATACAATCAGCTTCCCTAAGGACATTACTACTATTGCGAAATACCTACCTCGCCTTGTTTCTGAATCAGACATCCTCATTGTTAGAAGGCAAAACCCTTCTGAAACATCTTATGAATTTATCGTTTGTAAATCACATGTTCTAGCAGCACTAGAATACAAACTCACTCATGATCCCTACTACAAAGATGTTGAACTCAACCCATCTGCAATTTCCACTCTACCAGATCAACCTATTGATATTTTTAATCTTCTTCATAATGTAACCACGTCCTCATTTATACCCCAGGAAAACATAATCGATTCTACTCATGATCTTGATGCCATTATACCTTCATTAGATATCCAACCTTCTTCATTTGTTCCAGTTCTTCCAAACTCCTGTAGTGAACTTGATCGCATTCATGCTTACTTGCATTCCACCAATCCAAAATCAACAAATTCAATCGATTGGCCAATATCTCTATCGCCTATGATTGAATACACTACTGAGGGCCTCTTTTCTAGGGAATTTCCCACACTTTTCCCAACAGGAATTGCCATGATCGCACAACCAAGAATTACAAAAGTCGAGTTGCATGAATATGCCTATCCCCTGTTACGCTACCATGATAATCGCTTCGGCCGGCATCCAAGATTTCGTTACTACATATATAACATGCTAATGCACCACCGTAGCCAATCAACTGCCAATGTTTTTGTTAAAAAAAAAAATTGAAAACAAGTTGCCAACAATTGTATCAGATTTGCAGCAATGTCTTCATGATTTTCCAAATTCAAAAATTCCAGAAAAGGTCATGCACTTTGGCTCATCCCTACGAGTTACACGCTCTTTTTGGAACAAGAGTCGTAATGAGCTAACTGACATGATCACACAACTTGGCAGCCCAACGTTTTTCTTCACTCTAAGAGCTGCTGATACCAAATGGCTTGACCTGCACAATATTATGCCTACCGAGATGCCCTCCAATTCAAATACTCATTACAGGTGGAGAATTCAAAATATAATTAACAATCCACATTTAACATCCCATTACATGCATTGCAGATTTACAATTTTCCTCGAGGAAGTTTTACAAAAAGGCCTCCATGCAATCGACTATTGTTGTAGTTACTTTTGATTACCATTCCTTTTTAAACAAAATATTAAACTTCAGTAGAATTAAATCAATAATATTTTTCGATATTGCATGCAGATACAAATGGCAACATCGAGGATCTGCACACATACATGGATTCCTTTGGTTGAAAGATGCACCAAACATGGATTCCCTCAATTGGAACAATGAGATAGAATTTCTCAATGCTTAAAAATATTTTGAACATTATGTAACTTCTTGGAACCTGCGACAACTCCAACGTTGCGCAACTTTACTCCACCAATCAGCAGAGCAGGACCCATGTCTTCTCAACACACCATCAAGTTTTGCGTCAACGGAGACAGATGACTATGAAGAGCTTGTGAACTGTGTCCAACGCCATACAAAGTGTCATGCAGCTTCTTGTCTTCGCAAAAAAAACAAAGTTCTCACATGTCGCTACGGAGTACCATGGGAGTTAAATCCCACATCTTCACTCCTAATGGACAACAAAGGTCAGAAAATCTACAAGCCTGCACGTAACGATGATAGATTGAACATCCATAATGCCGATCTACTTTCCATATGGAGAGCAAATGTTGATTGTCAGCTAGTACTTTCACGCCATGTCGTGTTAGCTTATATTTCTAAATATGCAGACAAAGCAGAAACAAAATCAGAAAGCTATAGCCAAATGTTATTTCGCCTCTTGAACAACGTCGCTCCAAAAGCACCTACTATCACTGTTGTCTGAAAATTCCTTATAGAAATCATAGCAGAAAGAGACATTGGAGCGCAGGAAATATGCCATATGTTGCAAAAATTACCTCTCACACTCTGTAGTCGTACATTTGCTTCTCTAAATGTTAATAGAACTGTATTTAGACACGTTCTAGATGCTTCTGAAAATCCGCCCTCAACACCACCATTTATTATCGCATACATGAATAGGCCTTCTTCATTAGAGCCACTGCCCCTCATTGAAGCTGCACGCTCTTGGTCATTTTCTCCTCCTCGTAAAAAAAACCAGTGGAAACAGATTTCTCCTCCCATGAATGTCCATATGTTGCCATGATACACCACAATCCCTTCCCCTACTGATCCAAGCTACGCCAACTTCTGCTGGGCTGAATTAATATTGTATTTCCCCTTCCGTACCCTCCCCAATGACATTGGATCCAGCAATGAGGAAATCATAGCACATTAGGAACAAAAAAAAGGAACATATACAACATGGCATGTTCACCGTGAAAATTAAAACCCACAATCTCCACAATCCGAAGATGAATCTACTCCTATATCTACCCCTCCTGACATCCCCCTTGACCCCGTCCAAATGAATGAATGGGAAATCATCTCTCACCTTCACCCAGGCGAGAACATCAAAAATGATTCCCTTGAAATCATTGGCAATCGTGACTTTGACCTTAACCATAATTGGTCTCGTACTTCCCTACCTCTCCACTTGCAAGAAACTCCCATCAATTTCATTGAATATAATTGCTCAAATAGTCAAAATCAACATCACCCCTTTTCAAACCTTCCCGTAAATCACATATTATCTCCTACCCAACAAAAAGCTTTCACACACATTATTTCTCATTTCAAAAACCCTCTTCCAAAACCCCCAACCAAAACCATTATACAAGGGACAGTCGGAACGGGAAAATCTACTTTAATACAATCTCTGCAATGTGCATTCATCGAAATCTCCTCACCAAATATAATCCCATTGTTGGTACTTGCACTTACCGGTGTTGCAGCTTTCAACATAAATGCACTTACAATTCATTCTTCCCTTCACATCCCTATCCAAACAATGCATCCTCTTGAAGGAAAACCACTCCTCCACCTCCAAGAACAACTCCGCCATATTTAGTACATACTCATTGATGAAATGAGTTTTATCGGGCCGAAAATGCTTTCTCGTATTGATGATCACTTACGAGAGGCATTTCCCCTCCATCGAAATACACCATTTGGTATTCGATCCATTATCCTTGTTGGGGATTTAGGCCAATTGCCACCTGTAAAAGACATTCCTTTATATGCTGGCACATCACGTGGTACTGCACTTTGGCATAGCTTTGATACATTCATTACGCTCACAACTATTTTTTTCCAGCAAGGTGCTGACCCTTCCCAAATTGCCTTCTGCAACGTTCTCACAAATATCAGGGATGGAACATCTACAATCAAAGATTGGAAGCTGCTAATGTCGAGAACAGATTCCTCTATTATGCATGAAGATAAAAAAACATTTGAGGACTCCATGCATTTATATGCAACAAACAGTTCAGTTGCCTTGCATAACAAATCAATGTTGAAAAAATTACACAAACCAGTAGCTGTGTGCTTAGCGGAGAAACATGTGGAACAAACATTCACTACATCTGAAGAAGAACAACTAGACATAACGATTTTGTTATTCAATGGACAAAAAGCTATGCTGAACTGCAATTTATGGGTACATGCAGGGCTTGTAAATGGTGCACTTGGCACAGTCATTTCAATATGCTATGCACCTGACTCAAAGCCTCCAGAATTTCCATCCTTCATGGTCGTCGATTTTAAACAATACAAAGGAACACCATGGGACATTTCACGCCCCACATATGTGCCCATTTCCCCTATCACAAGGGGTACACGTTGACAGATACCACTTCGGATGGTATGGGCTTTAACAATACACAATTCACAGGGAATGACATTAGATAAAGCAACAGTTGACATCGACCCCAAAGAATGCCAAGGTCTAACATTCACCGCTATTTCAAGAGTTAGATCTCTATCAAACCTTCAAATCCATCCAACATTTCCATTTTCACGCATTTCACGCATGAAAGAAAATCCACATCTACAATGCAAAAAGAAAGAAGAGTCATTGCTCACATCAAAATCTATATAGATGAGTACAATCTATCCAATAATAGACTCTTCATTGCATCTTCACCAAGAGGTAAACAAACCTTCACCTTATCCAAATTGAATATACAATTACTTCTGTTTACGTTTGTTCTATTACTCGTTATGTTCCTAATGTTCAAAAGAATTTTATGATTACTTTAGGTATTTTTAAACTCTATAATTAGATCACTTTGTCATCCGTTAACACTAACAATAACTATTTTCCTTTTTTCATGCCCAACAGATATGGATTCAAAATATTTAAACATGCTCTATGAATGCTGCCAGGAGATTGAACAACATGAACTTACTTTACATGATATACAACTCAAATTCCTTTCATCCCAGTCATTGCCTCTGTACCATTTGTGTGGAACTATTGCACTATTACAGAAGATCCGAAGAATTCTAAGGAAAACAATCCACATAAATGAAAGAGATACACAATGGAAAATGCGAGCTGAATGGCAAGAACTCCTTTCTGAATGTGGAGTCACTATAGACACCAATTGGTGTTGCCGATGTCGTGCATCATCATGTATTTATGATTAGATATTTACTTTCATTTGCATTTACATGACATCACAAAATTTTCTTGCACACATGTATATATCTCTTCACCTTCAAATTTGTATATCTATGTGAATATAAAGCGTAATCTATTTTGTTTCAAGGTTTTCACATTTTAATCATGCTATTATGTTCTATTCTATTTTGAAAACTCTATATCTATCAACAGATTTCCTCTTTGCTTTATTGCCTTGACCACATATTCATATACTAGTCCTCTGCATTTGGTAACTGACATTGGTATAAGTTATTCAAAAATAGCACTAGAATTTTTTTTTATAGTCATACAAGACTGAATACCAGTTCTATAATTCCATAGGGTTCATTATTATCTGCATACAAAATTTAGAATTCAACATCTGCAAATCTGTGTTATCTATAGCATGTTCTCGTCTGTGGGCTTGCAATATTTTTTTGTCATTGTTTATTGTTTGAATAAAAATATGAGACTGTATCAACTAGGAAAAAGGACATCCCTATCATGCCCAAAAGGTGCTGTTGTGAATTAGTCTTTACAGAATGGTCACTACATGATATTTTTGTGAGTCCATTCTTCACAATGTTGCTCCAATACCAATGGTCGACTATGCCATGTTGCAACGAACCAATCTTGCAGATAGCTAAAAAGCTTGACTTGCAAATCTCATGTTTTATCTCACTTATCTAGACTCCTCATGACTGATAGTTTTTCAATCTGTGGATTTAGAACCAATATTTAATCTAGAAGGGTTTGCAGGTGACCTTTGCTATTTTGCAGTTGTGAATGAATCTTTATAGAACAAAAAGAATGTTTTCATGTTTTATTTGATTTGTCTTGATTTCATCTGTGATACCTCTCAATGCTTAAAAGGTCCTTCTTAACATGGATCTACATCTCTCTCTTTGTAAATATTGTCTAATGTTTGGTATTATTTTCTTAAATGTTCTTTATTGCATTGAGCATTTTTTTTCCTCGCAAGAAAACCTTGTAGGCAAAGCCAACGGATCCTTCCTTTAAGGGCATCCCAACCCACAGGTCTAGACTGTGCACATCGCCAAGGGGGATTAAACGCAGCCACTTGCTGGCATGGAATTAGCCAAATGCCCGACAACATTATTGGCCACTATTTAAGTTAACCCCCTTGGGCTTTTCATGTTTTAAACTTTTTTCCCATATAACTAAGTACCTCACCCTTCAACCTGTACTCAAGGGTAACGCATTCTTTAGGACTCAAGGCCATTCAACAACTAGGCTTCAAACCATTACAACAAAATACTCAATAAACATGTCACTAGAGGGAATTGAACCTGGGTAGACAGGATAACAATCATTCTTCCCATTTACCTGAGATAAATCCACTTAACTTATGTTTTAATTTATAAGTTTTAATGTTACATATCTCATCCATACTGGGATGTTGTTTTCTATATGAATATTATATTGAGTGGAGAGATGTTACATGTCACCTCAGCTCTAAAAATGGAGCATTTCAGATCTGTCTTGTACTTAGGTTTTTGAATGCACCTTGTTTCTCTCTGGACTGTACTATAGATTTGAATTATTTACTTCATTCTCTCCAGATTGTACAATGGATTTCACTTATTTGTTGTGTCATTTAATTTTCTTTTTTCCCTCCACAAAAGCTAGATGTGCTAATGGGTTATTTCTAACACATTTCTAACCTTTGTTTCACGAAAAAAATGGCAGGGCATTTCTTTTTTCCCATGTGATACAGATAAGCATAAGTACAAAGAAGGGAAGTACAGCCTTGAAAATTAAAAAATAATGGCTTCTATACAAAGCAACAACCAAAAAGTAAAACCTACATTAAATCTACAGTCCTGTAATTCTGTCTTTCATAACTAGTGTCCTATTTTAACCTTACCACATATTTATATACCAGTCCTCTCCATGTGGTAACTGGCATTGGTATAAGTTACTCAAAAATAGCACTAGAAAAAAAAAATTATAGTCATACAAGACTTCCAAGTATTTACTTATTTTCTCTCTATGAGTATGTTGTATCTTCATTATTGAATTTGGTAGCAAAATAAAAGTTCTATAATTCCATAGGGTTCATTATTATTTGCATAGAAAATTTAGAATTCAACATCTGCAATCTGTGTTATCTATAGGATGTTTTTGTCTGTGGGATTGCAATATTTTTTTTGTCATCGTTTATTGTTTCAATAAAATATGATACCGTATGAATTAGGAAAAAGGGCATCCCTATCATAGGCTAATTTTTCTAAAAGGCTTAGCAGCTGACCTTTACCATTTGGCGGTTGTGAATGAGACTTTACAGAATGGTCACTATGTCATATTTGTGTGAGTCCATTCTTCAGAATGTTTCTCCAATACATCTTGCAGATACCTAAAGAGCTTGACTTCCAAATCTCATATTTCATGTCACTTATCTAGACTCCTCATGAATGATAGTTTCTCAATCTGTGGATTTACAACCAGTATTAGTTGATTTATGACTATGTAGAAAATGATTCTTTGAATAACTGGCTTCATTATCCACAATCTGTTCAGGACATGAGTTTCTTTGGTTGGAGCTCTTCCTCACTTCCATGGAAGAAGAGACTGAAAATTGCTCTATATGTAGCTAACGATCTTCATTATATTCATAACCACACATCCCCTACTGTTGTGCAAATGATATCAAGAGTAGACATATTTTCTTGCATGGCAATTTTAGGGCTAAAATTGAAAATTTTGGCATGGCTAAATCTGGGATTAATTCTCTTACAAAGCACACCACCGGTACACAAGGATACATGATTTCAAAATACCTAGCCGATGGATTTGTTGCCCCGATGCTTGATGTGTTTTCATTTGGAGTACGCAGGTTTGAACCAAGAAAAGTATATCTTCATAATATTCCAGCGTTGTGATGGAAGGATGCTTAGTTCAACTTGAAAAATATGTCATGTGGCATATACGTCAACAGTTTTACAGGCTAAGATATCTCTTCCAACTCTTTACAGATACCTGTGATTTATCAACAAGTGAACTCATCAAACCATGTCATTCTAAAATGGCTCAACAGATACAGGTAATTGCTTTTATTCCTTCAAATCTAAGTATGATTATTTGTTGCAACTAATGTGATACTGAGATTTTGTGATGAACTCTATCGTAACTTCACCACAACATGCTGTGTGACTAGAAAATCTGAGCCTTGCTTTGCAGCGAATCTTCCTTTCAGTGTAAAAAACAATTGCAACATAATGATTTTTTGATAATAGAAAGATATTTTCAATCTTAAAAAGGACAAGATTATTTAGGCTGCTCTATTGGAAATTATGGTGTTTCAGAATTGTAATGGTTGATAAAATAGACATGAAAAAGGTGGAAAATCTCTATTTTCATTTCTTTTGAGATACACATCAAATTATAAAGAACACAAATGTAAATTTCTTACAAGTTGGAAGCTTATACCTCCTGCAGCTCTCTCTTTGTTTTTATGACAAATTGTGGCTTCTATACATAACCAGCTTATACCAACATTTTAGTAATTTTATTTCCCAAAAGCATTAGAAGTGCCGATTTCACTCATTGTCAAGATCCTATGTTGTATACATTATTTTAATGATCGAAAGTAGTGTTTGTCTTTGAATGTCAAAGAAAACATTGCTTAACTTTTCTAATAGTTTTGACACAACAAAAAGTAGAATGGCCTTTCTCAATGGCATTATTGCACACACCATATATGGTGATCCCCTGCAGTTGTCCACTCCTCCATACAAATAGAACAATGTAGAGCCTCAGCATCACTTGTAAGAAGTAAATGAATTCTATCACTTGTGCTCTCATCTCCACTCATATGAGAACTTTTTCCCTTGTTACTGATTTGTTGATAACTTTCCACTGTCGACTGTTGAACCTCTGGACTAATTACCAACATACATTGATCAGTTTTTAACTGATTTTTTACTTTCCATTGCTACCTCGATTCTTTATTCAGCCTTTGTGCTGCAACCATAGAGTTTTCTTATTGTTTCAGTTCAAGAACAATTGTCAAAGTGGAACGAATTTGAGCCGTTTCTTTTTGTTTTGCATGAGAGATATGTTGAACAATATGCTTGAGATAATGATTTTCAAGATGTATATGCAAAATTCAAGGGACCCAAGTAGAGGAATTGGATTATAACATGTATGATAACTTGTTGTACCATCTTGGTAAGCTTTGTATTTTACAGGAAGAAAGAGTCAACATCATAAGAGAGGCACATACTTCTCTTATTGCTGGTCATTTCGGTATAAGTAAGACGATGGCACATCAACAAAGGTATTGTTATTGGTCTTGTATGGTTGAAAGTGTGTCACATCTTATTAGAGGCTGTTCATTATGTGATGTAAGTAAGCCTAGAAATAGAAATTTAGGATTGTACACACCACTTCCAGTTCCTTCTCGTCCATGGGAAAGTGTTTCTATGGACTTTGTTGGAGGTATTCGTATAAAAATAAGGAATCATGATTGTATTTTGTAGTTGTGGATAGGTTCAGAAAAATGTGTATTTTGATGGCATGTAAAAAGAAAATTAAAGCTGAACAAATAGTGCAGTTATTCTTTCAGAATGTATGGGTGCATTTTGGATTTCCCACATCCATTGTTAGCGATCGAGATTCTCACTTTGTTGGGAACTTTTGGTCAATATTATGGGTATTCATGGACACAAAATTGAAAAAGAGTACATTATTTCATCCGAAAACAGATGGTCAATCAGAGGCGGTGAACAGGATGGTGATACATATTCTCCAAGGTTATTGCAACAAGAATCCTAACTTTTGGGATGGAAACTTGTACTATATTCAACATGCTTACAATCAGGCCAAGCACTCTTCAACTCAAACTTCGCCATTTGAGGCATGTTTGGGATACTTGCCTAAATCTCCTTTGGATATCACTTTTGGAAAGGACGTTTCTATTGATGGTCATAGTGACATAGACAAAGCTAAAAGGTTCATTGAAAAAATCCAATTTCTGCATCAAGAAGTTCAAGAAAAGTTGGAAAATATCCAATTCAAGTACAAAACAAGGCATGATAAACATCGTGTAGATCAAAAATTCCAAGTCAGTGATGAAGTTTGGCTTCACGTTAGCAAAGAAAGGCTTCAAGGAGAAGGTAAAAAACTAAAGCCAATACGATATGGTCCATTCATAATTTTAGAAAATATTGGTGATAATGCCTTCAAGTTGGATTTTCCTTCATATATGAAAATCTATGTTGTTGTTGATGTTGAGAAATTAAGGTTGTATGAGCTGCCTTTGATTGAAGATCAAGGAGAAAATGTTCTAATTCCTTCCATTGAGGGATTTTCTCCAGAATACCTTGATGAACTACAAAAATACACCATTCCTGGCAGAAGAACAAGGTCTTCAAAATGAGGGAATGTGGAGTACCTTCATGTGGGGCTAAAAGGAATAAATCCAAGCAAATCCAAATGGATCGATATTGGAAAGGTGAGGGAACTGTACCCTCATGTACTGAACAATTGAAAGTGATATTTTGTGGTCCAAAATCTTCCAGTGGGGAGGAGTGATCAAGTGCTCAAACTTATTCTCAAAAATGAAAGTTGTTGGAATGGTGTGGAACCTAAACGACCGCGTAGATTTGTTGTTTTGAATCCGACACAAATAGTTTCGCAGAAAACCGACACCGTATGCTTTTAGAAATAAGTTTTGTTTGTTTTCCCAAACAAGAATTTTTTTTCAAAAATAATGACCGCTGATTGTGTATTTTGCACCACTTGCAGGCTGCCACATGGCCTCTCCTCATTGGCTGAAAAAATTGATTTTTTTTTGGACGTACCACAACTTGACATGTGGCAGGTCCTGATTGCGCTATTGTGGGCAAGTTTGATTGGCTGGGATGGTGGCCAACCACATGCTTCCATGTGGCCCAATCGAAGGCCGCTATATGGCAGCATGAGGGGCCACCAAAATTTGGTTAAGTGCCACACTGCACCATCGCGGAGTCAAAATCGGAACCACATTCCAAAAAACACAATGCTTTCACTGATCGAGCTACCATATTACTTGTTAAACCGTAGTCCAAAAACTATCGATAAAGATTAGGTCGATGGAGTTTGGGGTAAGTGGTCAGGGCTTAGACCTGACACCCCATAATACATGTGATATGAACATGGCCAGAAAACTATGGGCGCGGAGGCCCAATGAATTTTTTTAATATAAAAATTACTGTTTCGGCCACCCATGTTTAATTAATTTTTCGAACTTTACACCTTGGTGTGCGTATTAACAGTCCAACAAAATTGGCCGAAATTTCGCCAATTTGTCGCCCAATTATTTTAAATCAAGGAAATTTTGTAGGATGGTTCAAGATTTTGGGGAATTTGTGTTGCGATTAGCAACAAAACTAGGGAGGCTTATAACTTCTTCAGTTTTTGACCAATTTTGGAGCAGGAAAGAGGCTAAATAGGCATTTTTGACAGTTCTGGAGCTAATGGAACAGGTTTTAAAGCCATTTGAATACTGTAAATATATTCATTCACCATTTTGAGAACAATGATATAGATTCAAGCCATTTTAAGCTGGACCAAGGAGACGTAGCACAGGAGGGGTGAACTCCTTCATCACTTGTTGTGTTGTGGTTATTTTTATGCTACATTTTTCGATTGTTTCTACTATTTCAAAGTTTTAAATTCATGTTTTATGTGTTTAAAAATTAACATGAATGCTCACAAAAAATTAGTTTTTAACACTTGTAATTTACAAACCCTCAACCACATTTTCATTAAGATATCATATAGATCACTAAATTGAGAAAACTTGTGCATTTCATCCCTGTTCAATATACTTATAAAACTATACAAATTGCGAATATATTCATGAAGGAAATTTTTAGATTGCTTGGTATTCCTAAGGTAGTGATCTCTGACAAAGATGTGAAGTTCACCTATGCATTTTAGAAATATCTTTTTACAAGACTACGTACCCAAATTAAATTTAGTACCACATACTACCAGAAGAGAGACAAAAAAATAGAACAGGTGAATAAGGTTCTTGAGGATATGTTAATAATGTATGTTAGGCAACAACAAACCAAGTGGGAGGATTATCTCTACTTCATAGAATTTTCTTAGAAGAAAAAATATCATGTCTCATTAAAAATGAGCCCTTTTGAAGTGTTGTATGGAAGGAGGTGTCCAACACATATAGACTGGAGTATTCCAGAAGATAATTTAATATTATTCCTTGATATGTTAGGAGCAAATGGAACAGATAGTAAATAAGGTTCAACAGAACTTGAAGGCTACTCAAGGGCAGTAGAAAGGATATACAGGTAAGAAAAAATATTTTAGAAAATTCAATGTACTAGGGGATCATGTATATGTAAGGGTCAAAGCCAATAAGGGCACATTGATATGGGGGAGTTGTACAAAACAAGACCCCCTATTTTGTGGACCTTTCCAAATAACGGATTGAATTGGATCTATAACATACCAATTACCACTACTTGGCCACATACACATACATAATTTGTTTCATGTTTCTCTGTTAAAAAAATATGTGTATGACCCTCAACATAATACTAATTGGGAAGAAATACATGTATAATCGAGTTGTGAATGTGGCTTATTTTATCAAATGACATAAGCTAATGATATAATTTAAACTATGAAACATGTAGAACCGAACGAAGAATTCCTCGTGTATTCTCGATCGGAGAAAAATAATTTTACAAAGGTGAGCTATCACCCAAGTTAAAGTGCAGTGGATACACTTTAACCTAGAATAGACCACGTAACTAGATGAGGACCTTATAGGGAAAGTGTATCTGGGCTTGTTTCAGGGACAAGAATAAACATCGAGGACAATGCTTATTTATTTACTTTTACTACGGTAACTTGTTAGACTATGTGTTGGAAAATCGAAGTAGTCATATTAGGGTTTGATTCCCTGGTATTGATAATTACTTGTGAGTGTGTTTTCTTCTTTTACTTCTTTATTGTCTTCTCTTTCTTCAAGAAATAACCATATTATGTGTGTATGAAGATCAAAAAACAAGAGACATAAGATGTAGGCACTATTCCAGGGAAAAACCTCCCTCGAGAGGAAAACCATGTAAAAATAATTCTTCCTTTCCATAGTATTCTTTGAGACTCTTCACCCTAGAAATATCCCAGACCTTCCCTCCACACCAAATCAACGTCCCAGATATTCGACCCCTTTCTAGCAACTTTGACTAGGCAACATCTTCTAGCAAAAAGCAGTTTCTGGAAACAACAAAACTTGGAAGACATTGATCTCAAAATATAGGGCTAAAAACAAAGAGAGAGAGGCACCAAAAATTTTATTGTCTTCCTTTCCTAAGAATTCCCTAAATTTTCACTTCCTTCGGCTTCCTGACAACAGACTTTGAACTTCTCGAGCTACTCTTCATATATCGAGATAGCTTGAGAGATGATGATCCAAATCACTTCGACTAGCTTATATTTATAGGCTTATTTGTGGGTTGAATGAGTTTCCTTAGGCTGAGTTGATCTCCTCTAGGCTTACTTAACCTTTTTACATGATTTAAAAGCCCAAGAAGGGTCTCTTTGAATGTACAATAACTCTATAAACTCAATATTAATCTTAGGAGGTGATAATGTGGACTTTTACTAATATAACGATGCCCCAAGCATGAAACCTAGGCTTTACTAAGTCATTGTAACAATAATAAAAAATATTTTCTTTATTCCTTTTCCTAATATATTTCATGATGGCTCAACTACATTAAATGAAGACCAAACCTAGTTACAAATTTTAACACTCTCTCTTAACTAGGGAGGTATTCATCATATTGAAACACAATATAATATCTCAAACTATATAAAACAATGAAGAAATTTAGGCACTGCAATGACATGGGCTAGATTCTTGACCAGGGCAATATATTCATTGGTCTTTCAGCAATTTAGGCACCGTAATGCCATGGACTAGATTCCTGACCAGGGAAATATATCCAAGTGGGAATAAGGTGGACTCAAGATTTAGGCCCCTTTAGGTACGATCAAGCTTACTTGTTAACCACAACCTAGGGACCTAGGTGCATATCCATGGTCAGAGCTCTATGAACCACGCCACCCTTCCCTACTTTGGGACCTAAACATCCATAAAAAGTGTTGGATAGATGTCCTCACATGAAATTCTTCACTCACAAATCCTCTAAAAATCTCTTCCATTTCCTTATCATTAATACAATCACCAATCTCAACCAAACCCAGTAGGTTTCTCATATACTCAAATTTCTTATTCCGAAGAGCCTTTGTTAGTATGTCTTCTACATGTTCATCTATCAAGACATACTCCAACTTCATGATACCATCATGCACCAAGTTCCTAATAAAGTGGAACTTATTATTTATATTCTTCGTTCTCGAATGAAACACCGGATCTCTAGAAATCTTGATACAACTTTGATTGTCACAATTAATCATAGTAGGACCCAGAGACTTCTTGAACAAGTCTTTCAAAATATTCCTTAACCAAAAAACCTCCTTTCCAACTTCACGTGCCACCACATATTCTTCCTCGACACTACTCAAAGCAACGAGATCTTGCTTCCTACTCATCCATGATATCATAGAAGCTCCCACACTAGAACATCCTTCGGTAGTGCTCCTTCCATCAGTCTCTCTGCAACCCCAATAAAAGTTTTTGAAGCCAATTAACTTTAATTCCTTACCATAATATTTTAGGGAGTGATATATAGTTCCACGAAGATACCTCAGTATATTTTTGGAAGCTATCCAGTGATCGTGACAGGGCTCCAACTGAAACTGACTAATAATTTATGTTGCAAAACATATATATGGCCCATTATTTACTAGATACATTATGGAACCCACCAACTATCGATATGACTTAGGATCCATGATACTAGAGTCAGATTCCCTCAAATTATTGAGATTGTTGGTCATAGGAGTATTCATCACCTTATAATCCATCACCACAAATTTCTACAACAAGTTGATGATGTACTTTCCTTGCCCGATATATATCTCCCCAAGTCTCTGCCATACTTCTATACCTAGGTAATTATGAATTAGTCCTAGATCCTTCATTTCAAATTCAACTTCCGATGTATTCTTGAACTCTTGAACTCTTCGCTCTACACCTATGATGAATAAATCATCCACATATAGTAGAATAATGACATGATCATAATTTGCGACCTTTATGTAGAGATTAATATCAAAACATCTTTATGAACCAAATTGTAAGTAGATATACATCCATCCTAGCATACCATGCCTTACCTATTTGCCTCAAACCATATAGGGCCTTCTTAAGTCTGGAAAAATGAGTCACTATTATTACCTTTAAATCCTCCAAGTTTTCCGATGTACACTTCCTCATCACTGGTGCCATTTAGAAATGCGGTCTTCACATCCTTTTCTTGGATATTCCACCTCATTATAGCAACCAATGAAACCAATGAGCTAATAGTAGTGTACCTTGTTTTAGGTCAAAAGGTCTCTTCATAATCAATGCCTTCTTTTTGAGATAAGCCCCTTGCAACAAATCTTGCTTTATATTTGTTTATACTTCCATCAACTGCATGTTTGATCTTATATATCCATTTATATGTGACCACTGATTTGTCATTAGGTCTAGGAACGATTTCCCAAACCCCATTATTCATGATGGATTGATATTCTTCATGCATTTCTTTCTTCCAAACCTTTTGATGTGAAAATTCCTTGAATGTATATGGTTCGACTTCTATCAATGTTTCCATATATGCAGCATAACCATAATATATTTTTAGTTTCTTTCTTTCCCTGAAGGGTCGTGCAACTTCATGTCCTTCAACATATTCCAATATAGATTTCAACCAATTTTTCCTCTTTCTTCTAGTTGGGATGACCACCTATTGAATAGGCTCACTTGGTCCTTCCTTCTTCAATATTTGTAGTAGATTTTTCATGATGAACTTCTTGTTCTTCAAATATGTGAACTTCTTCTTCATCAGAATCAACCAGTTTCATAGCTCCATTGGTTTCCTACCAGCTCTGGACAACTCTTTGCAACATACTGTTGTTAACCCTCATCATTCTTTATGAACAGAACCCCTTCCCTTACTCAGGATTTCCTTTTTATCATCCGGGGGGAAGTAACTATCAGAAAATACCTCTACCTTTTTACTCTGGAATATTGGAATTATTTTACCATTCAGTTAATCCATTTTACTCAGTATAATTTATCAATTTTATTTGTGAAATAAACTCAAGTCTTATTAAAAAATAACCATATTGGTTAATTCTATTTCTTTTAATAATCCCAATGTATCATAAAAAGTTTGTCAGTCGTAATTAAAATGAAACAGTGTGTTACAAAAGGTTTATATTGGAGGTGTCAAAAGAAAATTATTTTTGGAAGAAGCAATATTAAATTCGTCTCATTGTTGCAATTGTGATTTTGTTGGAGTAAAATATATTTTGTTGGAGAAACAAACTATTATTGTTTGTGGGTTAAATTTATCAATCTATTTGTGTGAGAATAATGTTGCAAGTGATTTATCAAAGTGTCGAAGAGAACATATTGGATGGAGTAACATTGATTTTCACGGCCAAAATTATTGATCTTGCTGGGAAAAATCTATTTCACTACTCTCAAATCCAAATTTATCTTTCTAAACTGAGATTATTTTGTTCGGCAAAAATTATCTTGTCCTGCCAAATTTCCGTGTTGTTTGGTCCAGTTGAATTTCTTGGTAAATGGATTCTTAGTAGGGTTACCTGTTATGGCATTTATTAATAAAAAATTGTCATTCACCTGTTCTCCAATTTTTTCTAGAAATTATTAAAATTTCAACAAAATTATTGCTCTATATTTTGTGAAGTATGTTGTGGCATTTTTTAATAAAAAATTGTGATTCACCTACTGTCCAATTTTTGCTAGAAATTATTAAAATTTCCACAAAATTACCTCTAGATATTTTATGAAGAAATTTTATTTGCTAAGACCTTATTCTTGTTCCAGTTATTTTATTTTCCAGATCCAAATTTTTCTATTAGGGCCAATTTTACAGCACAATTTATTTGTTAGACCCTAGTTTATTTTCTAGAGGTTTTGCGGGACTGAAGAGTGGAACATTGTCGTAACAATAATTTTCCCAATATTTTTCTAGATTCGATGTGAGGATCTTCGTGTTAAATTTTCAAAATTTTATGAGTAGATTTGAGGGCAGAAACCCCAATGCTTCTTCAGCAACAACAACGATATTTTTTGGGAAATGCATGCTACCTATTTAGTTCATTTCCAACACTTGGGTCTACTTCATTTCATCTGGGTATTGCATGTGTGAATTTTGAGATCATATTTATTTATGTTACAAGAGTTTCCACTTTATCTGCAAAGTGTTTGACAAAAGTACTACTTGCTTACAATTTGTTAAAAAAGTTCAGATATATTTTTTAATAATTCTTGAGTTAGTGAGGGAGCATGGTGTCAACATGAGGTGTTCATATTAAATTTGGACCTCTACATAATTTTTTAATGTGACTTGTGAGGGATGAGTATGTCAAGTGAGAGGTCTATGTATTGAGTCAGTTTGCCATGTATTCAAAACATTATTGTTGTCTCGTTGAGTACATAAGGTATAGAAACTTGGTTTTACTAGAACATGGATAATACCTCCAACAATAAACAATAATATATTTTCAAAGGAGATCCATGTTATTCTATAGCAAGAGTGACCACAAGGAGAGTATTAGATTGGATACAAACTTATATCACATGGGGCAAATTTTAGACTCATGGGGTTTACAATAAAATCCCTTCTCAAAATAGAAGAACTTTCTTCACTCCTATCCAAAGTGGATCAGCCAGATGGGAAGGGCTTGATTTGGGCTTTAAATCCAACCATGATTTCCTTAGTACAACACAAGTATTTGTAGCACCCTTCTGTAGGGGTCAAACTTCTAGTTACCTCTTGTATCAGTAGTATCATGATGTTGACCGCACCTATACCTCTTTAAAGTGATGACATAATGAGGAGATTATTCAGACTGATAGTAGATACCTTTGAGGATGTCAATAAAAGTGTGGGTATTGCCTTCGAGAAGAAGGTATATATTCTAGAATTCATGGCCTTGATTATATATTATGACCTCATGTTTGACTTATAATACGATGACTTGATTCTCCAAATGTTTCAATGCATCTTCAACATTAGGAAAAATCATCCTAACACAATCAAACACATGTGTAGTTCATTTTTTCTTCATGTATGAGAGGTCATGATGTCATTTGCAGGAAGTTACAATCTAGATTGATGCCCATTTGGAGGAGAGAACAATTGATCTCACCAAATGCATATGAACTAGCTGAAAGGTTGTTTGAGAAAAACATTAGTATGTTCAAAAGATGATTGACCTAGGAAGAGTTGTGAAGGATCGATGGTGACTAACCATGAAAAAGGAATGATTTTAGGAGGAAGGGTCTTTACTTCATCTACAAGGAACCTTGGGGACCTGATGACTCATGCTTGAGTGATGCAAAGGAGATGGAAGAGGTAGAGCAGGAGGAGATTCCCTCTAAATTTCGGGATGAGGATTCTTCTTTGGATGATTCCATGGGGTCATACTAGGATGCCTCTAGGGATCAGGAGTAGTCTTTTGGAGTTGTTGAAAAAATACAAGATTTATATTCCAAATTGTATAGTGAGAAATCAATGGACCTTATGGGAGAGATTCAGGGTGATGAGTCACCAATGAAAATTCAACATGAGAAACATATGGTAGAGGATGAGTCATCTGAGGAGTATGATATACACATTATGGCATGATGAGGCTTTTGTGGAGATTAATCTATTGGCTCATTTTGAGCCCATGATGGAGGAGAATGAACATCCATCCTTTTCAAAAACCATTGGTCTAGAGAAAAAATATGTATAGGCAACTAGAAGGTTTATAGTATTTGTGAAAACTTGTCGTAAGGAGGTGTTGAAGCCTAATAATATGGTTTTGCAGGAGTAGCAAGGAGATTTTTTGTTAGATGAGATGGGATCTTATGGAGATGTTGGTGCATCCAATTTTGGGCCTACCAACTGATGAGGTGTAGATAGTTGTACAGGAATCCAACATAGCTACATTATTTCTAGGAAGCGTCCCTCTCCAGAAGTATATAGACAGGGCGTGCAACACAGTTTGACCACTTTTACCCATTATAGAGAGAGAGGTAGGGTTTTCTTGATGGATATTGGTTATTGAACGAATAGAGTTGTGTGAGTTACGCAAGATGCAACATAGGGGACTTGTTCCATATATAGGTTCCTATGTATATGCTCCTTCCCATATGATGGATTGGCAAGAGATCATGCATTGGTACCCTATTGATTTAGTATCATTCTTTCTCAAGAACATAGTGTAATAAGGGCCCTCATAGATGAGGGGTAATACATGCTCCTATTTGTAGCAGGATGTAGGTTAATAGTTCATCAACATTCCATCTCAACATCAACAATGTAGGGTCGACCTCGACCTATGCGAGAGGTTGGATTGGAAAGAGGTGATGAATTGGTATTCCATTGGTGGAGCATCATCTATGGCCTGAGACAGAGCACAACCACAACCATGGGTTATGGGAGATGATGATGGGCCATGGTGGCATTGAGATCCAAGTGGATATATGGTTGGTAGGTTAAGTTGGAGATGGATTTGGAATCTAGGTATTGAGGGATCTATTCATGTTGGTTAGCATGCAAACATGGCTTAGCAGAGTGGTCTATATGGGATTCTGGTATGAGTTTGCAGATGGATTTGTAGTGAAAAAATATGGATTTCTTGAGGGAAAGAAATCTTGGGGCGAAAGGATTTGTTATGTCCCAATTTTGATTTTCCTCTATAGTACATCCAAGGTGGACTTCCACGGCATGGGATAGCCAGGACAAGGGAGCAAGATTATGTCATCATGGGTCACGGGGTAGTTTTGAGGAGTTTTTATGGGATCTGATTGCATTAACTTGACATATTATATCATATACAGAATATGTGTTTTCTTCCATTTCATTCTAACAACTTTCACAAAATGGGGTTATTATTGAGCCCGAATTAATTAATTTTGCTTGAGGTAGCATTCCAAAAAATATATTTGATGGAATGCCTCAATGTAATAGCTCGTTGGAACCGAAACAAATATATTTACATGATCGGATGTTGAGAGAGTATGGTGGGTGATTTACCATTTTACCTCATTAAAAATAACATTAATTAATCATTTAATTAAAAAAAGGGGAGATAATTAATTGGAGGAAAAAAGGTCAAAGGGACTTATAATAAAATTAAAAATTCGCTTAAGATAATGTCAAGGGAAAAACTTCTAAAATAAAAATAAAATAATGTAATAATATGCTTCTATAGGCCTATGTATCTATCTTTGGAGTCTTTAAAAGGAAGAGGAGGAAATCATTTGGGACATCTTAGATTCGAGTATTTTCCTTTGGTGTGGATTGAAGAATTCAACTCCCTACCATAGTAGCCCTAGGACAGAAACCCTCTTGTGATTTAGCTAGAGTGGGCGAGAACACATCTTCCCCCATGGTAGATTCATTCAGAATTCAAGCATAGTGCATTGATTCTTCATTTTGGTTTTGGAGGCCTAGTTTTAGAATTGGCGTAGATTATTTTGGGGCCAAATTATTTATCTCATTTATTTTTAGTTTTATTAGCATTTATAAACTATCTAGTTAATATAATAAAGTTTATTTTACTTCCATTTATATTTTGTCATGTTTTCCCCTAATGGGGGTGACCAATCGATGGTACAAGTGTTTGTTGCGGGGTCCTTAGGCCATGCTTTGACTCCATGGGCTCATTTAAGTTTATACCATGCATGATCTGGGTAATTACTACGTCGGCGGTTGGGAAGATTCAACCATATTCACACTTAAATTTGCGGACATGCTCAAGAAGCAGTCCATTGTGGAAAATCAGGCGATGAATTTTAGTAAGCAAGGTGTGAGGGGATGCAACCATGGTGAATCCCCATGGTTTCCACCTTGGCTGAGAGGGATAGTGGAGCTTCTAGGTGCTCAATTTCGGTTGTGACTAGACCGATTGCTCTATCCCTAGTACTCGGGCACGCGAACATGCACCACTCTAGCTTGGATCAAAGTCTTTGTCCGACACTGTTTGGCACTCAATAAAATCCTCTCCCTGGCCCTGCGGATATCTAAGAGGGGTAAGCATTTTGGTTTTTTCATTTGTTTTTCTTGGTTGCATGACCTGAATTATGTCTATCTCATGTTGGGAAGATGCGAGGGTGAAATCTCTCTATGGTTCCGCCTAGGTGTTGTTGGGTGTGAGGAAGGCTTCAGGGTGACTAGGGAGAATTTAAGGCATTTCTCGTTGTTCAATTATGTATGGTTCATTTAAGGTGGAGGGAGTGTAGGGTGGTGGTTTTGGTGTTTTCTGCTCGATCTTATGGTTTGGTCCATGAATTATTGGTCTTGCTCCGGTAGTCGAGCGGCATGTGAGCCGTTGGAGTTCCCTCCCCCTAGGTGGTTTAGTATATTTGGCAATTTTGGTGGTTTGTATTGGTATTCTATTTTTTCCACTTCGGGGGCTTGTCTCTATTATTTGGTTGTTTCGGTTGGTTCGATGCCCTTCTCCATGCCCCTTTATCAAGGTCGCCCTCTTTGCGGCGGTGGGCAACAAGTTCAAGGTAGGTGTCCCGAGTTGGGCCTTACCGCATCTTCAGCTAAGTTGGGTAACCAAGAATTTGAGGATACCAAGACCCTTTCTCAAGTTTGTTCGCCTAGTCATGTGGTTTCTCCGATCACCATGGAATCTCTTACTAAGTGGCTTCGACATATTCAAATCAATATGGATATCCTCAGGGACCATAGGTAGGAAGACATAAATGATATTATGGCTTACTTCAATGGCATCCCGTATAGATAAAATGAAATTCTGGAGCAGATGGAGAGCGTCTGGTGCCATCATCGTCACATTAATTACCACCTTCGTAGCTATCATATGGATTTTTTTTCCATCTACATTAATGCTAGAAATCCTTCCAGAAAAAATGTATGTAACTTGTCTTTTTTAGTTTTTTCTAGTCCCCCAGCTCAAAAAAATTGGTCAGAAGGAGAGATTGGGGGTTGGTGAGATGATCTCTGTAAGATGTATTTTTTTTAAATGTAATGAAAGCATCATTGAATGACCAAAAAAAATTTTTTATCATGTTTTGATTGCTGCATTTTACTAGCAATTTTTTGTTAATAGATGAAATTTTTATATGAAGCATTTTTGTTGAGCCAAATTTCGAGAATTTCCCAAACGTTTTCCATCTGGGACATTATAGTCATGGTTGTGGTGGTCAGGGCCAGGGGAATCTCCCTAAAGATCCATGGATTGATGAAAATGCCAAGCTCTTTGGCCCTGACATCCCTGCGCATGTCCATCATGCATTGGCCTCGCTAGAGGCCAAGAAAAATAGGCACATATGGCAAGCATTATGGAATTAGAAACATGTTGAATCAACATCTGTAGAAACAGGAGCAAGCCAGAGAGGGGGGAAAATAGTTGGAAGTCAATGCCCAAGTTATCAACATTCGTCAATCTATATGCCAACTACATAAGTTCTTTGGAATTTCCTTTCATCTTCTCCCTCTTTCACCTTCTTCCTCCAAATCTTAGGATGGCTCTTGCACCCATTCCTTCTCCCCTACATCTCATTCATCTTCTCTTATGGTAGATGACATGCACCTCTAAATCCAGGTGGGCTAGAAGTAGAGAAGGAATAGGCTCAATAGGAATCAAGCGTGTATGTCTGCCTCATTGTGGGGGAGAAGTCGGAAGATGAAACTTCGTAGATGAAAATTAACAAGGAGTAGGAGCTCTCTTGAAACTCTAAAAGAAAGCATGTGGTATGACCAATCAATTAATTTTTTTCCTATTATTTCTCTTTAGAGTTCTATGACTAGTACTCTTTCAGAAAATTACATTCATTTTTGTAACTATGTTAACAATTTTTTGCGCAACTATCTCTTATATTTTTCTTTGATCAAGTATTTTCAGACATATTCTTTCATTTAAGGATCATCTTGTTTCCCCTTAATGTGAAAATGGTCTCAACTATGCTACTCTCGGCATCACTATGGCCCTAGTTTCTTCAGTGATCTCATGTTTGTAAACATATATAAATTATTTTTGCTAATATAAAATCTCCTACTTACCATATTTATATATAGATATAATTAATTATTTAATATTTATATAATAATATTTTTTAAAAATTAATAGACTTATCCTATTATAATCCATTTATTTAATTAGTTTTTTTATAATTTTATAATATAAATTAAATAATAAATATATTTTAAAAATACAAAATTATGGTCTATATGAAATAATCATTAAACAAATATATTTTTATTAAATAATGATTATAAATATTTTTTTTTAATTTTGATAATCATTAAACAAATAGATTTTATGAAATAATCATTATAAATATTTTTAATAGATTGAAAATTTATCAAAGTTGAGATTTTTCTATAGTTTAATATTATTTTTATTGTCTCAATTTTATTTAAAATAAGATAGGTTTAAATTATATATTCTATATACTTTTAATGTCATTAAAAAAATTTAAGATGTTAATTTCATTAAAAAAATTTAGGATGGTAATTTTATTTAGGTGTCAAATTTATTGACGAAATGATTTTTTTCACCACATTTTTTTAATTTTAACTTAAATTTGTTTAATATTTTAAAAACTTAAGTTTAAGTTATTTAACTTGTGGGCGATAATTTTTTGAGAGTGCTAAATTTATTTAAGAATTCAAAAATATATTTTAAACAACAAAAAAAATACATTTTTATTTTAAATTATAACTCAATTATGAGAAAAAAAAACTACTCTATTTATAAATTAGAATATAAAAATATCTTTTCAATTTAATTAAAAAAAATAAAATTTTTATATAAAAAAACAAAATACTATATTTAATTATAAAAATATATAATATTAAAATATAAAGATGGTTTTGGCTTCAAAACGTTGATTGTTATTTTTTGATAATACAAAATTTATATAGAAATTCAATTTGAATGAGGTAACAAGCATATCACAAATTGGAAATGAATGGAGATTATATATCAACTCGGAATTCATGTGAATTATACTTATTTGAAAGTAAACTTATAAATTTATGTGTGGGAGCGTGTATATATATATATATTTTGTAAACTTGGATATTTAAATCAATAAATTTCTTCATATTTAAATTTTATTATTATTTATTTTTATGTGATATATTAATTCTTTTATATTAAATAATAATAAAAAATATTTTCATAAAATATAAGATATATATATATATATATATATAAAGTCTATCTTATAATAATTAATATATATATATATTTTATAATTATAATTTAAATAGGTAAATCAAGATTTATTTCTAAATCAATTTGTATTTTTTTAACTCTATTTTTATAATGAAGGTGTTTTTTTTTAATTGGTCTCGCTAGGATTTTTCTACTTTTTTCAATTATAATTGACAATTGTCCATCCGTTGTTTTTTACATGGATCAACTTTGACTTTAAAAAACAAAAAAATTACACATTTTATTGTAAAATGAGCCATTTTGTTAAACAAAATTTGCTCATATATAAATGAATGTTATAATAATAATGAGGAACTTATCATGGAGGAACTTATTAGAATTGGCATAATCTCAAATCCCTAGGAAATTGGTGGTCAATACAGCCTAACAAACTCTGTAATAGCTTATACACTACAGTCGTTGATAAACATTTCACAACTTCACTCATCAAGACATAAATTTACATACATAAATAAGTGCATATGTATATATGTGTATGCCGCAAGATGAATACATATATCCATTTGCATATATGAGCTAAATAAAAAATAATATATGAGCACCAATCAACATACAAAGCTATAGATGCCCAACTAAAATTGAAACACAAAAAAAAAAAAACATAAAAAGAAATCAACCCCAAATTCATAAATGGAATAGTTGAATATTTCTTAGTTTCAAGGCATTCATGTTCTCTTAGTAGGTAGCTTGGAGGTCCACATTAACCAATTATGAATTATTATCAATAATTATTAGATGGATTGTAAAGATTTAACCTCCATGAAATATTCTAGAATACATAGTAATGGCCCATGATATTATAACAAAGCCGATTTACAAATTAAGAATCTCAATGATAAAGTAGGGAAAATATATATTTAATTAATTTTTAATATCTAAATTAAAATTAAGTTTGTTATTTATTTATTATTTTTAATGTGTTTGAAAAAAAAATATTAATAATGATAATTTAATTTTAAGATTATGGCTATATTAGGAACTAAATTGATATATGAGATTTTTTCAATTTATGTTTTTAAATGTATATATATTTTAATCCACTTTAAAATTGAACCTATAACATTTTACCAAAGAGACACATAACCTTCAGAGTTGTTTTATGTATATATTAAATTTCTCACCTTTTTATTTATACTTTGTTTATATGAAATTGAGATTTATAATTTCTCCATTCCACATACAAAACAAATATATGTAAAATAAACAATTCAATCATGTGAAAAGTTTCCAAACTATAAATGCATATCATATACTTTGTAGGTACTCCTTAAAATCAAGAGTGAGGATTGTTTGCTTAATGTTTCAAATTAAAATTGGGGAAAAATAAAGCACAATAATTTTTTTATTGAAAATGTTAACATTCAAGTGATGGAAAAATTATCACATCAATTAAATACATCACTTTCATTTAAACTAGATATTTCCAATTTTATTTTATTTTTCTGTAAGCTTGATAGGACTACTTCTTCATCATGTCCAATATATCACCTAGAATAAGGCAGGGAATTAAACCAATTCTCATCCAAACTAGTTTTTTTACCAATTTTATTACCATGCTATAATAAAATGCATAATTCCCAATAGAGATATCCACAACCTTATAGGCCTTACATATTAGAAACCAAAAATAACTAGAAAGACACCAATTACCATAATCAGTCATCAGAATTGAATGAAACAATATTATATAGCCCCATTCCTGGAGGATGAGGAGGACGATATAGGAAGTTGACATGTTTCTCAAAGTGAGCAAGCCAAGCTACCAACATTTTGATCTTCTCAGTCAACAGATTATTCCCACATCAAGCAACCACAATTATTTCGTGGAAATTACAATAAAAATAATGGATTTTCTCCAACTTGGCCATAACTTCCTTGTGTTCCTCCCTCCTAACCCTATCATGAGACTCTAGCACACTTACGATAGATTGGATCATTTCCTGGAGCGTCATAGTTCTCCCAACATGCCTAGAAGATGTGCGTCTAACTTACCCCACACCACCCAGATTGTTGATCTATCATTGTGTGCTCAAGACTCGGCTATGACCCATTCCCCTATGCTCGATGTCTGCTCCACGACCCCTCTGAGCTAAGATCATGCTAACTGTGCCAACCACAGGACCGGTCGAATACCTTTGCCCATCAAATGCTCCACGACCCCCATGCCCAAAGCTGCGCATAATTTTTCCACCTTTGCTGCTTCTATCACCATCTTCTCTCACACTACCACCGTGGACTCCATCCGACACAATTGACCCCTCCCCAAGATAGGATAATTCCACCTTCGCCTAGATAGGGGAATGCAAGGAACATAGACTTGGCTTCATGCTAGTGGTCGTGTCAAAACCCATACCCCCGAGGCTAACCCCAATAAACACCAAAGAAAACATAATTGAAACCCGCACCACACACCCACAAATTATGTAGACTACTAATTGTCCATCCTCCCCCATAAACCTAACATTACACACAACAGAAAAAGAAGTAAAGATAACCCAATGTTGATGGTCACCTCAACCCTGAAAGACAATCCCTCACTTGGAAAAACGAGAAGCACAACTCCCACTTGTGCACAAGAAGAACTAGAAGTTCAGGCTCCCAAAAAAAAGACCGACACCAAAGGAACTGTGCTTCATTGAAGGGAATTCTTCTATTAGTGTCCTTAGGAAGGAAAATCCACGCAATGCCTACACTAGAGAACCAAAACAACACTAGCACTAAGAACTCCACTCGAGAAAAACTGCCACTACCAGAAGCTTGGGTGCCACTTAAAAAGGAACAGACACCTTACACAAACAAATGAAGAACCACCACCCAGAATTCCAAAGCAAGAATATACTCAATCCCAAAACATTAATTCCCAAAACCGACCAAATCTTCAAACAACACACCCTCCAGCTAACGAACGAAAGGGAAAGTTTCACCCAGAGAAATAGGGAAATATTTCTTACCTTATTAATCTTGTAGGAGCAAGGATAAACATAAGACAACCACCATACCCACACGACCCTAAGAAATGAGAAAACTGGTAAATAAGTATCTTTGAATGAGCCTAAAAACAACCAAATTGTACCATGCGTCATACTTATATGTAACTATCATAATTTCGATTTCATTGATCCTCGAGACGATACATTTCCTTTGCACGCAGGTGAAGGAAGATGTTTCAGACATTCGAATGCAGAGAAACTAACCACAACGTGATGGAAGGGTTGAATGTCTACCCTCCTACGCTCATACCTTATGCCAAATGTCATTCTTCACGTGACACATGGTTCCAAGTGTCTGACACCCCCATCGGGGATGATTATTTTATTTGTTAAACATAATTACTTTATTAAGTTATTTATAAAAAGTTTTTAGCTAATCAAATTTACTTTTAATTAGAATTATTTTAAAAAATTCCACATTTAAATATGTATATTAATAAAAACTTGATAACATTACTTTTTGCAATTTACATATTTAAATTACTAACAAATAAGAAATAAATATTCATCACTATAATATGACATTGAAAATAAAATATAAATAAGCACGGTCATGCAACATATCAGTTACTCAAGTTATAAAAACTTTTACAAGAAAATGGTTCTTATTTTTTTTAAATATAATGAATTATCTCCATCATGGAACTAGGTTTTTACATAGTTTGAAATCTGCACTCCAATATTTATTTATATATCATAAATAAAAACTAAATATATTTATTTTTAGGATGTGGTTAAGGAGCTTCATGTTCAAAATCTATAATACCTATGATGTAGTGGGGAACAAACACCTTAAATTAAATTTGATTAAAAAAAACTATTTTGGCCATGGTTTTTTATGCTATTCTTCATGCTAGCATATTAATAAATATGATATGATTTACATTAAATTATGTATTTTTAATGATATCCTTTAGGGTTTAATGGATTTTTTTAGGTAGAGTGATATAAAATGTTTAATTGAAAAATTAAATGGGTTTAATTTTTATTTTTTTCAACCAATTTACAGTTAGATCATAACCTAAACAATTTTTTGATATAATAGAAAATATCTAAATTTTTTGTCAAGTTCCTATAGAAATTTAGACTTGGGAAATTCTTAAGATAACTCCCACAAAAAATTACTTTAACTAATTACGATAAAGTCTCAACTTAAATCGTATTCAACCTAAGACGTTATTGGGTATTTTTTTTAATGAATGACCATCCTTGACTTAAATACTTCTTAAATAGGTTAACTTACTACAACAAGTAAATTTTCAATTCCAGCAAATCTTTTCTATACAAACTTTTAATTTAAATTTAAAACTAGAATTAATGGCTCAAGGAAAATGAGTTAACAGGGAAAATTTTAAGAATGTTAGTTTATCTTAAAGTTGAGAAACCTTGGTGAATATTACTAGTTCCCAATATGTAAATTGTAAAAAAATTTATGATATTTTTGTAAAAATATTTAGGTTTCTAATTATTTTATATTAGTATATATAAAATTTTGGTGATTTTTAGGGCAAAAAAAAATTATACTATAAAATTTGGGTGAACCAATTTTAAAAAAATGGAAATTGGTGAATCTTGTTTTTGGAAAAAGAACGAAAAATTAGTCCACCTACAAATATTAGCCCCTAAAATTTTCCGTGAATGAGTCCAAATTAATTTCAAATTTTTAAAAGGAGATAGTTAAAATTCTCAAACAAACCCCCTTCTTTATGATGATTGCAGAATATCTGGGAATTTGAATAACGTCACTCCAATGAAAAATGCTCTTTATTTAATCTCATTATCAACGCACTGACTTTAGTCATTTCCTCTCTTCAATTACATTTTTTGTGCACCAGAGCCCACTAGGACCATTAGTAATGTTTCTCCTTGCATGTTATAGATTGAATATAATATGTATATAATATTTAGCCATATTGATATTATTTGAGACTATTGCATGCATTAACACATGTCTTCCCCTCCACCCTTTATGTTGTTATCTTTCTTTTGGTGCAACATTTTTGTAGTAATATCATAGGCATGTTTAATTCTTTCGGTGTATTTTACACTTCTAAAAACAATTGCTAGTTTATTATTTCTTTAATATAATATTATATAACCTTATATAATAACATATCCTTGAGAGATCACCAGATGGTATGTATTCTTATGTAATTAAAATCGTTTAAAAAAAATTAAACGTCTATCTAATTTAAACATTTTAACATGACATAAAAGAAATTAATAATTTTTACATCAATCACTTAATGTGAATATGTACATTTTATATATATTAACCAATATCTATATTAAATCTAAATCTATTAAATATTAAACTTTAAATTATTAAATCTTGAACACTCTGCCCTCCATCTATCAAAATCTAATCACAAAGAAAAAGTAAATTTCGCTTGGAATAGTATGCAATGAGTGTGACATCCTTAAGTAGGATATGCTTGCATTGGTGATGTATAAATGTTCTTCAAACAGTTTGGAATATGATGCAGATTTGAAGTGTTTGAAGCCGACTAACAATATTAAAACATTGCATGGATAAGTGAAGGAGACAATGCCCTATATAGTATTTGGCAACTACTACGAATTTGTCTCATGGTCGCGCCTATGACATTCCAGCGAATGTCTCGTACTCATGTTCAAGGCTTGATCACTGCACCATGACCCGAACATGAGCGAAAAACAAATTCGTTGGTGTTCCCAAAAGAATATATATTTTCCATTCTCTCCGTCACTACTCCACACGATATTTGTATATTTTCAATCATCTCGAAACACTTTTGCAGTCTATGCCAATACTGATTGCAAAAATTCCTTTCTCAACAATGCCAGCAGATCCTACGCGAGACCGTCACACCCGTTGCATTTTGTTCAAAAGAGAGAACTCTCATTCCTCTTTACGAATCTCCCCACATCTAATTTTGTATTAAAAAGTGGAATGGGCATATCAAAGAAATAATCTCCTCATTGATGATGGTGTGAGAATAGAACACAAATCCTCATTGTAAACATTATTTGTGCATTATTTGAAATAAATCAGTCTAATGAGTGAAAGATTTCAGACAGGTTGTGCAGAAAATTTATAAAGAATATAAAGAACGTTAAGGCTTAGTTTTAACACTCTTGCTTACCTGTAGTCTGGTAGTTCATCCCGTACATAAAAACACAAATAATATTTCATGCATGTAGTCTGAACGTAGGTTAATTGATAAATAAACAAGGGATATATATATATATATATATATATATATATATATATATATATATATATTAATGAAGTATTCTAAAATGATTGAGTAAATCTATTTCAATATTTTTAACTTGGACATGCATTAGCCGTTAAGCAGATTTTGTAAACATTCACGCAAACATTAAACCAATTACAAATGTCCGAGCAATTTGGTTACGGGACAACCGTTTGTAAATGGCGGCTAATTTCTGTGAAAGACAGCGATTTCGCACATCAACACATTTATGGTTTATGTTTAAAGGTAACAGATTGAAGTTGGGACATGCAATGTGGTAAGTTTCGCGAGATGCGAAGTGATACAATCTACAATCTCTGACAAAGATCGCGCATTGCATGTGATAAGACCTTTCGGTGATTGAGAAATGTTTTGTTAAGTTGGGTGATATGCGAAGTGTTAAGTTTTTCGATATGCGAAGTCGGTAAAGATGCAAAATTGCGCTATGGTTTGGGTAATGCGTTGTGGAAACAAAATACGCTCAAGGATACATGCAATATGGGAGCCGCGATGCGAAAATAAATAATATGCGATGCCACGTAGAAAAGAGTCCTAGTAAGTGTGCAAAGTCACGTGAAAGGACATAAGGGTAAGGTAAAGGGTTAAGCGCATAAGTGAAAGATTATTTTAGGTTCCCACAAAGCTTATTTCTGCATGTAGATTGGAATATATACTCAGATATAAGTATTAAATCTTGGGAACGGGCAAACTTATTTAAATTTTATGTGCATGTCGGTAAAAGTGTTCTTTTCGCTGCATCAAGTCGTATCAGAGCAGGGAAATATTTCCTGCAGAGCGAGTTTTTTGTGCGAAGGAAGGAGGTACAAATATGTTGAGGATTGGTAAGCTTGTGGTCTTTATATTTTTGTGAAGGTAGCATCATAAGAAGGTGAGAAGATTGTAGCAGCCTAGAGCAAGGAGTGCTCAAATGGTTCTAGAGAAGAGAGAACCAGAGAGATGTCAAAAGACTAAACTCAGAGGGAAGAAGCTTAGTAGGGTATCGGGTAGCAGGGAAGACTTGCTACTACAGAGGTTTTGTTGCAGCTCATGAATGTTGTTACAGAAAGATCACAAACACAATTCCACAGAGGATGTGGGTAAAATTGCTAAAGAAGAGGATTTGGTACTGATAGCAAGCATCAGACTTATTACAAAGATGAAGAAGGCATATGAAGAGGAGGTCATAAAATTTTTTGTACCTTGGGAGTCTGATCAGGAGCATCGGACCACCCTTAATCAAAATTGATTATCAACGCTGTGGAAGGTGAAACATGGAAAACCGTTTGTAAATGGTGGCTAATTTTTGTGAAACAGAGCGATTTTGCACATTATCACATTTAACGTTTATGTTTAAAGGTAACAGATTGAAGTTGCGACATGCCATTAAGGGAATTTTGAGGTCTAAAATGGGCCTCCTAAGGAAAATGTACAATCAAAATTCACTTTATGAGAACCAATTACATTTTAGGGGATGACATCATCTCTAATAGTTGAAGTGCCATTGCTTGAGTTAAAGCTACTTACTCGTCACATTCTCAATGGTGGATAAAAGCACATGGTTAACCATGGTAGTGCTCTAAGTAATTTTAAAGTCAAAGTAAAGTACTCATAATAAATTTCATTTCACACTTTTTGAATAAAAATATATTATTGTCATTTAATATTTCTTAAAAGAAACAATGTATATACCTATATATTTATTATGAATTATTATTCTTATATAGTATATTAATTACATGTTATTATACAATTTAAATAATATAAATTTTAATTAATAGCATATAGTATAATTAAGAATTTCTAAATTTATATTTATATTTTATTTTAAGTTATTTAAGTACAAAGGACAAATGCATTAGTTGTTCAATGATAATTACTTTTTCTTGAAAAGATCATTCTTATTTATAGTCACATCAATACAATTTTATTATTATTATTATTTTGGTACAACTTTTGAATTGAATTTAACTATGGTTACATGGATTGCGGTGAGAAAAGTGAATTGCAAATTCATAAATATTATTTTATTGGTTTAGTTATTATTTTATTATTTTCTTAGGAGGCCCATTTTGGATCTCAAAATTCCCCTAATGCAATGTGGTAAGTTTCACGAGATGCGAAGTGATACAAGCTGTAATGCGAGAAAGATCGTGCATCACATGTGATAAGACCTTTCAGTGATTGTGAAATGTTGTGTTAAGTTGGGCGATATGTGAAGTGTTAAGTTTTCCGATGTGCAAAGTTGGTAAAGATGCAAGATTGTGTTATAGTTCGGGTATTGCGTTGTGGAAACGGAATATGCTGAAGGATACATGCAATATGGGAGCAGCAATGCGAAAATAAAGGATATGTGATGCCACGCAGCAAATAGTCTTGGTCAGTGTGCAGAGTCACGTGAAAGGACAGAAGGGTAAGTTAAAGGGTTAAGCGCATAAGTGAAATATTAGTTTGGGTTCCCACAAAGTATATTTCCGCATGTATATTGGAATATATACTTAGTTACGAGTATTAAATCTTGGAAATGAGCAGACTTATTTAAAGTTTCTGCGTATGTGGGTAAAAGCGACCTTTTGGGTACATCAAAATATTTTTGTAGATCTATTGTAAATTTGGATATTTCAATTAGGATAAGAAATGAATAAATTTCTTTATTCTTAAATTTTATCATTATTTAATTTTATGTGATATATTAATTATTTTATATTAAATAATAATAAAAATATAATTTTGATAAAATATAAGATATATATATATATATATATATATAAAATAATTAATATATTTTTTCTCTTTTTAATTATAATTTAAATAGATAAATGAATATTTATTTCTAAATCAATTTGTATTTTTTAAACTCTATTTTTACACTCAAGGTGTCTCTTTTTGAAATTGGTCAGGTTAGGCATTTTGTACCTTTTTCATCTCCATTTGACATTTGTTCATCGGTTGTTTTTGACATGGGTCAACTTTGACTTAAAGAAAAAGGGAATTACAGATCTTATTGTAAAATGGACCATTTTGCTAAATAAAATGTTCCTATATATAAATGAATGTTATAAATAATACTGAGGAACTTATCATGGAGGAACTTATTAGAACTGGAATAATCTCAAATCCCTAGGAAATTGGTGGTTAGTGTAGCCTAACAAACTCTGTAATACACTACATCCGTTGATAAACATTTCACCGTGTCACTCATGAAGACATAAGTTTACATAGAGAAATATGTGCATATGTATATATGTTTATATAGAAAGACGAATACATATATCCATTTTCATATATGAGCTAAATAACACATAAGGTATGAACACCAATCAACATACAAAGATATACACGCCCATTTACATATATAAGCTAAATAACACATAAGATATGAACACCAATCAACATACAAAGCTACACGCGCTGAGCTAAATGTGAAACACAAACAAAAAAAACAAAAAAAAAGAAATCAACCCCAAATTCATAAATGTAATAGTTGAATATTTCTTTGTTTTAATATTCTCCTCACGAAGATGAAGGCATTCATGTTCTCACAGTGGGTAGCTTGGAGATCCACACTAACCAATTATGAATTCTTTTAAATAATTATTAGGTGGATTGTAAAGATTTAACCTCCATGAAATATTCTAGAATTTTCATAGTAGTATACACAAATCCATGATTGGGATTTATCTCCAAAATAGTTGTTTTTTTTACCTTTTTAATTATATATATATATGAACAAGTGTCATATGAAATGTGTTACGGTTTTTTGGGCAAATAGTATTGATAAGACATAGTAATGGCCCGTTATATTATAACGAAGCATATTTACAAATTAAAAATCTCCATGATAAAGTAGGGAAAAATATATTTAATTAATTTTTAATATTTAAATTAACATTAAGTTTTTTATTTATTGATTTATTTTTAATGTGTTTGAAAATAATAATAATAATAATAATAATGATCATTTAATTTTAATATTATTGCTAAATTAGAAACTAAATTGATATATGAGATTTTTTCAATTTAAATTTTTAAAGGTATATATATTTTTATCCTCTTTAAATTTGAACCTATAACATTTTACCAAAGAAACACATAATCTAAAGAGTTGTTATATATATATATATATATATATATATATATATTAAATTTCTCTTATTTATATTTATACTTTGTGAATATGAAATTGAGATTTATAATTTCTCCATTCCACATACAAAACAAATATATGTAAAATAAACAATTCAATAATGCGAAAAATTTCCAAACTATAAATGCATATCATATACTTAGTAGGTACTCTTTCAAATGAAGAGTGACGATTTTTTACTTATTGTTTCAAATTAAAAATGGGGAAAATGCATATTCGCTCATTATTAAAGAAAAATAAAGCATAATAAAAAAGTTACTGAAAATGTTAACATTCAAGTGATGGAAAAATTAGCACATCAATTAAATAACTCACTTTCATTTAAACTAGATATTTTCAAATCTAGACTCCATGTACAACTAGATATTTCCATTTGAAAATTTACATTATATATATAAGTCAAAAAAATTTTAATTACTCAAAAAGTATATGGAAACATGTCAAAATGCATTTGGTCTCATCCAAAGTAGGTTTTTTTACCAATTTTATTACCATGCTACAAAAAAAAATCATAATTCCTAATGGAGAGATCCACTAGCTTATAGGCCTTACATACTAGAAAACAAAAAGATCTAGAAAGATACCAGTTACCATAATCAGACATCAAAAGTGATTGAAGCAGGATTATATGGCCCCATTCCTGGAGGAGGATGAGGATGATATAGGAAGTTGACATGTTTCTCAAAGTGAGCAAGCCAAACTTCCAATGTGTCGATCTTCTCAGTCAACAGATTCTTCCCACATCAGACAACCACAATTCTTTCATGGAAATGACATTAAAAATAATGGATCTGCTCCATCTTGGCCATAACTTCCTTGTGTTCCTCCCTCCGAACCCTATAATGAGACTCTAGCACATTTATGAGATATTTCATAATTTCTTGGAGTATTGTAGTTATCCTAGCACGCCTAAAACATGTGTGTATAACTTCTCCTAAAATACCCGGAATGTTTCTCTGCCCCCGTGTGCTCAAGACTCCACCATGATCCATTCCTCTATGCCCGATGCCTGATCCATGACGCTCTGAGCCAAGATCATGCTAACCCTCCCAACAACAAGACCGATCGAATACCTTCGCCCACCACGTGCTCCACGACCTTCATGCCCAAAGCTACATTTAATTTTTCCACCCTCTTTGCTACTATTACCATATTCTCTCACACTGTCACCCTGGACTCCATCCAACACAAGTGACTTGTCCCCAATATAGGATGCTTCCACCTTCTCTTGGACAGGGGCACACAATGAATGTAGACTTGGATTCATGCCAGTGGTCGTGTTGAAACACATACACCCAAGGCTAACCCCAATCCACACCAAGGATAACATAATCATAACTCGCACCACACACTGAGAAATTATGCACACTATCAATCATCCATCCTGCACCATAAACCCAACATTTCACATAACAGAAAAAGAAGGAAAGCTAACCCAGTGCTGCTGGTCACCTCAACCCAAAATCGTTGTGAAACAATCACAAATCTAGGCTAGAACTTGCAGACAACACAAGAAGAACTAGAAGTTCATGCTCCCAAAAACCCTAACTGACGCCAAAGGAACTTGCTTCATTGAATGGAATTCTTCTAGTAGTGGCCCTATGAAGAAAAGTCCAGGAAATTCCTACCCCAAAGAGCGAAAACAACACTAGCACTAAAACCTCTGCCCGAGAAAATTGCAAATACCAGAATCTCGGGTTTCACTTAAAAAGAAACATACACCTTACACAAACAAACGAAGAACCACCACTCGGAATTCCAAAGAAAGAATATGTTGAAGCGCAAGAAAGCAATGGCCATTTAAACACTTGTCCTTTTCGCTATAATGAGGTTATAGGAAAAGTAATCTTAGAGAACCCCTCAATAAAACGTCAATAATAACCAACCAACCCCATGAAAGATCGTATGTCTGCTACGTTCTTAGGTACTCTCCATTCCATGATAGTTCTTATTTTTTGAGGGTCTACTTCTATACCCTTAGCAGAAATAACATGGCCTAATATTGAATCTTCTCTTTATAAAAGTCACACTTACTTAATTTGGCATAAAGCTGATGTTCTCTCAACATTATTAACACTATTTCTAAGTGTTTTGTATGCTCCTCCATATTTTTCGAGTAGATCAGTATGTCTTCAATAAAAATTAAAACAAAATTATCCAAAAATGGATGAAATATTACATGAATTAAACTCATGAATGTTGTTGGTGTGTTGGTCAAACCAAATGGTAAAACCACAAATTCATAGTGCCCATACCAAGTACGGAAAGTTATCTTATATATTTCTTCATCATTTATCTGCATTTGATGCTACGTAGATATTATATCTATTTTTGAAAAGACAGTTGCGTCCTTTACCTATTCAAATAGATCATCTATCCATGGAAATGATTTTTTGTTCTTAACAGTTAGTTTGTTGAGTTGTCTATCATCCATACACATTCACATAGTACTATATTTCTTCTTCACGACCAGTACTAGTGCCCCCTAAGGAGACACACTAGGACGAATATATTCCTTATCTAGCAACTCGTGTAATTGAATTTTCAACTCAATTAATTCAGGTACACTCATTTGATATGGTGCACGTGATATTGGTGTTGCCCCTGGAATTAATTCGATGGTGAAATCGATGTCCCATTTTGGAGGTAAGCCCGGTATATTTTTCGGAAATAAATCCATAATGTCTTGTACCACTGGTATGTTCTCCATCATACGAGTCTTATCTTTAGAATTAGAAAATCCCACCTGAATGGAATAAATCTGAAAACCTTTTCTGATGCATTTTCCCAACTGAGATGCAGTAACAGGACACAGCTGAAGTGGTTTCTTAATCCCTTGCAATTCCTGGCATGTTCCATCTTCTGCCTTGTAATAAATTATTTTCTCTTTGTAGTCTACTAGTGACCAATGCACTTCCAGCCAATCCATTCCCAGTAAAATGTCATAAGAGCCTAAAGGTAGGATGTTCAATTCCACATTTATGTGCTGGTTTCCAACCTCTAGGGGATAGTTGAAAACTTTAGCATTAACTCTCCTCTTGGCCCCTGTGGCAAATTGTACCAACCAGGGATTTTTAAACTTCTATCTATGCAAATCACACTTCTCTAATATCGTCGGATTTACATAACTTAAACTGGCACCAGGATCAACCAAAATTGAAACAATTTGGGAGTACATCTTACCTTCTAACTCAATCATGGTTTGTTGATAATCTGATTTCCAATACTCAAGAGTTGCATTAATTATTGGTATATTTCGTGCCACATCCCCTACTATAGATTCCTCTTTCCTCTCCTATTTTTGGAGTTGGTTTCATAACATTTACATAATAATAAAAAAAATCTTTTACATCCTAGCATAACACTCTAATATAATGATTTAGGTCTACTAGAACTGTACCTATGCATGCAAATTGAAATATTTATCTGCCATAAACTATAATGCATAAAATTCACATTATATTTTTAACCCTTGGGGCTAAATTCCCTAGGTATGAATCTGCATATACATATATATGATATTACACTCTCAAACCCATGGTATATCAATATAATACCCTATTGCTATCTCCTTTGAACATACAATACGATGCATCATACGGAAAGGGAATATATGTGACGTAACTCATTTCAGTGCATTAATTATTAACGGGTTATATCACATTGATTATCAATCTTGCAATCTTGTCAACTGGTCGCATCCGCAACTCCAAGGTAAAGATTATGTTGTACATTTAGTAGATTATTTTATTGATTTATTTTAATATCTGCATCATCAGACATACGTACACGGGGTCCTTTCTGATCTTGGCATCTAGGCGTTTATTAGCCCTTAGATTCTTATCGATATACAGTCGAATATGGGTTGGAGGTGGTTAGGGTGTAAACCTACCCCTCCCAAACCCTAACCACTTTCATTTGTTTCAGCTCTCTGTCGGCTCTGCAACGTTTTCCCGCCATGGCTCCTTCGCTCGCTGTTCTGTTTTATGGCGAGGTAAAGACCTTCTTTCCCTTCCCTAGTTGTCTCGTAAAGACTATTTTCACCTACTATTATTTGCTTCGCGTTGTTGTTACCTTCTTCTCGGTGCTGAGGGGTTTCACCATTTTCATTAAAGTTAAGGTGTTTGGTTGTGCCTGTGTTCTGGCTTTGTCACTATGCCGGTGCATTCTCCTCCATCCATGGCCTTGCATCCTTCGGAAAAATCCATTCGACCTCAATGAAACTGGCTCAGGTAAATCCTTCAGTTTTTTGGAGTTTTAATGGAAGTATTTTTTATTCAAATAATTTTTATGAATGCATTTAATGACCTTGCAACCTGTTCTTTATTTTCAAGTTTGTCATACTAGATTTAGATTTGCAAATGGGGTAATTTCTCCTTCAGGATCTGTGCCTAGTTATCATTTTCATCTCGCTACTTTTCTGAGCTCTAATGAGGAATTTCTATTTAAGGTTCAATGTCTGTGGTTGTTTTGTAGGTATGGTTGCTATCAAATCCTACCTTCTATAGTCAACTAGCTTTGGTGGCCAGCCTATACTATTGTTTCAATGTTGGTTCAGGTACCCGACTCCTTAGTTGTCTCTATTGAGATGTTCTCAAACCCTTTTCAAACTAATATAATTAAAATTTGAAGGATCTGTAATGTTAATTTATTTTTGAAGTTCTTTGGGTTTTTTATTTACTCTCTTTGAGCCCACCGAGGCTCTCCGTGGGGGAATTTCTTTTTTAAAAACTAGGTTTTTGACTTTCATAGTAATGGAGGCTAAAAACCCCATACTCATAGTCAGGAGACAATGTTTCACCTATTTATGTCTTGCTGCAAATTCCATATTTTCGACTTCGATCCTCGGTACATATTTAATTGTTGTTTTGTCTATATAAACTTGTTTACAGTGATTTGCTTTACAAATTTATTAAATAGAGTCTATGTCGCAACTGGAATTTTTTCCATTCATGCGAAATTGTTACTCCTTACTTCATCATGAGTTTTCTATAGAACTTTGTTTTATCCCTATGAGGGTAGTGTATGGTTATTTCATGTTTCTTTCGGGATTTTACGACATGAATATCCTTATTGGGTTTTCGATATATTTTATTTTAACTCTCATAACGGTTGTAGCTAAAAATAACTTTAAAAAAATACTATTCCATGGATATATTTTACAATTATCATAATTCCATTTCCTCTCATATTATGCCTACAGAAATTTGTTCTGTGTTCAGTACATTTTATTCTTCATAGAGTTTTTTAATATTTTACTGCAACCATAATATCAGGAAGTTGTTTTTTGTTTAGATACATTTATTCTCCACTCATATTTCATCTTTTATTGTAATTATAATATATGACAAAATGAGTTTAAACTATTCATTTCTTTTGTTGTCTTGAATTAGAAATTGTAACCTCTAAATTTTTTATTTTTTTTAAGTTCCCTCCCCAGGTGTCCAGACCATCTGAATATAAAAGAGGGCTTTCATCCCAACCCTCATTCTGCGTACAATTTACTCCTCTTCAAGGTTAGCTATTATGTCTGGGGTTTTTCTTTACTCTGGATGGAACTAACTGTTCTGTTAATATTTACCCTCATTCCATAGTTTTCAAAACTAATTTACTAAACTGTCCAAATACAGTTATATAGACCTTCTTTTGCAATGAGAGATACGGTTTTCCAAACTAAACACTCAAATCTCAGGCATAAAGCATTTTACAGTCATAAATAATTGAATAATTTTAAACTAAACTGATATTGTGCTATTAATCAATTCATCACAGAATTAACACATTATCAACATACATCATACAAAGATTCTTTTTAGAATTAAAATACTTATAGAAATAAAAGGTATACTAGTTCCATTACTTTCAGGTTATAGTACCTACTTCAAATATCAGGGCTGGTGGTATCCTCCCAACCATGAGAGAGGCTATTATGTCCTTTTCTCCCCTCGCTCTCCTCGCTAGAGTGAGATTACTTAGTAGTTAACTAGAGAGACGACTCAAGACCATCGTCCAATCTTTTCTCTCATTATCAAGTTTATCAGAGTTCCACTTGCTCCTACTAGTTGTGGACACTCCCACCTTCCAGCCTTCTTGTTGTCTTTTTTTCTTTTTGCATAGAACCCCTTTTCCTCTTTAGGGTTTTGTTTTTATTTCCAAAGGAAAGGTAACTATCAAATAACTGCTTTTAATCTAACCACTCTTGCAACTTGGACACATAACCATCAATTTATATCTTTATAAAAAAATAAGGATTAAACTTTTGTTAAAAAAATTCTTAATATACTTATTAAGCCAGTCCAACTTAAACAAGTTAAATATATCAATCAAAATAACATAACAAATCAAATCCAGTCGTTACACAAACAATTCATTCAACCTATTTTATTATCACCATACATTAATTACATCACACATAAATTTATTTAAGTTCCCTATGGCTTCTAGGCCATTATACTATAAATAGTTCCTTCTAAATAAAGACCATTACATAATCATATAGTGATCTTACATTAAATTTAAGAACATCATATTATATATAAACATAAAAAATATTATATTATATTTATTAAACTTAACCTTAGACCTAAATGTAAAAAAATTCATTATTAGTTTTTAATTTTGGAACATTGCATTCAATTTTTACTTATTACATTTCACCATATTACATTTTACCAATACGGTTTGGTACAATTTTATACACTATATTTAGTTTTTACTTATTACTTTTTAACCTATCATGTTTGACTTTTAAGGTTTAACATAGTTACATTTCAACTTACATTTAATTTACATAATTTATTATATTTTAGTATGTGTTTAATTACTTATTAGATTTGAACTTACAATGGTCATTAGATTTCAACTTAGAATCCACTTAAATTTAGTAATTATAAATTTTTATTATTATAATTAAATATGAATATGAATAGTCCACGGGGTCTCGGATAGACAATGATAAGGTGCTTTGTTAAGGCACTCTTTGATATGAAGTCATTGGTTCAATCCCCAACCTATCGAGATGATATATTGAACATGATGAAGATGTAGTCCTCTGAATTGGACATGGTGAAGATGTAAATATAACTAGCAATTGCACCACATGTTGCAAAGGAAACACCATAAGGTTGTGGTATAAGAAAGAATAGCATATAATAAAGAAGAGGTAGTAGGAACTTTCACGGCTCCAACTAATCCTTCAGAATAAGGGGTGGATAATTATGTTTACTAGACCTTAAATCAAAATATCCATATTGGGTAATTGATGTGGAACAACTTATTTTTTATTAATTACATGTAAGGTGTGTTTTTTCATAATGGATGAGACATTTTGGCCAAAGTACTCAAGACCTCTATATGACGAAATTTGCATGTTTATTTTTTTTCTGCATGAAGGATGCACTTGGTTTTTATGACCAAATTGGGCAGACTTCACCCTTCCACAAAATTATTTTCTTCTATCACATTCACAATGTTGAATTCCTCTGATACTACTCCTATAACTCTGACTCTCCTCTATAGCTAGAATTATTTAATGGAATAAAACTTATCACTATGACTTGTACTTCATAAGGGACTACTAAAAAGCTTAACTATGGTAAATCCACCTTCACCTGTCATTTGAACATAGAGCATAGAGTTATCTTAATCGTCAATTTTATGGATAAGAGACTTTTGGACCCTTTTTAACCCTTGGGGATGATTAATTAATCTCAGTTCAAATAGTTTAAATTAATAAATTATTTACAATCATATTTCCATAATTCCTCTTTGAACGACCAATATTCCACTTCTTTGGAACTTTTCACCTCAGTCGGAATAACAAACATCATGAAGACTCAAAAGTAAGAAGAAAAAATTATCTCATAATCAGGGAATATAGTAACTTCTTTAAGGATCATAATTCAAGACTTTAGTGCCTTTTAAATATCATTTATTTTCACATCAAATAAAAAGCAACAATTAAATTTTGTAGTGACAAGAATGGGAACAAATTTTAAATATAATAACTCCCTTCCCTAGTGATAATACATTTTTGTTTTGAAATGAAATTATTTTCCTGATCTTTTGAATGATAGATTCCTCCCCAAGTGACCCTTTAGAGATATTTCTTTTTCAACTGATTGCAACATGTAAGTGTCTTTTATCTAGTATTTTTCGAGTCATTGAATTTAAAGGCAAATGTAAAGAGACTACTAGACAAAAAAGAACAGAGTGACAATCTCTTCTGATTTTCTTATGTGGGCCTTCTTCAATTGATGAGGTAGTAGGAACTTTCTCCTCCATAATAAGCAGTGGAGAATTATGTTGAGTGAACTACTACTCATCTAACTTTGACTCCCCCTTACAATTGGAATGTTTCTCTTCCCATAACTCTATCTTGGGTTATAATTCTAGCTTTCTCTTGTTTATGAATAAATTGTCTCTATATCACTATTGTCTGTCTCTTTTTTATTGCTTGCTTGAATCAATGCGATTATGTAGCTCATCAAGGTTCCAAAATCCTTGAGTACTCCATTTTCTAAAGAATCCTCTTTTGTTTTTAATTCTGCTATTTGGTCCTCCATAGCCTTGCTTGAATAAGTGAGATAATGTAGCTCATTTGGATTCCAAAATCCTTGAGTAACCCATTTTCTGAAGAGTAATGTAGAATATTTACAATCGTATTTCCATAATTCCTCTTTTAACGACCAATATTCGACTTCTTTCAAACTTTTCACCTCAATCAGAATAACAAACATCATGAAGACCCAAAAGTAAGAAGAAAAAATCAGCTCATAATCAAGGAATCTAGCGACTTCTTTAAGGATCATAATTCAAGACTTTAGTTCCTTTTAAAGATCATTTGTTTTCCCATCTAATAAAAAGCAACAACCAAATTTTGTAGTGACAATAATGGGAACAAATTTTAAATGTAATAACTCCCTTAGAGATAATACATTTTTGTTTTGAAATGAAATTATTTTCCCGATCTTTTAAATAATAGATTCCTCCCCAAGTGACCCTTTAGAGATAAAAAAAAAAAAATCAACTGATTGCAATAGGTAAGTGTCTTTTGTCTGTTATTTTCTAAGTCATTGAATTTAAGGGTAGAGGTAAAGAGACTACTAGACAAAAAAGAACAGAGTGACAATCGCTTCTTATTTTCTCATGTGTGCCTTCTTCAATTAATGAGGTAGTAGGAACTTTCTCCTCCAAAATAAGCAATGGGAATTATATTTAATGAACTACTACTCATGTAACTTTGACTCATCCATACAATTGGAATGCTTCTCATCCCATAACTCTATCTCGGGTTATAATTCTAGTTTTCTCTTGTTTATGAATGAATTGTCTCTATATCACTATTTTCTGTCTCTTTTTGAGTGCTTGCTTGAATCAGTGAGATAATGTAGCTCATATGGATTCCAAAATCCTTGAGTAACCCATTTTCTAAAGATTCCTCTTTTGTTTTTAATTCTGCTATTTGGTCCTCTATAGCCTTGCTTGAATCAGTGAGATAGTGTAGCTCATCTGGATTCTAAAATCCTTGAGAAACCCATTTTCTGAAGAGTCCTCTTCTGTGTTTAATTCTGCTATTTGGTCTTCCATAGCCTTGTCAACATCGTATCCTTCTAAAGAATCATACATTCTTGATAAGTATCCATTGTCCTGCTTTTCTTCTTCCAGATACTTCAAATCAAATGAATGGAACATGAGATAAGCTTCGTGACATTTTCCAAATTCCAAGATTCTCCATTGCACTTCTCATGTGTATCAAGGAAAATGGATTCCATACATTCAACATTATGCCTTTTTGGGGCTTGTTGTAAGGTTGGAAGCTTCTCTTCACCATGTCTCCTTTCTTCTGTATCCTTGACTTTGATACAAACAATTGTTACCGACCCCTTTAAAGGTAAATTTTGGAAATTTAAAAAATATCAAATATTTTTTTTAAAAATCATTATTAATTTAATTTTTTATATATTAAGAAATAATAATCATGAATTATAAAACAATTGTAACATAAATAATATATAACAAAAAAAACCATGTATTTTTGGAATAATAAAATAGTTGTAACAAAAATAATACATAATAAGAAAAAAAATGTATATTTGGATGTATGAAAATTTAGATACATTTGATTAAATAAAATTTTAAAACTTCCATATACTTCAAATCAAATGAATGGAACATGAGATAAGCTTCCTTACATTTTTCAAATTCCAAGGTTCTTCATTGCACTTCTCATGTGTATCAAGGAAAATGGATTCCATACATTCAACATTATGCCTTTTTAGGGCTGCTTGTAAGGTTGAAAGCTTCTCTTCACCATGTATGTTTTATTTTGTATCATTGACTTTGATACAAACAATTGTTACCAACCCCTTTAAAAGTAAATTTTTGAAATTTAAAAAATATCATATATTTTAAAAAAATTCATTATTAATTTAATTTTTTATATATTAAGAAATAATACTCATTAATTATAAAACAATTGTAACATAAATAATATATAACAAAAAAAACATGTATTTTTTGAATAATAAAATAGTTGTAACAAAAATAATACATTACAAGAAAAACTATGTATATATGGATGTATGAAAATTTAGATACATTTTATTAAGTAAAATTTTAAAATAATAATGGTTATAAACATTTAAAAATAATTTTATTAAATAATTAGTTTAGATCAAGAGTTAAGATTGATTTAAGCCATCTTAGTTCCCCCCTATAAAGAAACTACATTCCAAATGAATACTATGGGTCAATATCATGGGTTGTATTTATAGTTTATCATTTTATGTATTTTACATTTTTTATTTATTCATTAAACTAATTTATGTTAAATCTAGTTTTATTAAATTATTAATTTAAATTTTATTAAAAAAATTGAGGTTAAAATCTAACAACTTTTTAATGACAACATTTTAACTTAAAAGTCACCAAAACTTAGTTTCAATCTAACTTATTAAAAAAAAAAACTAACATTATAAAAAACATATATAAAAATATTTACTTGATTTAATGGCCTAAACATTTCAATTGTCTAACATTTGATCTGATGGCTCAAACATGGACACAATAACTGCTAGGAGAATAGATTTCAAATAATAACACCTTACAACGTAAATATAAATATAATAATAAAAAAAATAAAACAAGCAACTTATAACCATATTTATAATTCTCAAAATTCTTCATTAACCATATCTATAATTCTCAAAATACTTCAATATAACCCCAAAAACAAAAAAATAAAAAGATAGAAGATCCAATGTGAAGAAGCATATATACCACTATAGTTGTGTTATAACTACCGGTATTTCATTGACCACTTTATACAATAACGACAATATATATAATTCACAAAAAATTTCGAAATTGCGTGAAAATAAATACAACTCTCTAGACAAACATAACCAAAGAGACTAAAATGTCTAATTTGTATACAATAACCATAATATATATAATTCACAAAATTCTTCAAAATTATTAGCCTAAAAATGAGTAAAACTCTTTAGAAAAAATACCAAAAAGGCTAAAATGTCTAATGTGAATAAGCATTTCTGCCACTATAAGTGTCCTAACTATTGCCTATATTTCATTAGCCACTTTGTACAGTAAGCTTGCTTACCTAGTTTATATGTTACATATATTTAGAAAAAAGTAATTTTTTTTTTTTTAATAAGATGGTTGTATGATGAAGCAATAAACAAAATTATTAGTGGTTACTCTATTATGGTATAGTATAACAATATTAGGGTTTATTGTATTCTGTGGCAATATTATAAAGTTATTAGGGATATTGTATTATTATTGTTATTATTACATTATTGTATTATTAGAAGAACTACACCTTTTCTTACAATCCCGAGATTTAATTAATTTGGATGCACATAGATTTATAAGTCTTTACATTTCTAGATATTTACTTTAGAATTTTCTCCACACAATGACATCCTTTTGTTAGGGATTTAACTAACTTAGTCTAACCTACATTTACAAGTCTTTACATTTACACATATTTACTAAGAGACTTGTGTTAGGGATTTAATTAGGTTGGCCGCACATATATTTACAAGCCCTTACATCTCCACATACTTACTATAGAATTTGTTGGACACAATGGTGAGCATTACTTGGAAAGGAAACCAAGTTTTTAAGAAGGATTTAATAATTTTTTATAGAATTCAAAATCATTTAAAATTTTTAAGATTATTTATTTTTTCATATAGTTTATCTTTTTAATATATGACTTTTTATTTAAATTTAGTTATAATAAATATTTTAAAGATTCAAAATTTTGAAATTTAAAAAAAAAAATAAAAAAAATTTGTTTTAATAATTTAGCTATCTTAATTCAGAAGGTCTTGGCTCGATGGTAATTAGGTGTTCTTTTAAGGGAGTCCCCGATTTGAAATCACTAGTTCAATTCTCCATCTAATGAAAGTGATATATTGAGCATGATAAAAATATAGTCCCACCAAAAAAAAAAAAAATCTAACTATCCTTTATTATCTTCCTGTCATTCTTTTCTCCGATTTAAATCATTTTCATCTCATTAAAAGTGTATGAAGATTTTAATTTTCTTTTATTTAAATTAATAAAAACACATCTTTAATAGTAATTATTTTATATATAGATATTTAATTATAATTTTATTTTAAATAATTAATTATATTACGATAGTGCACATTTTTTGTTTTCATTTAAAAATAATTTAAAAACAACGACCTAGATAAAACAATGTTTTTGTTGCAATAGAATTTACAATTGATTGTTTGAATTTAATTAAAAATAAATAAAAATTCACTTCAAAGTGGAAGGCGACAGTTGTCCGCGCTTTTAGAAACTGTACAAACCCAATTGCATTTTACACTTCTATTAAAACCATAATTACTTTCTAAGTATTGTTCTATCCTCATGTGAAATTATTTCAAGGTCTATGAACATATATTATTTTCCTCTGCAGCTAAGATATATTATTTATTCCCTGGGTGACTCGGGACTTTAAATTCTCTGAGCGTTGTCGATATTAAAAATAGAACTTCCAGCTTCATTCATGTACATGCAGCACCCACCTTCCTGTCTTTTAATGGTTGTCTTACAATTTTGTCGTGATTGCTCTGTGCAGTTTAAACAAATCTCTGGCTTCAGTAATAAATCCATGCGAGAATTTGTTAATTTTTGTTGGGATTCAACCTCGAAAACCCTATCCTTTGCCTCGATCATTCTTTTTTAGTTCCGTGCTAAACCTAAAGGGATATGCAAAACCGATTTAATCACTTCCGGTTGGCCAAAAATATTTAGAAGTAAAATTCAATGGGATTATATCATTCATATATCTTATTCCCAAGGGCATAAAATATTTTGGATCTCTCATAAGATTAAGATAGATAGAAGACTGTAACATTAAATATTAAATAGAAATCACTCAATATGTAAGAACATGATACAATTAAAATTAAATCAAAATTTTCTTTCTTCTTAAAGTTGCTGAAGTTTTTATAATTGCAATATGACGATTGGATAAATCATCCATATATTAAATTGTATTAATACCTCAGTTTTAAATTGTCTAGTCTTTTGGAGGAGCATATCTTAGTACTCTTAAAGAGTAATCTATGTGATAGTAATGACAAATAAAATGTAAGATATAAAATTCCAAAGTGAAAATATACAAGCCAACACCGACATGAGAATGCAGTATCACTGGGTTTATGAAATCACTGATATTTATCAAAATAGGTCCCAACCCAACCTATAATGTATTCCAAGTTAGTTGCCAAACTCTATCAATAAATTGTAAAGTTACCCTCGTCAGAAACCCTAATCTTCTCCACCAAAGTTAAATCCTAAAACAAACATCAGAATGGTCGCTTTTATATAAAACAATATGTGATCACTTCATCTGACAAAACCTACAAACAAATAAACCTATCTAAAATGACCTAAGTTACTACGTAAAAATTAATATTATTGTTAATTTAACACTTAGTGAAAATTTAATGCGATATTCTTCTAAAATTGACCGCTTCATAAATATTAAATACTTACCTTAATTTATCCATGCCATGTTGCATTCTAAATTGACATGGGTTATCAAACTTAATCACTACAGGTTGGAGCAAAAACTTCGGTTCCCAGTTTGCTCAAACATTTCATTTATTAGTTAAACAAATTATTTGATCTATATGTTCTAATAAAATGTTTTATTTTACCTTTTATTAAAAGAATTGTTTGAGTTGTATCTCTCCAATATTGGTTAATTTTGATAGGTGCACTACTACATAAAGAGGGGTTTTAAGACAATTTTTGGGTAAATTGTCTTAACTTAAGACAAAAGAAAACTTGTGTATTGTCTTTAAGTGGGTGTTTCAAATTAAATTGTCTTAAAATATTGTCTCTATAAAGACAATACATAACACAAGCATTTTTGTCTCTCTAGAGACAATAGTAGCACTACAACAAAAAGGGGAGTTTTAAGACAATTTTTGGGTAAATTGTCTCAAATTATTGTCTTAAAATTTGTCTCTATAAAGACAATTGTTGGAATTAAAGACATATTTTCTCTATGGAGACAATGTCTTTAATCCTATCTATTGTCTTTCTAGAGAACAATGAATACAGAAAAATATCTCACCATTAAAATAAATCAATATAAAATTATTTAATTAAAAAAATCTACAATATAATTGAATAATTTATATTAGGGTATAGTGGAATCGAACCACCAACCTCCTACATGGTAGGTGCTCTTCCATTGAGCTAGCACTCTTTAAAGAATTATGTGAGGAGTTATGGCAGTCCTTGAAATTGTATAATAGGCATTGATTTTTTAAAAGCGTTCAACACATAATGGCATAATCCTTGTAAAATATATAATTATGCAAGCCCTTATTTTTAACTTAATAAAAAAAAAACTCAATGGAGTTAGCTCAGTGTCTCACCCTTGTAGCTTGACTTGCACAAAAGCTAATAATAAACAATAATCTAGCCATACAAAGAAAATTAACTATAATTAGCGCAAGAAATACAACCACTACCCAAAGAGTTACACCAACTTGCTAGTAGGCACTGATGACACATATGATGTACATAACAAGCCATGACTGCATCATCAACTCATTCAAGACAAATTGGGCACTTTCCTCATTCACCGTTACTAATTTCTTTGACCACTTCTTCAATGTAAACTTTTGAACGTATAGAACTAGAATCTCCATTAACACACATTTAGCTTCCTAGAAGAAAACGCCTTGCCCGCTTATACATAGTAAGGCAGCTATAAATAGTTAGCAACAATGGCTTTAGTAACATACAAAAAAGGGCTGTGAAATGTTTAACTTTAGCAAGAGGAAAAAAAATGTTGTATTTGATGAAATTGTTTGTCTAATATAAAGAGAGTTCAGTAAAAATGTTGTGGTAAACACAAGTTTGGGTTTAAATTATAAATTTAGCTAATTCAAAATCAAAGAAGCTTTTGAATAATTAAAAAGTAGCTATTGGTTGGCTAGATGACCCTCCCTGAAATGGCCATTACCTCAACTAAGTAAACCTTGCTGAAGAAAGGTCCTTGCCTTCTCTATAGTTTAGGGCTCTTCCTTTCACCAAGGAGAAGGGGTTTCCTTCTCCTGGCTATTGTCTCATAGTGGTTTGGAGTTTTGATACCATAAAGGTGTACCCAACAAAAAAATTATTTTTTTAGAGAAGTGGAAGATCATTACAAAATGTTTATAACATAATCCTTATGAATGAGGACTTGTGGAAGTCTTGTGATGGACGGAATCTCTGTACAAAAGTTCAGTCTAGAGATATCTTTCCAACAGAGAGTTTTTGGCATCAGCTCTACTTGATATCATATTACCTAGGACTTGAATTCCACAGAAATCCAAGAAGAAATCTTCAGTGAGATATAAAGGATTATAAAGGAATGTATGAAAAGTATTAACCATCATAAAAAATAAATTGAATTATGTGCTCTGCTGCATATACAAACAAGATGTTGAAGGGAGGATAATTACACTGCAAGAAGTGCAGAGGGTGGGTGCTCTCAGTCAACTCTTTGACTATCGTTGTCATTGTAACACATAAGGGTGTGAATTCTATCAACTCTGTATATGTATGTCATTGTGAATTATATGTTCTGTTATATATACAGACAGGATGCCCGAGGATAATTGCACTGCAAACAGTGTTGAGGGTGGATAATGTATCAACTCTTTGTATATGTGTCTGTCATTGTGAAGTATGTGCTTTGTTATACATACAAACAAGATTCCCAAGGGAGGATAATTGCACTGGGTATTTATCATCTTTTTATATTAATTCCATTGTAATACATTAGGGTGAGAATTCTATCAATTCTTTGTATACGTGTGTACCATTGTGAATTATGTGCTCTACTACATACATACAAACAAGAATTTATCATCGTTTTATATTGATGCCATTTTAATACGTCAGCATGAGAATTCTATCAACTCTTTGTAGGTGTGTCATTGTGAATTATGAGCTCTACTATATACATACAAACAAGATGCCCAATGGAGGATAATTGCGCTGCAAGAAGTGTAGAAGGTGGGTATTTATCAACTTTGTGTGTCATTCTAATTTTGTACTATACAGAGGGTGTGTATTTATCAATTCTTTGTGTGTGTATTGTGTAATTTTAATGATGTGCTAAATTTAGATCGTTAGCTGGGACTTGTTGAATATAAATGTTAACACAAACCCATTTAAATCACCATATGGATCTGAAATATTGAAACCTGGGATATGCAACTTATAGGTACATATGGTACTAAGGTCAGATAGATAGTTTTATTTTTGTAGTAGTGTTGAATGGGAGGTTTTCTTGTCCTTAATGAGTTAATGGTTAAGAACATGTGTTTCCTTCTAAAAGGCCACAAGCTCAAATGCAAAGGAGGGTAAGAACATGTGTTTCCTTCTAAAGGGTTAGACAAGTTCAAATGAAAAGGAGGGTAAACAGTATTTACTCCTCCCTTTATTTTAACAGTAACTTAATTAAAAATTAAAAAATGATTTTGCGAAGATTTTCTAATCATGTTTCCCTAATGGATTTTTAGTGTTTAAAGTAAAAACAATTATTGTATTAGTGAGAAATTCCTTGTTTTATATCCAAGTATCCTATGTAGAGAATTGGTAGACTAGTAAAATCAAATTTTCAAAAAAAGAATTAATGGCATGGAAAAGAGAATTTGACATGCATAATGGAAAAGAGATTTTGACAATCATACTTGGATCTTTGGAAGTAAGAGTTCCAGTCTGAGCAAAATCACAGTTCAAACTTTTCTGGCCTGCAGATTGATAGTATTTGGTAAATAGCAGATTCATGGCGTAAGCAGCATGAGATGCCATTGTATTTGGTAAATAGCAAGGACCCATTTGTTGAATAGGCCTACAATCAATGCCCTGCCCATAAGCGTAGTCCAAATTTCCTTTCAAATATTTTTCATCAACACCGGGCTTGACAATGCACCAAGCTTTCCCTATAGGAGGAGCTGCAATAGGACCACCAGTGTGTGGAGCAGCAGGAGATTGGCATGCACTCTGCGACATTCACAGGTTCAATTAGAAATAACAGCTATAGTCTCAATGCAATTGTCAAACCAAGAGGTAACTCCTCAAATCAGAATGTGTATTAGCTGAAGAATGTACATGCCTTTATAGATGGGAGGTGAGGCTATTGGGATTCATCTCCCAATGACTCTTGGCCTTCCTTATTTCCTAATAATAAATAATATACAAAAATACAAATGCACACCCATCCATAGGATTAGGTGTCAACATTCCCCCCTTTAATCCGAAGGGATGTTGGTGAGTCCAAGCATCAATCTGAACTTTTCAAACTTCTCTCTTCCAAGTGCTTTAGTGAAGATGTCAGCAGTTTGCTCATTTGTGGAACAATGATGTAGATGGATGGTCTTGGCCTGAACATGATGTCGAATGAGATGGTACTTTGTATTGATGTGCTTTGTTCGATCATGGAACTTTGGGTTCTTGGCCAACTTTATTGCATAAGTGTTGTCGATCATGAGTGGAGTGGAATACATTTGTTTCATCTGCAAATCTTCCAGGATTTTCCGGAGCCACACAATTTCCTTTGTTGCTTCAGCTGCTGCCACATATTCTGCCTCGGTCGTGGAATCTGCTGGAACTGACTGTTTGCGTGATCTCCATGAGACAGCTCCTGATCCAAGACTCATGGTGTAACATGTAGTAGACACCCCTGTTTCTTTGTCACCATCAAAGTCTGAATCAGAGTATCCGGTCAAGTTGAAGTCGCCTACCTGTGTATATTTGAGTCCAAAGTCTTGAGTCCCCTTCAAGTACCTTAGCACTTTTTTTGCAGCAGACCAATGTCCTTCACAAGGTTTTTGCATGAACCTTGAGAGGATTCCAACAGCAAATGAAATGTCAGGTCTGGTGGTGGTCAGATAGATAAGACTTCCTACAAGCCGTCTATACTTAGTTGCATCCTCAAATTCCTTCCCTTCAATAGATGTGAGCTTCAAGTTTTGTTCCATTGGAGTGCTTAAGGGTTTACAGTCATCCATGCCAAATTTGTTCAAGAGATCTCCAATGTACTTTTTTTGAGAAAGAAATATGAATTTAGGATGTTGAATTACTTCAATACCCAAATAGTAATGAACATGACCCAAATCAGTCATTTCAAAACCTTTCTTCAACTCTTTCTTCATGGATGCAATATAGCTCTCATTGTTTCATGTTATCAAAAGATAATCTACATATACCACAAGATATACAACTGTTTTTCCAACTTTCTTAACAAACAAAGTTGCATCATCAAGATCAAAGTGTTTGAAGTCAAGTTTCAGAAGATGCTCGGTCAATTTCTCATACCAGGCTCGTGGTGCTTGCTTGAGGCCATACAAGGATTTTACAAGTTTGCAAACTTTGTGTTCTTGACCCTTTATCACAAATCCTTCTGGCTGGGACATATAAACTTTCTCCTTCAGATCTCCATTCAAGAACGCTGTTTTTACATCCATCTAATGGACTTTCCATCCACTCTGAGCTGCTAAGGCAAAGAGAGTCCGGATGGTGGTCCATTTTGCGGTGGGAGCAAAAGTTTCTTCATAATCAACTCCTTCTTTCTGTGCGAATCCTTTTGCCACAAGCCTAGCCTTGTGCTTGTCAAGTGAGCCGTCTGCTTTGTACTTGTTCTTGTAGACCCACTTACAGCCAATTGGTTTCGTTCCCAAAGGTGGATCAACCAGCTTCCAAGTGCCATTCTTTATCAAGGCATCATACTCCTTCTGCATCGCTTCTTTCCATTCATCATGAGAAGTGGCTTCTTTGAAGGAAGTTGGTTCATGATCTGTAGACAAACTCAATTCACAGTTATAAGCAATATCCATATCAACAGGGGAATCAAAATTATCTACATCACCTTCGATCTCTTGAGTGGAACTTCTTGTTCCTGTTTTTCCAACCTCATCAGGATGAACATCCTCCAGTGTCTTTGTCAGCCATTTGGGGGGACCTTTCTGAGATGGCCCAGGCTGGTCACTTGACTGAGTTGGGATTGATTTAAGATTCAATCTCCCAATTCTGTCAATCACATCATCCAATGTGTCATCCATGGTTGTTTCTTTATGTGGGGGAGAGAGTGCTTCAGGATATGATTCCACAGTTTGATGCAATATCGGAATCCCCCCTTCAAGGTGTGGAATCACATTATCAAATTCTTGGAAAGACTTTGCATGTGTGAATCTGTCCAGGCGATCAAGTTGCCGCTCAACAACCTTGTCACTCTTGGAAGATTCAAGAAATATGACATCTCGTGCTATCACAAACTTCTTATTTGCTTCATCATAGAGACGATATCCTTTGGAGGTATTGGAGTACCCCAAGAAGATACATTTTCTGCTTCTAGCACCAAGTTTGTTCCTTTGACCCTTGGGTATCAAGGCATAACAGGTGGACCCAAAGACCCTAAAATGCTTTACCGAAGGAATGTGGCCATGCCACATTTCAAAAGGAGTTTTATTTCTAATTGAACTTGAAGGACACCTATTCTTTATGTTAACAGCACATAGAACTACATCAACCCAAAACATCAATTTTACATTCTTGAAAAATAACATGGAGCGGACCATATTTAAAATGGTTCTGTTCATTCTTTCAGCTACACCGTTCTGTTGTGGATTATATGGCACAGTTGTTTGATGTTTGATTCCATGTTGACGAAGATAATTTTCAAATTCGTTTGAAGTGTATTCTTTTACATTATCAGTACGTAGAGAGCCAATATGTGTTTGTGCATCATTTTCAATCCATGCATGAAAATTCTTGAAAGTTTGAAAAGCATCAGACTTATTCTTCAGTAAGTAAATCCAACACATTCTGGTGTAGTCATCAATAAATGTCATCATGTATTTGTTTCCATTTGCAGAAGCAATAGGCATAGGGCCACATAAATATGAATGAACAAGTTCAATTTTTCTATGTGCTCTGGAGTGTGAATCATGAAATGGTTGTTTGCTATGCTTTCCTAGAATACAAGCATCACATTCCTTAGGTTTTCTAGGAATTGTAGGAAGTCCATCAACACCATTTTTCTTCAACAAACGAAGGCTGTCATAGTTTAAGTGTCCAAATCTAGCATGCCATAAAAGACTTGATGGGAATGTACCTTCATCATGATGTGAACTGAATGCAAAGTTTTGAGCATGAGCAGATGAACCTTTCAGCTTCAAGAGTCTCCCTTCCTCTATTCCCTCCATGACAAGTGAGTGATCTGATGCTGATCTGACCTCTGCCTTGCCATCAAACAAGTGAACTGAGTGTCCTTGCTGCCGGATTTCGATCAGGGACAGCAAGTTTCTCTTCAACTCCGGGAGGTATAGAACCTCATGTAGGATATGATCAGGAAGACCAGGCAATTTAAGCCTGACTGTGCCAAGCCCTGATGGGTTGAGTTTGGATTTATCTGCGAAATATACTGCTCCATCAACTTTGTTAGTGAATTCTTCAAAAAAATCTTTTCTAAATGTCATGTGACATGTTGCTCCTGAATCTAGCAACCAATCATCTCTCCATGAAGTAAATGAAACATCAAATAGGTTTTCAGTTACTCCATTGTTACAATGTGCTAGAATAGAATGAGTTGATTCAGCTGGTTTACCTTTGTCTTTGTCATCAGTTTTACCTCTGTCTTGATTTGTTTGCTGCTGAGCTTTAGATTGTCTGCCCCCCTTTTCTCTGAAGTTTCTTCTTCGTCTTCTGTCTTCTCTTCCTTTGGATGGACCTGAAGCATGTCTCTTTTCTCTCTGTGCCAAGTAGGCAGCCTCTTTAGAAGATGAAGGGACTGTCATCTTCTTTTGAAGGAGGAGAGAAAAAATTTTGCTGGAAAATTTCTCTTGAAGGAGAGAAAACAAAAAAAATCTTTGCTGGAAAATGCACTCAGTTTAAAAGGACAGAAACTCTTTGCTGCAAATATGAAGACTGAATTTAAAAAATTACTCTTTGCTATAAACTGAATTCTGCATAAAAAAATATATGTATATTTTTTTTTGTTTGGGGAATAAAATTTTTTTATGTGAAAAGTCGATATGGAATGGAAGGGAGGGTACGGAATTATGAAATGGAAGGAGTGGTATTCAAAGATGGGCAGTATATTATGAAGGGCGGTAATATGTGGAGCGTGGAGGGCGGTGTAACATATATACAACGTGCTTGTGTTATATATGCATTTTGGAGCGGCGTTTAGTTATGGGAGACAGCGTATAAGTGGGAGACAGCGTATATATGCATTGTGTACAGCGTATTATAACTGACAGAGAAGCTGTAGACTGTGCAGCGTAATATTATAACGTTGTATGTCAATACAACGCATACCAAACCAAACCAACGTATTATAATTTGAAACGACAGCGCTGGAATAGTGTTACAAAAAACAACACACAGATATATGACTGTCAAATATGAAACGAGGGCGATAATACATGTAATGAGGGCGGACAGTAAAAACGTGGTAATGAAGCGTTGTATGGATTTATGAATGGAACCCGAGCGGTATTACCATATATCTGACAGCGCGTGGAATATAATGAGGTGTGGATTGGCGTTGGATTATAATGAGGCAGCGTTGTATATAAACGAAGAGTGTGCAATCAACACGCTGATACCAGTATTGTAAGAGGGCGTAAGACAGTATGACTGCATTGAAAAATAAGACAGCGTATTATGGAAGACAGCGTGTTACAGTTGAATAGTGTGCGGACTGTATATGCAGTGGTATTATTAAAACAGTGATGTATCCAAAGGAGGGGCGCTATGGAATGGAGAGCACTGTATCAGTGGAACGCTCTATTACATATGTGACAGAGAGCGCTATATTATTGACAAACAGAACGCTGTTATCAGTGGAACGCTGTATCAATGGAAGGAATGGAGGGGATGGTGTGAGGGATGGAATGGGGAAGGCGATGGGTAGGTGGAAGATTGTAGGGAGAAAGTGAGGGAATGGAGTGAGGGAAGTGGGTGAATCGATGGAGAACGGAGGAGGCCCAAAAGGGCGTTAAAAAAAATTTTGAAATTGAATCTGCAGAATGACAGAGTTGCAGGACTGCTGGAATTGTAGAATGGCAGAGCCTGCAATTTGCAGAATGACAGAGCCTGCAGTCTTCAGGAGCTGCAGGAGCTGGAGCTGCAAATGTCAGTACTATATAGGGAAAAAAATGCAGAATAACAGTCTAGCAATTAATGAGTAGCAAAAACTATTAATAAAATTGACTGAGCAAAGGATAGGGAGTTACACCACAGGGCAGAAATGCCAATAGTGGGGCTGGCTCTGATACCATGTCAAACCAGGAGGTAACTCCTCAAATCAGAATGTATATTAGCTGAAGAATGTACATGCTTTTATAGATGGGAGGTGAGGCTATTGGGATTCATCTCCCAATGACTCTTGGCCTTCCTTATTTCCTAATATTAAATAATATACAAAAATACAAATGCACACCCATCCATAGGATTAGGTGTCAACAGCAATTAATAACTATGTCAGAGTGTCTAGCCTTCAAAACAAACCATAATCAGGACCAACACAATAAGGCCTTTCTGTAAAAACTCTGTGAAGGGCTGAAATTTCAGTGAATACCAACTGCACATATTATGAAAACAAAGAAGCAGAAAAAGCAGTAATTTCTTTACCTGAGATCGTAGCAAGCCTGCATCATAAGCCATTGTCAAATCATTTTAAAGAGCCCAAAATTGTGCTCCGAGTTTGGTCTGGGATTTAGGTCCTCGTTGAAGAGACCAAAAATATAAATATCAATTGACCGATTAGGCATCATGTGGGTCCCTGTCATGGAGGTCACATGCTTGATCAAATTACCATTGTAAGCAATTTCATTTTGCAAGCTAGCACCTGTCTCTGAAGGATCCCCTACAGATGGCCAGCCCGTTTCTGCCACCACTATATCAATATTTGTGTAACCCAGAAATCTCATGGTTGAGTACACTGCATCAAGCTGAGCATCAAACATGTTCATATATTTGAGGCCAGAGTTTGTGACATAAGACCCTTAGTTGGGCTCAAAGAGTGCATAAGCCAGGGTTCAATCTATGGGGTCACTCTTATAAGAAAGGTAAGGATATGGGTTGATCATGAAAGGGGCTCCTATCTTCTGCAAGAAGTCAAGCAGGGCTTTCATGTCAAAACTCTCACTGAAACATCCAGCAGATGGGGGTGCAGATGTAGAAAGTATGGACATAGAATGAGGTGTAGAGACCTTAATTTTTCTGATCGAGTGAAACATCAACAAGGGCAGTGTGTAGGTTCTGCAAAGCAAGAAGGAGCTGAGAAATCAAAACCCTATCTCCACTTAACAGAACCTCATTCCCTACTGAGATCCCAATTATATTATTAGTAGGGACAAAAGGAATAATGTTGTTCTTAACCCAATTTTGTGCTACAACCGGCAGGTTCAGAGATGGGATTTGGTCATTACTAATACCTACAAGTAACCCAATTCCTATGTTAGCAAAGGCTTGAAGAATTGCAGGATCTGCTCCATATATTCTCAGCTTTGAAATAGTTGTACTCTAAACAAGCTTTGCTACTGCAGATGGGGGAGGAATATTGTCTGCCATCTGTCCATAGTTGACACCCAGAGCTGGTGAATGCTCCACCAACGTCCTGCTTCTGCCTATTCTTTCTACAAAAACTCACATAAACACAAAATAAAGAGAAAAAACAGAGATTAAAATAACAAAACCATGTGAATACCCGTATTAAAAACCAATAACCATGAGAATGCCATTATTAAAATTTGCATGTAACAACATGGCCAGATATAGCAATCCCAAACATACACAAATATAATGACACCAAAATTACATCACAACAAACATCTAAAACAATTCCATGCTATTAGTTGAGCCACCACTGCAAGAAAAGCATATTAACATAACCATACCAGTAACCAGTATTAGAAATCCTATCAACAACACAACAATATGAATACCTACTCATACAAATTTACAGACCCACAACATAATTTGCAAATCTTGTCCACAGCAAAATCATGTGAATACCAACATTTACAATCACATCAATATCCTTCAGATCTATATAAACACTAATAATCATACCAACAAAGAGCATGCACTAAACAATGGTTGAAGAAGGGTTACAAGTTACAACTGCTGAATTACATACAAATAAATCTTGAAGGCCATCCAGTATCCATTAGAATTCGTATGCTATAAGTATCGAGTGACCTCTACCATTCTATGTCTGTAAATAAAAGGGAGTATTAAATCTGCATGGGATGCAATATATGAAGAGTGGAAGCAACATTGTAATTGCACATACTCTTACTATGGCCTCCATGCTATGAAATGTCAGTAATTCAACTCCTCTGCTCAGCTATCCAATTCTGATCAACTCCTCCCCCTTCCAATAAATGACTTTATTGATAGCACAACATAAATCATGCCTCTTCCTTTCGGCGTTCCCTTGCACCTCCTGGTGCAATTGCTAGTTAATGTTGATAGCAGACAACATATAAGACAACATGTGATGGAGGGGGAAAGAAAGATTCATGATCTCGTGACTAGGTCCACATGTCACATTTTTTATTTCAATGTCTGAGCAACCAGAAACGATCGATACGCAATCATCTCCTGCGATATCATGATAGAAATCCTCCATGAAATCTTTATTATACACAAACTATTCTTACACTACTGTTTGTTCCTTCTTCGGTCATTGGCCTTGACTAATTCAGAAAATCTGATGTATGATGTGAAGGAGCTTGTGGATAGGGAGCACAAGTGTGTGAATATTGGAAAAATACATGCTTGTGGGCATGATACACATGTTCTTATTGGAGCTTCCAAATTGCTTCATAAACACAAAGATAAATGTCAAGTGCTTAGCATGCCTCTATTTGTTAATGCGATACACCAGAGTTCATAATGCAAGTGACCTAGTCTCTTGTGCCAAAGCTCAGAAAAGTTGTCATTTTCATGCACAAGGGATACAATAGGATCTCTTTTGAAATGGTACAAACCAATCTTTCAAATACCTATGTCCAAAACCTGACCAAGATTCAGTGGTCCTTTCCAAGTTAGAACTTGTAGATCATCAAACCTAACAAAAATATATCCCAAGTTTGTTATCACTAAAATTGAAAGGAGATTCTTGGTTAAGATAGGTACATATAATGCACTAGCAAGCTTAAGGATATCACTTTATGGAATTTTGAATGAGATGGATCCCACTTTTCCTTCTAGATACATGGTATTATCACCAAGTTCCACTTTCGTGCTTACCTCTTGTTCCTGAATTTTGTTGAAAGTCCTCTTATTAGAGGTCACATGTTTGGAGGCTCCATTATCCACATACCATCCGATTCCAGAGATGTTGTTAGACTAAAGGCATGGGACCATGGACAAGCATGTCTCAATATTGGGTGAAAGTTCATCCTCTCCAGCTGATGCAACTGTACTCCTTGCAGACTGCTTTGGTGTTTGTTGTCCTCCTTCTCATGACCAAGATTCAATGGTCCTTTCCAAGTTAGAACTTGCAGATCATCAAACCCAACAAAAATATATCCCAAGTCTATTATCACTAAAATTGAAAGGATATTCTTGCTTAAGCTAGGTACATATAATGCACTAGCAAGCTTAAGGATATCAATTTATGGCATTTTGAATGAGATGGATCCCACTTTTCCTTCTAGATACATGGTATTAAAACCAAGTTCCACTTTTGTGCTTACCTCTTGTTCCTGAAGTTTGTTGAAAGTCCTCTTATTAGGGGTCACATGTTTGGAGGCTCCATTATCCACATACCATCCGATGCCAGAGATGTTGTTAGACTAAAGGCATGATACCATGGACAAGCGTGTCTCAATATTGGGTGAAAGTTCATCCACTATAGTTGATGCATCTGTACTCCTTGCCAACTGCCTTGGTGTTTTTTATCCTCCTTCTCATGACATTGAGAAGCATAGTGGCCAAACTTCTGAAACTTGAAACACTTATGTGGCTCAAGTCCTTCTTTCACTGATTAGAGAAACTTGAATCCTCTTTCTTCCCTTTTTGACTCTTCTTTCTTTACTGCTTCTTCATCTTACCGATAAGGGAAATATTCTACTCCTCTTATACTTGTGACACTATCCAGTATTTTCTTCTTCTGGGTGAATTCTTCCCATAGCTTCTCAAAGGTGGAAAGATTTTCTGAGGCATAGAACCATTGGACAAAATAATTCCAAGAAGAAGAGAACCCATTTAAGACCATGGCTACTAGCTCTTCATTCTTGACCTCTTTTCATGGAGTTCAATAACCTTCATTGAGAAGGTGGCTACGGTATTTGTCTTGCTTATCTCGGTGGATATAAGATTTTTCCACAATAGCATATTTTGATGGATGTTTTCACTTTGATATAGAGTGACTAGAGCATCAAACATATCCTTACATGTGGTCTTCTCGGAGATATGAGGGATCAAGTAGTCCTTCATAGAAGGATGACTTGCTTGGTCATGGCTATTTACTTTTTATCCTATGCCAACAACATGTAATCAGTTGGCTCAATAATATTGTTGTCAACATAGTCCCCATGCACCTCTAACAATGTTTGTACCTATGTGGTCTTCTAGGAGATATGAAGGATCAAGTGGTTCTTCATAGAGTGAAGGATGATTTTCTTGATCACGGCTATTTTCTTTTTATGCTCTTCCAACAACATGGAATCAGCGGGCTCTACAACCTTATTATCAACAAAGTCCCACAGATCATGCACCTCTAACAATGTTTGTACCTGACGCATCCACTGGACAAAAATTTATAGGGACCTTCCAAGGTCTTCATATCTGAGACTAAATGTACTTATACTATTGGTCCTAAAACACCCTGCTAAACAAAACAAATTGGCAACCTAAAAACAACCTATGTGATCTTGGGCATGTCATCCCTAAAACTGCCCGACAACTTTTTATCACACAGGTTGCATCCCTACTGTATCCATACATGGATTCATGGAAGGTTTCCGCAAATATACCTAGATACCATGTCAAAATTAGACTGTGGTGAGTAGATTTTGTACTTTGGAAACTAACATAAAAGTTGTAGATCGTTAAAGCTGAAAAAAACAATCAAAATTTCTGCTAATGTTACTTACCCACAAACACATATTGCTGATAAACAAAACAGTAAGCATACAAATCAAAATAATCAAAACAGCACTACTGATTTTGTATTAATTGTGAAAACATAAACCTAAAGCTACAGCTCAAAAAACAAACTTTTGAACCACGGAATGGTGTGCCCTGTTTCTCCTTTATAGACTAGGAAGAAGATTGAGACAATGATTCTAAATGCATGCACAACAACATGTTGATTGGCAGTGTGAACTTTAAACATAGCCATGCCAAAAATAAGTTGTGCTCTCCTAGATATCTCCATCCTTCAGTGTGCTCAGAATCCTCATGCAGAAGTGTCCCCACTGACTTTGGGAACTGCACCCTCTAACTTTTTGCAAGCAGAATTATATAAAGAAAAACAGAGATCTAGCATTGAACTGTTGAAGACAAAAAAACCATCTAAAACTGGAAGTGGACTGAATATGGTGCATGCATCATGCATGTTCTCCCTTCCTATCACTCCTTTAAACACTAGTGTGTCCTCAACACTATTGTACGGACTTCTGAACGAGGGTGTTGTATTGGTGTATGCTATTCTGCTGAAGTAAGATCATTGTAGCTAGAAAACTCTCTGAGCCACATCAGTAAACTAGCACCTTCAGCCAGTTGGTTGCTCTACCCTGAGTGATACACATCTTTTGTGGTGGGCACAATTACTGATTTGATATCAATATGTGGATTTCTATCTTCTACACCTTCCCCTCAAGCCTCACTTTGGCTCAAGTCTCCTTGCCACTGCCTTTCAACCAAAATTCTTTCTTTTGTTATTGATGTATGAATTTCTATTTCCAACAGACATGGAGTTTTCTTTTATCCAACTATTATAATCTTTAAAAAAAAAATTTATATTGTGGAAATTGAATGTGAAGAATTTCTCCATCTACTCTAAATTATATTTAATATTAATATTTGCAGGCTTGGTTGTGTCTTATTAATTTTTGGAGATTTAGTCTTTTATGATACACACCTTTTTCCTACATGGTCATACCAAAATTGATCAGGGATATTCTTCCAACAAATATGATAGTGGCTAAAAGGTGTTGTCCTGTAGTATAGTGAATTTTAGTACAGTTGATTCGACATTCCCTTTCAATAAAGGTTTAGGTGACTCTTAATATTTTTTCATTTGAAATTTAATTGGGATTAGGAAGGCTGATTTAGTATCTTATTTCTAACAGGGCTTTAGGAAAGCTGATCCAGATCAATGGGAATTCACAAATGAATATTTTCTTCGGGGACAAAGGAATTTGTTGAAAAATATTCACAGACGCAAGCCTATGCACATTCATTCTCAGAATCCCCAACAAGGTGCATGTAATGATGCTATAAAATATGAACTGGAGGATGAAATTCAAAGGCTCAAGAGGGATAAGGGTCTACACATGATGGAGCTTGTTAGAATTAGGTAGCAACATCAAGGTACTGAGATGCATATGCAGACCTTGGAGGAGTGTTTGCAAACCATGGAACACCAACAATAGCAAATGATGACATTTCTGGCCAAAGTTCTACAGAAGCATGGATTTGTGTCACAACTATGCACCAGAGTGAAAGAAATAAGCTCCTTGAAGCAACTAATAAGAAGAGAAGATTACCCAAGCAAGAGAACTGTTCAAAGGCTGGGGAAACTGAGTTGACAGACAGTCAGATTGTGAAGTATCAAACTACTTAGGGTGATGAGTGTAGTGCAGTTCCATTGACGATTTTAAACACAAACCCATTTAATAGAATGGAATCATCTTTAAATAATTTGGAAACCTTTTTCTAGGATGTGGATTAGGCATGTGGTGTGGATAGTGGAAATTCATCTCAAGCGGGTCTTACAGAGATGCAAGGAACATGCTTTCCAAGTATGTGTATTTCACCAGCAATTTCAGATATTCAAGGATCATGTTCATTATCCGAGATGCATTCTTCATCCCATCCTTCTCCACAGTTGGCAGAATCAATAACTCATGAAATTCCTTGTCAGATGAGTTTGGGACTTTCTCTTTCTCAATTTGAAACTTCTAAGGGTGTGGAGACTCTTAACCAGAGTGGAAAAGATGAGAGAGAGGCTTACATGGGATCGAAGCCCAGTGGCATAGATGTCAACTTAGAACCAGTAGCGATGGAGATGGAGGAGAATTAGAGGGCTGCAAGGAAAGTCATCGCCAGTGGGAAGGTAACTTCTGGAGTTAATGATCTATTTTGGGAACAGTTTCTCACAGAGACTCTGGGCTCAGCAACAAATACACAAGAAGCCGAGTCAAAAATTCAGGAGAGTAGAACTAAGGATCAAGATGAAAGGTTGCCTGAGAATGGGAAGTTTTGGAGCAACAAGAAAACATTGGATCAACTTACAGAACAGATGGGGCCGTTGGCATCAAGGACACAAACTTGAAATAAGATTATAGAGGCTACTAGCAGGTGGATATCACTATCAGTTCTGCTGAAATTTCTGGTTAGCAATGGTCACTGTTTATGTGTACTAATGAATTGCTGCAAATAGATTCTCTATAAGCTGCTGTTAGTATCTCTGCTAAATTAAAAATGTAAAAGGGTTTAACCAGTATTTTTGTAATTCATTGTAACATTTTCACATTCACTGAGATTAATGTTACAAAAATAAAAGCACCTTAAGTTTTTATGTTTGTATATTACCATTTATTTTACCATATAGTCTTTTGAAGAAGATAAGCAGTTCAGTTGGACAATATTAAGTATTCATTGCTCCCCAATTAAAATAGGAAACATAGAAAAACTCTGTTATGTATGTAACAATGCACATAACCTGTACATACAAAATACATAAAATAACTAAAGAATCTACAGAATTGAAGAAAACGCAGAAGAAGATTTTTCCTTGACTGAGAAAATGGGGTCCTTGATCACCTGGCGAGATCCATGTTGCCAATGGAATAGGTGGCTCACTGCATATGAAGAAAAGCAGAGTGCCCGGTACCCACGATACCTAGACCATGAATAAAGCTAAGGAGGGAATATGTTTTTTTCTGAGGGCTAAGCGTGATCACGAATGGGAAGTGGCGAGAAAGGGTTTCAGATGGCTTTCATTATACAAAGCAGAGAGAAAATAAACTTACCCTTACCAATGCTCTTTTAAAAGCAAAGTAAAAATTTGGGAGGAAAAGTAAAATAATAAATAAATAAAATAATAAATTTTAATAATATTTTGAAATTAAACTATGTATGATTTGTTAAGAAAAATTTGGTCAACATAAAACATAAAATTGAATGACATATAAATAGAATATTTTCACTTTACAACCATTATTTATTAATAAAAATTGGGCATTGTGGCATTGTAACCATCCATAATGCATGAACTAAATGCATCATCGTTGATCATGTGAAAAGTTTGAATTGTTATCATAATTTAATCATGAAGAGTTAGGCAATAATTTAGTCATGAAGAGTTGGCAATGGAAGAATTTTTTTTTTTGTTGATTCTAGTTCCATGGTAGAAGAGTTGGAGACAACTTCACAATAAATATGGATCTCCATAAGTCTTAATACAAAGGTATTTGGATTATCTAGTGGTCTAGAGCTAGATTCACTTTTTCACAAGATATGGGGTTGGTACTTTTAACAATATTACAAGACCCAATCAAGCACTTCCCATGGTTATAAGATGGAGTAACTTTGGGCACAAGAAATTCATTAATTCATGGCAATGGTCCTTGCTTTTAATGAGCTCAAATGTTCACAGGTAGGATGGTAAAAGACTAAACCTACTACTACTCAAAGAGAATAAGGTTCATTTCAAAAAGAAAATTTCACATGAAGAAAGGTCCATCATCACTTATAACCCACATCTACACCCAAATCCATTACATAATGAATGAAGCTACCACTTATATAAAGGATGAGACAACATGTATGATGCATTCACTAGTCTTTTATTCCAACCTCTTCATACTAAATAACAAGTCAATAAGGAATGGTCTAACCTCGACGTAGAAACATTCATATTTGATTTTTAAAAAACAAAGAAATGAAGAGGTAAGTACACAAACACATGAAACGCAAAACTAGTTATACTCGTAGTCTTTGATACAAAGAATAGAAATTAACCACAATGAAGAACACTAGCCTTCAAAAAATAACATTAATTTTTCTCACCCTTTGAAATTTGTGCCATTTGTGGTCATGTTAGGGCCTAAATTATACTTTTCAAACCATTTGGTTACACACACACACACTTGGGTTTTTTTATTGTAATTTTAATGTTTTAACAAAGGGCTAGAATCAAACAAATAATAAGTCACAAACCCAAATATCCCCATTCTTCATGGTCAATTCATGGTTCCTAGTGACAAATTCATGGTGTGATTAAAGCTCCATCACATTTCCTTACTCAAACAAAACCAAATAACTATAACTTGTTAGTTATTATTGATTGGATTTGAGGAGTTGATCTTGCTCAAGTTTATTCCCTAGTAAACCCTTTAGATAGATTATGATGGTTGTGCATATGACATTGTATGGTTTTGTGTATGCAAACCATAAGAGCACAGGATTGTTGTATGAAAATTTATTGGTGAGTGTTTTTTCATCTTTTACCTTGAAAGATTCAAGGTTTCCTCTTTACACACAAATAACATGGTTTCTTCTGCAACAGTGCTAAAAGTCAACTTGATCTGGTTATTGGAAATTAGAGTGTTGGAAATTTAGTCATATCTTTGAAAATCGACCTAAATCCTATTGTGTGAGAGATATGGGGGATTACGAGGATCTAATTTTGGGAAGAAAAAGGGGTTAACTTGACTTTCTTTGCATCATTAGGGTGTAAATTAGTAATTTTTAAATGAAAGTATTATATCGAATTTAGCCCAATTATTTGAAGTTGATGTTGGCAAATGTAAACACATACTAAAATTGATATAATGGAAAAAACAGAAGGGGCGCATTAAACTGGAGCTAGGAGAATAATACTTTTTTACTGTGGTTTTCACTAGCAAATAAGACTAGAATTTGGTCTTTAAGAATGTTCCATAATTTTTTAACTCAATTGGCCTCTACCTTTAATTCTAGACGAAGCAATTTTCCCTGACAAGGAGGGATTCACAACAACTTTGGTTTGGATTTTATTGTATTAGCTTCCAAAGAAATTTGGGATGAAAAGACATTGATTGGATAAGGGAATTCCCTTGGGAATTTCACTAAAACGTCTGAAGAAATGAAGCAAGCGTGGTATATATCACATGTCTGCATATGTGTATACATGCTACTAGTGTGAAAATTCAAATTTTTTCAATTTAATCAAGGAAAAATCAAATTGAGAATTTATTGCTACATTTTTCAATACTCCCTCTCAACAAGAAAGAGATTATCAACCACCCCTATCTTGAACCTGTGGAACTTGAACTTCCCTCTTGACAAATATTTTGTAAAAATTTCAGCATATTGTTCCTTTGTCGGAATGTAGTGTAGCAACATTATCTACCTCTGCACACAATCCCGTAAATGGTGATACCATATACCTATATTCTTGGATTGATCATGAAATATAGGATTCTGAGAGAGCTTGATGTAACTCTCATTATCACAGAAGATCACAGTTGGATCTACCATCTAACCAAACAATCCAACAAGTATCTTTATCATCCATATCACCTCACATGATGCTTGACTTGTAGCCATGTATTATGATTTTTCCAAGCTGAGCACCACACATATTTGATTCATGTTGTACCAAGGAATAAATGCAGACCCAACACTAAAAATTCCACCTGATTTACTCTTTCGGTTTGATGGACTTCACACCCAATTTGCATCTATGAAGCCACATAGCTTCACTCCCTCTATACCATAGTCCAAACTGGGTAGTTCCTCTGAGATATCATAAAACATACTTTGTTGCCTTCCAAATAATTTGGTTGGCCTAACCCTAGATTTTTTAGATCTATGATGCAATGTTTGCTCAAATAGGTGACTATAAAGACACCTCCACTTACTAACAAAGATAGATTCCTTCCTCCACTACAATTTGTTGTAGAATCTAGAGAAAATTAAAATTTATGTAAATGTTAAAAATTAAAATACCTCTACACCAAGGAAATCAATTTTTGCAATTTCTCTCGCTATTGATGATGTTACCTATGCAAATTACTGACAAATTCTAGACTAAAAAGGTGGGGAAGCATGCCAGATTCCAAGATACCTTGGTTATAAACTTTAAGAAGGATAAGACATGGATAATTATCCTGTAATTTGGTTTTGTTGTAGTATTTTGATCAGAAAGGCTCAAGAGCAACAGATATTTGGGTTAATTACCATATAGAGATAGAATATTGAGATTGTAGTAGTGTTGAACTAGTTATTTAAAATCAAGAGAAGAGCAGTAGTATAAGAAATTATCTTATAAAAGGTTGGTTAAGGAGATCGTGACATGGATAAATAATTTTGTGATGGAAGAGGATTATGTGCCTTTTAGTGCTCCAACCATGGAAGTGAAAGCACGAATGCTTGGAGGTGACCTAGAATGGATTGATTGATATTGAATAACTAAGGGAATAAGGTGCGATGGAGGAAGCACATGCATTAAAGAGGGAAAAATAGGATTTTAATCAAAATGCAATAATTAAGAACTGGTGGATGAATAGAACGAAGGGGATTCATCCCAATACCATGGTAATGAAAATGAGTATTAGTGAGGATGAAAACATAGAGGCACAAGTAAAAGAGTTCAAAAGGTTTCAAAGTTGTCAAGAGAATACCAAACATTTGTTCAAATAGGGGGATTTGATAATTGGAAAGAGCTTGGAGAGAAGAATGTGCGGGGAGAATATGTTTATATCTTTGGAAGAGAAAAACGAAGTGATGCCACAAGGAGGTGAGCATGTTCAATTAGATGGATCATGATTGTATAAAAGGGAGCCTTATTTTGTAAGGTATTTATTAGCCTATGGAGAGATATATCATCACAAAGAAAGAAGATCAAGAAACACTTAGCAGTGTGTTCTAATTGTTTGAGCTAGAGGAAGGTCAAGTAGTAGACATGATATAGCCTAAGAAAAGTGGATCCAATCCAAACTAACCACCCTATGAATTTTAAAATCCTAGAGGTAATCCCAACTTTTTATTCTATTTTTGAATTGAAGCAACCTTTTCTTAGTAGTTTTGGATATAGTAGTAGTGAAAAAAAATGAAGATGGGAATAGAAGTAGAAGTGGCATATGTTATGTTTGAATTTTAGTTCAAGTTGGGGAGTAGGCTTAATTATTCAAACATGTCCATAAGGTTTTATCTTGGTGAACAATCCAACCAAAAATATGGTTATAGTAGTTCCGCGAACTTTATAAAGGGTAATGGTGATGAAAAACTACATTGGTTCTTCTATGGATTCATCTGGAGGGTGAAAAGGATTGCAATGCTAGCTTCTAAGATGATAAAGTTCCTAACCACATTGTGGGGGAAGCTTCTCTAATGGTGCATGAAGTTCATATATATTTATCCCTAAGATATAGCTAAGGCCTTGTAGAAGTTAAAGGCATATTTATAACTAAGTTCTAGAGGCTAAACACTGAACAAAAAAAAAATCACCAAGTTGAAGGAGATTAAGAAAATAATTGGCGAAAGTTCTCAGGAGTATGATGAAAAATTACAAAACTTCATCAAGAAACTCTCCTATACTACCCATGAAACTCAACACAAAGAATGATCCATAATTTTGTTTCTCTTTAATAATGTACCATTAGTGCAATAGCTGTGGGTGACATAGAGGGATGCCTTATCTTAGGCCATGAGGATAGAATCTTGTAGGGTGATCATCCATCTTACTAAAAATTGTCATGCTTGGTAGGATCTAAGAGAAAGTTATGTAAGGAGTTCCTTCTAGGTAACCTTATTAATGAACCTTATTTTATATATTAATTGCAGAATGAACCTATTTTGTTATTGGAAAGAGAGAAAATTTCATAGATTCTAATGAATCCTTATGCATTACCTGCATTCTAATGAGTTAAAAAAAATTAATGGCATTAGGAGAGTGATGATATTGTGTTTTTGGTAGAGATATTTTATCTCTTCCTCCCATACCAAGATTATTCGTGTATGTTGCAGAAAAAATGGAAATCCCCAATGGAGATCATTTCCTTCACAACTACACCATTTATATTGGTGTCTTGGGTATAAAATTGGACTATTTTCCTCTAGAGCTACTAGATGTCATTTCATTGAGCTACAGTGATAGGTGAGAGCTATGCATATCTCACTAAAGGTGTATCAAGAGGCTATTAGTTGTCAAATATTGGAGATGCTCCACGATGAGAAAAAACCAGGTGAAAACTAAGAAAATTCCAATGGATTTAATAAATTACAAGTAAATCTTGTGCTAGGTGGAAGATCCATTTACAATAACAAGCATACATAACTTAACTAGTTGATTGAGAGGCAACGAGTAAACTTCTCACCCTGATATGTCAAACAGTTATGGATTTATTATGAAGTGATCATCTGCCACGGTTTAGGTTGTGCAAAGTGAACTAGCAATTGAAATATTAATGTCCAAGTCCTAGATGGCTAGTTTGTAGAAAGAAAATCTAGTAAGAAAATCTCAGGGTAAATTCATCTATCTATTACCATGACAACCTCTTTAAGAGAGTCCCAAAACTCTATTTATATAATTTTACGATATCCAGACCAATGACGTTTGGCCTTATTAATGAGAGAGCCATTGTGTTTCAACTTTCCAAACTTATGTTTAAGACAATCACCACCTTCCCCACCCCGACCCCCCACCCAGTTCCAAGAAACACTTAGATGATTACATCCTTTTTTCAGTCCCACTAGCTAACAGGAACACCAGCATGAAAACATTCAGTATCACCACTCCAGTAGATCCAAGACCCATGAGATCCCAAGTGGGAAGGGGTCTCCTGTGACCTCCCCTCATACATTTTATTCATCAATATGTTCTCTACATTTCTCATTCTGATAGTCAAGTTCTAGATTGCAGTATCAGAAGAATATTATCACTTATCGAACATGTTTGCCTAAATTTACTAAATGATAAGCCATGGATTTTTAATTCTACATTGCAAACAAGTTCCCTACTATATCCTTCTCCATGGGTTATTGGAGGCAACTTTAATATTATCAAGTTACTTGATGAGAAAAGGGTGATATTTGAAGGTTGTATGTAGATGCAGAAAAATTTCAAGAAACAATTGCTTCCTTCTGGCCTAGTGGAGGTTGACAATAGTATCTTTACCTAGAATAATCAACAAGGGAGTCAACAACAAGTGGCCTAGTGTATGGACATTTTATTAATATCAGAACATAGTAACACTCTTGCAAATTCTTTTTCCAAACCAACCAAGCAACCCTTTCTTCGTTTTCTTCTATTCATTATATAGGTAGAATATCGTAGTGTAATAGGCAGTTGCATAAAAAATATGTCGATCCATGGAGAGGATCAACCACAACTATAAAAGTAGAAACATCATAACTGGAATATAGTAACATTATAGTTGTTTACACTTTTTTCAAAAATAACAGATGAAATCCTAAAATAATTAACTTCACCCTAAAGAAATAACATATTTGAAACCATTTTTATATTCAAATCTTATTCATCCTGAGTAAATAAAATAGAAACAACATAAAATCATAGAAAAGTTGTCAATGAACTAACGGCTCTGTGTAGGGACTGGGTAGCACAAAGTCATCTTTCCTTTATGGTTGACACATGTTCGATGAAAGCTGGGATGAGATGGAATCCAGGTGTAAATCAAGCTGACTTCTCAAATCTCTGACAGCTCCAAAACATGAGTGAGACTCAGTAGGCAAGGGTTGCGCAACACCTGCACAACGCCTGCGCAACACCTGCGTAACACACTTTGTTTTGGGTATATCTCCCAAAATGTAACATATTTTTCAAAATGGAAGGAGGTTATTTTATGTAATAGTTTTGGGAAGAAATACCTCTCTCTTTTTCTCCAATTCCTTCCTCGTCTTCTCACAAAATGCTTTGAAAAACCATGGCTCAAAACGAGAAATTTACAAACTAAAAAAAATGAGCTTTAAAGGTGCATTCATAATGCCTGATCTGTGACACCTGCGTGAACACTGGAAGACATTTTTGTAATTTGGCTCGTATTTAAGAACAACCTCTCTCGGTTTTCCATAATTGGCCTTTATGTGGTCGGAATTGTCATTTCAAAAGGGTGTAAAAAATAGAGTATGTGCAACACTGTGAAGCGAGCAAATATAAGTAGCATTATGATGCTTTGACCTAATGTTTTGTAATGCTCCACCTGACTTGGCATGTGAATCACAACATAGGTAATGATTAAGTATAAGGGGTTTGATATCCCTTTGGTATGGGAGTTTTATATATGAGAATGGGGTATTATGCATGAGGGTTATGTGATATGAGTATGGGAAATGGTAATGTTAAAATAGGGAATGGTTTAGAATGAAAGGGGGCAATAAAATGAATGTAATATGATGATAGGTTAATGGTATATGTGAAGGGTGTAGGATGTAAATTTATATGAAGGGGGATGAATGGAAGGTAAATGGGTAAATGGGGAAATAGGAGGTGAAATGGATAAGCATAGGGTAAATAAGAATGAGGGAGAAAATTGTAGGATGTTTCAAATGACCATACCTTGTAACCATCAAAACTCTGACTCCAAATGAGTTCAATTCCGACAATTCTGATAGACAAATGACTAAACCCCCTTTGAATTGACATGACAAAAACATGTGCGACCATTACTCCTAGTAACTTAACACTCTTTCAGAATTTGAATGAACCCTTCATGTAAGAAACTCAAAGATGTCAAACAACGATCTAGAGGCTATGGCAACAGTAGTAGTCATAGGCTCAACTACTCAAAACTGAAAATTAAAGGATAAGGAAAAATATTTTACAATAAAACTTATGACCCTAAAACACATGACTAGAATACGAGCGGTAAACCAAAGAGTTTAACTTGAAACCAATTTCTTTCGTGGCAATTTCAGTTATGGATCAAATACCACATGTCAATGATTTAAAGAGAGGAAACCACAACCATGAACCCAATATGATCCCAAAATCGTCACAACATTCCCATCATTAATAAAGTGGAAGCATAACCATTGATTGTATGAAATGTTGAAAAGAGGAGGGTACTTAAGAATAGGGTACCAATGTTCTTTAACCCAGGATGCCATCTGAGAGCCAACCATTCGTAGATAAAACCACTTACCTACCAAATCTCTTTGTTGTAATCCTACCACCCGATCCCAAAAAACATCGTAATTAAAAACAAGTTTTTGATCATCCAAATCAACCTTAATTAACTTCCTTCTTTTTCCACGAATGATGGAAAAGAAATTTCCATTGATTACGACATTGGGTTCAATAACCAATGGGGATAACCAAACATTTGAATCCACGTGTATATTTTCATGTACAAAAGATGTCCCAAAGAGATAGACTCCGGACTTGGGGCAACCACGACTCTCCGCCTCAATAGTCACATGTACCAACACATCGAGTAATGGCACATCACCACCCCAATTTCCTTCAGTATCAAGTGAAATCCTACCGATAGATGTAAAGGCCAGTTGTACAATGGACACCACTAACACTCTGCAATCTCGCCTATATGTGCACCAAAGTAGAGAGCATTACTAAAAAATACCTTATTTAATAGTGTCTGAAAAAACCTCGATAAAATATGTAGACAAGGTAAATTAATGTCACTTATCAATTATTGACACCACTCAATGTAGGTTGTCACCAACTCAATCCACAAGGAAAACCCTTCAAATAAAATAGACTAGCCTATCATCATCGACCAATTTCCTTCATAAAATCTAATCAATCACACACTTGACAAAGATCTTCAATGATGGCGCAAACCATTAATGGATTGTCCCTCATATAATCAATGACTGAATTTGAAAATAAATACCCCCTTAGACCAATTAATGAACCCAAGAGACTCCTTCATGATCGAATTCAAAACTGAAATATGTTACCAACTCCACCAATAAAAAATAATGCACTTGTGTAGCAGTAAATATCCTCAGAAATCCTCCTATCGACCAATCTGAACCCAGAGAGGAGAAGGAAGATCCATAGGAGCAAAGGTTCAGAAGAAATACCATGTAAAACAACCAGCCAATATGTCTCAGATATACCATAGAGAAGAACAACACATAGCAGCTAAGATCTTAGAAAATCCCCTGATTGACCATTCCCAAACCAGGGAAGGAGCATGAAGATCCAAAGGAGAAAAGGTTCAGAATAAAGACAATGTAAACAACCAGCTAGTGTGTCTTAGATAGGCCACAGAGTATATCAACAACTAGAGTGGAAAATAAATTGTTATTAGTGTACCTTGAAACAAAAGAACCAATAGAGATCCTTGATATCATTTAGAATCAGGATAAAAACTGAATCTAGCTCGGATAATTAGGCATAGACGCATTGCACCAAAAAACACCAGTAATTGCACCAGTAAATGCTACATTTAATCCATCTACCTCCACACTTACAACCAGAATTACCTCCCTTGTGAATTTTGTGGCTAATGCTTCGACAATCCTATCTTTTATCCTCGACATCAGCTTCTCACAAAAGTTGTCGTAGATATTGCATATTGTCTACTAGAAAATATTTTTTAATTTGTCTCCACCATCCTTTAAGTGAATCTAATCCATGTTGTCAATGACCGTCAATAGTTTCAGCACAAAAATGTATTGATAGCAGCAACCAAAAAATAGAAGTAACATTCAAAAAAAATGAAACAGTCAAAAAACACATATTAAAACACTATCGATGGAGACCCCAAAAAGTACTCCAACTATGTTACTACCTATCCATATTCAGTGAAAGTGCATATGTAACTCCTCTCACAAAGCGCCTATGTTGTCAACCTCCATTGTTCTCAATCCCATCAGTTGTTTTCAGCCTCCATCGCTCTGCTTCTTAAATAACCCATTAACAACATAAAGGCAAACCCCTAATCCTTTACTTTTGCCTTTTTTACTAGCGCCTCGTATCAAAAATTTAAAGACAAAATATTTCTTTTATCTTAAAATCCCCCTCTGTGTAGTAGTGTCGAATTAAATGACATACAAGTTGTCTATAATCATATAAATAGAGATTGAAGGGACATAAGAGTTGGGATTGATGTCTAAGAAATCTTTCTAGGAAAAGTTGTCACGTTCTTTAGAGTTAGCTACCCCACCAAAATGAAGAGCCCAACAAATTTTTGTCTTTATATAAGATAACATGAATGATAAGTGAAATTGCAACCTCGATATAGGCGCGAGACAATAGTAGCCTACACGTTGGCAGACTAAGGGTGCACTATTACAGTCAATTTTTCAAGTCATGTTAGATAATATTGTCTTCAATTGATATGGTTTTGTCTTAATTGTTGATTGTCTTAAATGAATTTCGTCTTAATTTCCATTGTCTTAATATAAAGTTTCGTCTTAAAATATTTTTGTCTCAAGTTGTTTTTGTCTTAAATATAAAGTTGTCTTAAAATATTTTTGTCGTAAATTATTTTTCTCTTAAAACATTTTTGTCTCAAACGATTTTTGTCTTAAATATAAAGTTTCGCCTTAAAATATTTTTGTCTTAAATTGTTTTGTCTTAAAACGTTTTTGTATTAAATATAATGTTTTGTCTTAAAATATTTTTGTCTCAAACAGTTTTTGTCTTAAATATAAAGTTTTGTCTTAAAACACTTTTTGTCTTAAACTCTTTCTGTCTTAAATTTTATATTTAAGACAATTCAATTGATATTAAATTTTAATTTAAAATGACTAAAATAAAAAGTGACTTTTTAAGACAAAAGATTTATATTGTCTTAAAAAAATGTCTTAAGATTGCCTTCATGTAGTAGTGGTGGAAATGAACAAATGGTATAGTAAATTTTTAATTATAGTCTGTAAATTTTAATTTTAAGTATGGTTTAATCATATGATTTAAATATGTAAGGCATTTAGTGATGTGAATTTGATCCACCAGAACGTGAATATGCTAGCATCTTTAAATTTAGATCGATAAATCAAAATAATTAATTAGAAAAATCATTAAAGTGGCCAATTCCAATCAAATGGGAACCTATGGGAGTAATAATTATTATTTTTAATCATTGGTAATGAAAATACAAGATCATTCTTTATTCATAGTTATGTGGATTGTCAAAGTTCAATCTCACAAATCATTCTTTATTCATGGTTATGTGCATTGTCAAAGTTCTCTTTCTCTCTATATATATAATACCTGATATCATGATAAATCATATTCTCTCTCATTGTGAGAGCTAAAGTAAAGGTCAATATAACATTATTTATAAGCACATAGCTATTAAAACAAAATTTATCGTTATTATATGGGGAAATAACAAAAATTATGTTGGACCATCCTAATTCCTTTGAATTAGGCATCTTTTTCCCTTGCATCATTGTTACACATGTAGCCTACATAACCACAGCCTCCACCATCAACCTGCCTTAGCTTTTAGAGCCCAAAACACACCATGACATTTTCCTGTCTATGTATTTTTATTTATGATGATGCATCTATTTCCATTTGCACAACAATCTCTAGCCAAAAATCCCTAACCCACAAATCCATCACTAAGGGCCATACCAACACCATATTTATGATCCTCTCACTTAGTGAATGTTACACTAACTTTGTATCCCGTGAAACTACTTTGTATACATTGTCAGCGATCGTTAAGCTCCACCTTGTCACTCTTCCAAAATTCCATTCGTTTATTGACACTATACAACCCCACATTATTTCCCACACATCATCACCATCGGAGGAGTTCACCTCTATGACTTTTGATCCATACCCTCAAAAGATTCTTCTTTGTGTAAGCTTTCTTTGCAACAAGTTTCTTCTCCACAAGTTTTTCTATGCGCACATTCTGTCTCGACCTCCCAAATCCAAGATCATCCCACACCAACTCGATTATATGCACACATCACTATAACATAAAGGGAGGTTTTAAGACAATATCTAAGACAATTTTTGGGTAAATTGTCTTAATTTGAGACAAAAGAAAACTTGTGTATTGTCTTTAATATTGTCTTTAAGCGGGTGTCTCAAATTAAATCCTCTTAAAATTAAATTGTCTTAAAATATTTTCTCTATAAAGACAATAAATAACACAAGCATTTTTGTCTCTCCAAAGACAATAGTTGGAATTAAAGACATATTTATGGAGACAATGTTTTTAATCCTATCTATTGTCTCTCTAGAGACAATATAAAACAATGAATCCAGAAAAAATATCTCACCATTAAAATAAATCAATATGAATTATTTAATTAAAAAAATATACAATATCATTGAATAATTCATGTTAGGGTACAGTGGAATCGAACCACTAACCTCCTGCATAGCAGGTGCTCTTCCATTGAGCTAGCACCTTTTAAAGAATTATGTGAGGAGTTATGGTAGTCCTTGAAATTGTATAATAGGCATTGATTTTTAAAAAATGTTCAACACAAATGGCATAATCATTGTAAAATATATAATCATGCAAGCCCCTATTTTTAACTTAATAAAAAAATAACTCAATAGAGTTAGCTCACTGTGACACCCTTCTAGCTTGACTTGCACAAAAAGCTAATAATAAACAATAACCCACAAACAAATTAATCTAGCCATACAAAGAAAATTAACTATAATCAACACAAGAAATACAACCACCACCCAAAGAGCCACCAGCTTGCTAGTAGGCACTGATCAACATGTATGATCTATGGCCAGCTTCAAATTTCAGACCTTCATAGTCTTGAGTCCATCCAGCCACCTGCATGAATTAAGACAACATAGCCAGAAACAAATAATACTAATTAATACCGTAAGTAAACTTTCAACAAATAATAGTAAGTAATAGCTTCACTATTTCTTGACAAGTAACTTATAATAGGTAAGCTATTTCTTGACAACTAGCTTATATTAGGTATTGTAAGATTTTAGAAAAAGTTGAAGTGAAAAATGTATAAAATATTGTCATGAAACCAAGGTTGCCGTGCTCTTTTGATAGGAAGCTTAAGTTGATCCATACAATATCTGGTCGATATGACTGAGACTCGGGCATCAGTATCTCCACTGCAACATTTTCAATAAACCAAAAATATATCATATAATCAAATTTTTACTTGTAACAGAGAAAAAAATCAAGGTGTTGGAGCATGTCAGCTAAGTTTAGTATGGCAATGCTTGCATACCTATATACCCATATGCGGAGGCCTCCTATGAGTTTTTGATATATGGAGAGGACAGAGTCTGGGGCATCCTTCCAGGTGTCAAAGAGGGTGTAACTGCAAAATTTGAAGTATGTCATTAATTATTTGTGCCCCAAAAGGTGCAAAGAGAGGTCGATAGGGTATTTAAATTTAAAAAGTTCTATTTTGATTTTCATAATCAAGAAAATAGAAATTGAGACATTTTAAATTCAAAAAGTTGTACTTTAATTTTCATAATCAAGAAAATAGCAATTGCAGCATTAAATTTTAGGTTTTTTTTGTATTTGTTTCGTAAGTTTATAATATGTAAGTATATCAGAAATGGTTAACAAAAGCATTTTGTAATGTCATCACAACAACTCGAACATTAAATACTTGACACTCAAAATTCCAATGCCTTCTAAAAATCACGAAACTAAATTAATCCTGTCATATTTTAAAGTAGTCTAACTAATAGATGAGATGATATTTTTTGGGCATCCCTCCCTTGTATATATTTTAATGAAAGGAAACTCGGATATAAATAAGGAATGGGACCTATGATAAACTTTTACCGCGCTCGTTTTCTTGTTGCTATGGTTGGATCAATTAAACATTTGCATTGAAGACAACTTTATGGTGTGAATAAACATATCTGATAGACTTCCTCATAATACCTTTGCTAGCACAGGATTCATCCATGGTTGTTCACCATATGAAGTGCCAGCATAATGAATTACTCCATTATGATCACCATCACGTATGAACAAGAGTTGCTTAAAGCTCGATGGTCTTGGATGGAACATGATAAAATTACCTAGCTACTGCCCTTGAGTGTTTACGCCAAATGACTTTGAAAGGTGCTTGTACCCATATATCTTGAGATCAAGTATTATTAAGTAGAAAAAAAGGCCATCAATCCTGAAAAATAATACATAAATAGGAATTTTTCACTTGTACAACAATACAGGGTCAGATTATAACATGAATCTTAGTATAGCGACTTCTATTCATTTTCTGCATTGCTTGCATCTGTCCCGAGATACTGAAGCACCTCCATTATCTGTTTACATGGAAAACTGCCCATCACTTCCTATTTTTCATTTCATGAAGCAAGATTACAAAAAAATTATATCAAAGGGCAAGCTACATAAATAATTTGTTCTCACTAACCAGCTGTCGAAAGACTAGAATTTGCTTGCTTAGGTTACTCTGCTCCAGCTTCAGCACAATTGAAAAGTTTCAAGTGTTGGTACATGGTACTAGTTCCATATAATCACATATATGTCTATATCAAGATCAGTGAAGAAAGAACTGTTCGAAATTAATTTTCACAAACATCAAAAGCTTATATGGCATACCTTCTGAAGTGAAGGAAGTGGCATTAGAGGAAAACGAACAAGATAAAGCAATTCATTTAGAGGTTCTAGCCGTATCCAGAGCCCAAACATCTATCAATGGTCGCTTCCCTGAAACAAATTATATAAAAATTCAAAGAGCCATCTTGCCGAACAAAAATATATAACAATATGCAAGCACCAATAGCACTGAACAGTGCCAACGTATAAATATTACCATCATTTCCACCAATTGCTAGCAAAAATATTTTCCCTACAAGAGCCATGACATGACCAGCGAGATCCAGGACCAGGTCCATGCACAACTACCCTGCCAAGGCATCAAGTTTTCAAATAGCATAGTATAGAATTCCAACAATATACTAGAATGTTCTTCTCTACAAATTTTAGTTATAGCTTTCAATATAAAATTATTACCTATGCCACCGTGCTTTTTGTTGAGTTAGATCAAGGACATCCAGATCTTCTGATGAAAGCCTTGCAGGACCAATACCACCCTACAAATGATGTAATCAAAAAAAAGGAAGAGACTAGTTTAGGATCAAGAAAAACCCACACTTCCTGTGAAAAAACATAACACAGATAAAAGAGATTTTAAAGCACACCTGTATCACAACCATGCTACCAATAGCAGTTGCAGAACTTAGTTCTAACACCCATTGGGGAATTTTGAGGTCTAAAATGGGCCTCCTAAGGAAAATGTACAATCAAAATTCACTTTATGAGAACCAATCAAATTTTAGGGGATGACATCATCCCTAATCGTTGAGGTGGAATTGCTTGAGTTAAAGGTACTTACTTATCACATTCTCAATGGTGGATAAAAAATCATGGTTAATTAAGGTAGTGCTCTAAGTACTTTTAAAGTCATAAAGTAAAGTACTCATAATAAATGTCATTTCACACTTTTTGAATAAAATATTATTATTGTCATTTCATATTTTTTGAAAAAAACAATGCATATAATCCTACACAATCTTCATGTATTTACACATTTTTCAATAAATATTATATTTGGATATTCTCATATATTTATTTTTAAATTATATATTCATCTCATTAAGAATTCATGAATTTATATTTATATTTTATTTTAAGTTATTTAAGTACAAAGGACAAATGCATTAGTTGTGCAATGATAATGAATTTTTCATGAAAATCCCATTCCTATTTATAGTCACATCAATACAATTTTTTTATTAATTTTGTTTTGGTACAACTTTTGAATTGAATTTAACCATGGTTACATGGATTTGGTGCAAAAAGTGAATTTCAAATTTATATATATTATTTTATTTATTTATTTATTATTTTATTATTTCCTTAGGAGGCCCATTTTAGACCTCAAAATTCCCCTAATGTATTGTTAATCAAATTCTTCCATGTGACCAGTGGAATGGTAAGAGTCTCTATAGTTCCATAAGAATTCCAGTAGAAGGGATCGTCTATCATCTGCCCCTGTGCTGGAAAGAGCTCAATATTGGCCAGAGTTATGTTGGTACAAGGAATAGCATCGCTGCATGCAAATTGCATTGGGGGGCTCCTCACATCGTAAGTTCCATGGACTTTTCTGAAGGCAATATTAGTAACGTACACTGCCTCACTCTCATTTTTGCAGCCCTTGGTAAAACAGTAGAACTGATCGATTATGATGGGATTTCTGACATTCTGAACATAAATATTCTAAAAGGTTACGCCAGTCACTGATCCGATGCCACCCTGCACCAATAGTCCAGCAAAACATGGGTTAAAATTGCCATGCTCTGTTTCCATGGCCATGCCCTGTTTCGCAATAAATGCCTTTGGACTGATTAGAGAATACCGTGGTGTTTTATATATTTTACCTGCCATGTCTTGATTCGCAGGCCATTCTCTAAGTTCTTAATGAACGCGTTGCTCACGCTTACATTAGAAACACAGGCTTGTGAGTAGTGATTCCCGAGACCTCCAATGCTGGTGAGAATTATCAATAGTAACTAGCAATTGTATCGGTAGGTGCAAGGGAATGCTGCAAGGAAAGGATGAGGCATGAATTATGTTGTTGCTATTTTATGTCAGTCACCTGCATCTCGCATTGGAGTCGTGACTGAGAAACATCTTGCTAAGGTGAGGTGTTAGGCCAGTCTTGGTCATCGTGAATTAAGGAGGTGTCAGGGCTGGTTTGAATTTGGCTTAGGTTTTCAGTCTGATGTATGATGAATGAGAATGTGTATACCTGGCAGTTTTGGATTTAGTGCACATGAATGAGCGAAGTACAAGTTCTTAGAAATCATCATTTGAGAGATAGCATGAGCAACAGACATTTCAAGTCAAAAACTTGATAATATTGTATGTTTCACAGTTTCTAATATTATTTTTCTTCTGGTTGAATTTTACACCATATAGGCCCTCTGTGAAGTTAGTGGGGCAGGATGTCGAAACTTTGAATACATCCTCTTGTCTGGGATGAAGTCAAAAAGCCACTTGTTAGAGCCTTGTATTGTTGGCCATCATGTCTTGTTAGCACATTCAGTTGTTGTGGAGCTATACATGAAAAAATATCAGGCAAAGAAAAATGGATGGATTGGATTTTAGTAATTTTAGAAAATTGGATGATACCTCTTACTAATAAATCCAGAGATGTAGCTGCAACTCAAAGAGAAAATGATTTTATGCTGGCAAGGTACATACTGGTAATTTCATTCTCATTTATGAGATGGAGGTTGTGTGCGCTTGGTATTATGGAAAGAAAAATAATATTATGATTCAACAAAATGGGGACACATTTACAAAAATGCAATGCCAAATTAAAAGGTAGTCTGCTCAAAAACCATGATTTACAAATGTCAGAATTGTACATACAATGCATGTTAAAACAAATTTCAATCAAACTCAAATCTACATGCATGGTAAATGCAGAATCAATAACATCCCAATAATAATTGGATGTTGCAGGTAGCATTTTACCTCTCTATAGCCCCTTGATTAAACGAATGTATCCCTGCAAACAAATAGAAGACTTACCTGGAAAGCTACCAATCTAAATCCAATACATACAACAAATACAATGGCATGTATAACTATATGAAAACTATCTGCAAATGTAGCATGCATAATATACAGCCGATATGTTCTAAAAAATGAAGCTGAAAAACATAGTAAATAATATTTTCTATGAAAAAACTATATGTAACCTTACCTTCTTCAAGTGGAGAAATGGCCATGAAACTTTTTGATATGAAATGAGACACTTATTTATGTTTAGTATCTAAATCACAAAATATCACAGAACAATACAAACTAATCAATATTATCATATTACAAACTTTTGGGTTACTTATCAGAGTCCATTAAGGTGAAACAAGGTAGTTTTCTAAATAAAATTCATTGTTGCCCAAAAAGGGAAGATAGCATCGAGATCCTCACACTTAATATAAGCCTTGAATGCAAGCGAAACTAGCATCTTAGTAAATATTTATAAAGGAGTCTCCAAATGCCATTGAAACAGATTTATTTCATATTAGTTTGCCATCATAAAGGAACTACATGAAGGGATGTTTTAGCATATTGGGCTTCTTGTATGCTCCTCATTACACCAAGAGTTCCTAACCCCATGACTAACTGATAACCAATAGTTTATGGGAGTTCCTAAGACGCACGCACAATTGAAGATAAATCCAGATGCCACTATGAAGACAAAAGAAACCTAGATGGAAGCTAACAAAAATCACAAATGCTATGGAAAATAAATATTCTAAAAGAAATTAACATGTCATTGGACTAGTTTCTTAGCATGCATACAAATTCATTCTAGAACGTCAATGAATTAATATTCTACAGCAAAAGCCAATTAAAAACCACTGTCGTTATCAAAATGAGTAAATTTTGAGAATATTAATAAACAAAACATTCTAGGTATGCTTTATAGAATATCGATTCCAAGGCAATCATGGAATATCAATTCCAAGTAAATCATCATCTTATAGTGCATTATCAATTGATTCAACCTGGTTTACACTGACCCCTTTAGAATAAATACAATTAATCCAGCATCTTTGTCCAATCATAGGGTTCCCATTTTCTTCCAAAGTTTGACATATCTTTTCGTTGCATTTCTAATGAGTCCCGTTGTCTATGCCTATACATGTCTTCTTCTCATAGCTGTAACATACCCCTAATCACATTGAGACGAAATTGACCTTTGAATTTTTTTTCATCATCTATCACATGAACAAAACCCTTCTGCATGCCAAATTCTACATGAAAATAGGGAAACAAATTTTGAATGGAACCTCGCAACCCCTTAATTCTAGTATCAATCAACTTCTTAGCATTGTGCTGACTCCATTCTGATTCAGATTCATCAATTGCCTGCATGAGAGAAAATATGTCCAACCATGAAGAATGTTATATATCAAAAATCAAGTGAAGTAAAAGACAAGGACTTGTAAAAAAAAATTGGGAAATCATTACCAGCTGGAAGTTTTGCCATTTTCCCTGGCATATAGTTTCATCTACCAAAGCAGATCATGCAAAATAATAATACAAAATTTGGGATGGAACATATGGATCAATAAACAAATTCAACGAGGAAAAAAGGTTATCATCAAATTGGCAAAGGGCAACAATTATAGTGCCAATAAAGAACAAACAAAAAGGAACTATAATGACGACTATATTAACCCCTCTATACACCCATTCTTACTTACTGCATATGTGGGCCCTTTATTGGGCTGACCACTATTACATATACATTTAACCCCCTATATACCCCCATTCCTTAGCTAGAAATCTATAAATTGTATCATTTATTTAAAACTTTAAACCGAATCAAAATTCAAGGAGAATTGATGATTTGGAATGCTTATCATTTGAGAATATATTACCAAAAATCCCAATCATGATCAAAGATGCTCATTAGAAAACACCACAGACTAACCTTCTTGAAATAAAGTGGTGCTTCCTTTGCAATATCATTGGGCAAAGGAATTCATTCAACCGAGAAATGACGACGCTATTGTGCAAGGCCCATTGCAGTTTCTATAAAAATTACATCCTTTCCCTCTTTTGCATACATCCTCAGAAGAAATTTTTTGAAGTTGCGAAGCTCCTCCCACTCATTATCATCAAGATTTCTAGTTTATGCTACATGTTGTAAAGAAAAAATTAACCGCTTAGATCATTGATCATTTCTCTTCCCAAACTAGATAATAATAGGAAAAACTATAAAAATATGGCAATTGCTGGTATCAAAACAGAACCAGCTGCATGATAGCTATACCTGCATTGGTAAAATATAGTAGTGCCCAGTCACAATTGGTTCCCATGAAGGGAGCATTAAGTAAGTGAAATTTTAAATTGAGATTGTTAGATGCTTCGGTCTTGAAGGATTCTCAAAACAGAGCTAGCAACGCTTTTGCTGATTTAGGATGCACTTTTCTATTGGACTATTCTTGCCCATCTGTTGTTTTAAATTGATCTTCTTTTTTCTTTCTCTTGTATCAGCAATGTCATCATAGTCATACTCATCATTTGCCTGAGTAACAGTTTCGTATTGTTTGTTGCGAATAATCTTTGAAGCCAAATTTGCATCTGCATCGTCCTCTTTTCTTTGCTTAGACTGAGTGCCAAGCTTCCTCGTATCAGATCTGAAAATTCAAAAAACATAGGTTGTGTACACTTTACATTAGGACTTGTAAAGATGGAAATCAAATGATAGATTGCCCATTATAAATGAAGATACCTGATGATGTCTGCTTGAGATATAATATTTTCTTTGCCAGTGTTGTTCACCTTTGCCATATCTTGTGACTCTTTCTACAAGAAGTAGATGAATATTTTACATTAGACCTGATAATATGTAAGAAATTTACATGAGATAGTTCCAGGAAAAGAAGTATTATTTAAACAAACATACATACATGATACTATATAGTAGACATATATTTATTTTAACAAAAGACATAATATATAGTAGGAAAATTCAACACAAAAGAATATTAAACTCATCAACTGGGAAATAGAAGTTGCACTCAGCTAGGAGACTTTTCCAAGCACCCAACATGAAAATTAAAGAGATTTATAATTCAAATGAGAGAGAAACATAGGCGAATGAAAAATACAGATTCAAACATTACATTAGAAAAACCTTGAGCCATTATTCAATAGAGAATTTTAATGTAGCTAGTACATTCCTCATCTGAATCAGATTAAGACTCTAGAAACAACAGAGCACAAAACAAACAGATATAGAAGAAACATGAATGAAAGTTATCCATTATGTTGCTTACCAAAAGCTCATCTACTTCTGCATGCTTTCCCTTCAAGCGTAACTGCATTGCTTTTGCTGCCAATTGTTTTGCAGTCAAGCCTTGTACATTTGATGTATGATCAACAGCACTCACCTCATCTTTATAAGAATCATATGCTTTAGCATCTTGCTGATGAAGTGAATTTGGTATAGGCATTTCATCTTTGGCACTCACTGACTGTGAACCTTCACTGAAGCCTCTTTCTCTTTCACTAGAGCCTCTTTCCATCTCAAAACCTACTACTGTTGAGGAAATATTGTGGTATTTGTTTTGTAGCTTATTCATACTCTCAAGAAAACTGCCATCATTTGAAAATTTATTTAGGCAAGAAGCTGTTGTTCGGATAATCTCTGCATCTTCTAGACGAACAACATTACCTTTATTTTTGTTTGTCCAAGATAATGATTCATTTATTTTAGGTGCTTTCATGTGTGATTCACGAACAGAAACATCCCTCAAATAGTCTATGTTGTTATCCCTTATCCTCTGATCATCCTTGTCTATTTCATTATAAGTACCTTCATGGAATCCATTTCTATGTTCACCTTTCTGTTCTCTTTTCCTGTCTCTGATTGCATGCAAATGAGCACGACCAGAAGCTGCTCTAGTAGCTGATACAGATGCATTCATTTGCACCAGTGAACCCCATCGCTCTTCAACTACCTAGAAAATTTAAAAGGGGAAATAACTCATGAGTCATAATGTTTATATAGATATCTAGTTCCAGAAATTTTTAGCAAAACTAAAACCCCTCATCTAGATATTCTGCAATGCAAAAATATAATTCAATATCAGTTACCTCATCAAGCTTATGACCTTCTCGAGTTGCCTGTTCTTTTGCTCTTTTCCTGTCTCTGATTGCATGCAAATGAGCACGACCAGAAGCTGCTCTAGTAGCTGATACAGATGCATTCATTTGCACCAGTGAACCCCATCGCTCTTCAACTACCTAGAAAATTTAAAAGGGGAAATAACTCATGAGTCATAATGTTTATATAGATATCTAGTTCCAGAGATTTTTAGCAAAACTAAAACCCCTCATCTAGATATTCTGCAATGCAAAAATATAATTCAATATCAGTTACCTCATCAAGCTTATGACCTTCTCGAGTTGCCTGTTCTTTTGCTCGCTTCAAATATTTTAGTCGCCACCTCCATCACTAGCAGCAGGTGATCATGGAAACTTGTCTGCTCCTGCCTTTTGTGATTCATCTTCATCGTCCTCTGGATAACCTGAAACCCTACCTTTGAAAAATGGATTCAATTCCTTTGGATTTATTTTGGGCTTCTGCAAAATAGTGCTAGAAAATGTCTAAGAAATCTACGAGGGCACACAATAAAATTTTAGAACAGTCATATTCATTCACGGCATGAGGGTATGAGGGTAATCTATGTTGCAGAGCAAAACCCTCTGATTCCACAGAAATTCCTCAAAAAATTGCAGTATGTATCTCCTGTTGTACACGGAAGTTCCAAATCGAAAATCACGGACAAATGAATGGCGGACATATCTTCTCTCAACATAGTGGCCAATAGAAACACCATTTTGATAGCTGGGTGAAGGAAAAATATGCTCTTCTCCCACATGACCCCATGCGCCTTGTCCTTCATATAGTGAATCTTGTCAAAGATGACCCAAGCAACCTCTTTCAAAACCTCAGAACCTCTGTAAATCATCCCTCTGAGAATCTTCGTGGTCATGACGAGGCATGAGGCATTCAGAGACATGGACACGTCACTCGTCATTAACCCTACATCGGCAAACTCGTGACTACGCTCCCGATATTTCTGGTTTCTTAAGGCCTTCAGAGGCGACGTGTAGATGACCCGTTGCTTGTTCCTGGAAGCCATGGCGATGGCATACTCGGCCATTTCCGTATTCCCAGCCGAGGTGTGAGCCGACAGAAGCACTGATTCATTGCGCTCCAGGCAGGCAACAAAGACCTGCTAGAAGGGGTCTAGGGTAAATGGGTAGGTCTTCGCCATGGGGCCGCTGTACGCGGGGTACAAAATTGTGCCGTGTGTGGTCTCATCCATGGCCGCTGGGACTTGGAAAACTACCCACCTAACAACTTCCCCCCTTACGATGTCGCTCTCAGGCTCAGGTCCGTCAGTAGAGCCTTTGGATTCTTCATTCAGATGGTTGCCTACACCAACCGCCATGCCTTCAGCTTTGTCCCACCATGGGTTCGAATCGAGAGGTAGCAAAGAAAAACCCTCGATATACTGGAGGTGAGGGGCATAATACAGCCACAGGAATCCTACATCTGCGAAGTCTGCGGTGAGAAGTTGAAAACCCACATCAAAACTAGCAGCTTTTGTAGCATTACCACTGGATCTTTTCAAGTTTCGAGCCATAGTTTGGCTTCTGGAAAATGGCGAGAAGAAAAATAAAACGTTTCCCCTCATTTCGCAGTGTCTACACTGTAGCTCCTTGAAAATGGGAACAAATATCTTGGGGAAGAAGGTTGTTCCTTCACAGTATTATGCGATCTATCTTGATCAGCTATCTTAGATTGTTCTTCTGCTCTCTACATTTTTTTGTTGCTCAGCTTAAACAAGATTTCCTTCTACTTACTAGGGGGCTTATGATGCGGAAAATATTTGGGAGCAACATTTCCCACACAACTGCTTGTTCTTTGTGGTGGATACGAAGCAGATCGAACCAGTGACCGAAAACTTGAGCTTAGAAGATCGAGACCAATCCAGTCGCAAACCGCCTGAAATACTAAAAGGATCATTATCTTTACCACTCATGTTGCTGCTATTGCTTCCATTAAAGCCCACGGGTGACGAGGGCTTCAGGTTTTGTTCTTGGCCCTGCGGGGTTTCGATCTGCATTCTTGCGAGTAGCTGAGAGAAGGACCGGGAACTGAAGTCCTCCGCCACCATAGAGGCAATAAGCGTTGTTGGCCTAGTCAAGGGACCCCAATCTAGAAACCCCATATGTTATTTTCTTCGTTCCCGCCATAGATTTTGCAACAGTTTCACATACCAATCACCCTTTTGAGAATCAGAACCAGGAAGAAAGTTTGGACTAAGTCAATATGTATCAAAGGACTAAGTCACTATGTATCAAGCAATTTATATTAAGTTCATTAGGGAGATTTTGAGGTCTAAAATGGGCCTCCTAAGGAAAATGTACAATCAAAATTCACTTTATGAGAACCAATCACATTTTAGGGGATGACATCATCCCTAATGGTTGAGGTGGCATTGCTTGAGTTAAAGGTACTTACTTGTCACATTCTCAATGGTGGATAAAAACTCATGGTTAACCATAGTAGTGTTCTAAGTACTTTTAAAGTCATAAAGTAAAGTACTCATAATAAATACCATTTCATACATTTTGAATAAAATATTATTATTGTCATTTCATATTTTTTGAAAGAAACAATGCATATCCATATTAGTGCTCTAATTACTTTTAAAGTCATAAAGTAAAGTACTCATAATAAATGTCATTTCATACTTTTTGAATAAAATATTATTATTGTCATTTCATATTTTTTGAAAAAAACAATGCATATCCTTACATGCTACATGTTATATATGGTATATTAATTACATGTTCTTATATAATTTAAATAATATAAATTTTTATTAATAGTATATTATATAATTAATAATTTATGAATTTATATTTATATTTTATTTTAAGTTATTTAAGTACAAAAGACAAATGCATTAGTTGTTCAATGATAATGATTTTTTCTTGAAAAACTTGTTCTTATTTATAGTCACATCAATACAATTTTTTTATTAATTTTATTTTGGTACAAATTTTGAATTGAATTTAACCATGGTTACATGGATTTTGATACAAAAAGTGAATTGCAAATTCATAAATATTATTTTATTGGTTTATCTATTATTTTATTTTTTCCTTAGGAGGCCCATTTTAGACCTCAAAATTTCCCTAATGAATATTTTAAAACACTAATATAAAGATGAATTATGAGAATGAAGTGGTAATATAAAGATCATGTGGTTAGTCAAAGGTCAATTATTAAAATAACTTTTTGAAGTATATATATTTTCTTTCCACTAATAAAGATGGTAAGAATTTGGTAGAAAATTTAGATATAAGTAGAGTCTACTACAATTTATGGCTTATTCGTGGTGAAACAATATCTTTTAAAATTTTTGTTTGGTTCATGATCAACTTAAATAGTAAAAAAAAAACAAGTAAAGTTGTAAATCAATAAGAATTTTAGCTCTTTTTATCATCATATATCAACAATTAGAAAGAAGTTTGCTATAAGATTAGGTAGTTCTTTAAAATTTATCTAGTGTCACAAAATAATCTAATCGTTTGGTAATGATTTGGTAGAAATTTTAGGCACGGGCAGAGTTCTACTATGATCCAAAGCTCATTCATAGTAGAACAATGCTTTTACAAGTTTTGCTAAGTTCTAGGTCAATCCTTATTGTCAAAATTCATTGTGGTTTTGGATGGATGAGAATCATGACTATCTGTGTCGTCAATTTTTTCTCACTATAGGGAAGTTTACTGGTGTATTAAATGGCTCTATGATATCACCCCTAACCTCCATATTCACAAAGTGAAGATGGGTGTTTAATAAACATCTAGTTATGATTGAGATCTTTATTATGCACCTAAGTGTTTACTTAATCAGGCATTGTGAATGGCATGGCATGTTGATACATACTCCAACGCAATTGCATTAGTTTTGTGCCACCATGCAATCATTTTTTCACTAGCAACAAAGTTCCAACACCTACAACAACAGATAATCCTACACCAATGTCGAGTTCCCTACGTGGTCATCTCATCTGTGGTTTAATAAACCCATGGTACTACAATGATCACCAATCAAGTATGACTAGGGGAATTACAGGTCCATGCCAATGTCAATGGTCAACTTGGACTAAGATAATTCCTATGAAAGTGGTGATCAAGTTTGTACATTGTGCTTAAGATAAGGTGCTTATAGTCACTAAGTGATGGTTGTAGTTACAAGGATAATGTTTTGGTGTTATAATGCAAGGATTATAAGGACCAAGGGTTGTGAAGGCTAAGCATTGTTGGAAATATGGATTATAAGGTTAGGGGTTTTAATGCAAGGATTATAAGGACTAAGTTTGTAAACATTAGGGATTATTTGAAATATGGGTTATAAGGTTATATTAGGGGTTTTAGGGTTTAAAAAGAGATAGGGATTAAAGGTTATAAAATTTAGGGTTTATGATGGTAAAATGTAAAGAGATATAATGGTTATAGTATTATGGTTATGGTTTATATGTGTTAAGGAGTATAGTGGTGAGGTGTCAATGATTATATGTATTACATGTTAGAGAGGTAAATTCTTTTAGAGGATAAGGGTTGTAATCTTTAGGTATTAAGTGTGGCAAGGGTTATAAGGATTGGGTCTTATAATTTTTAGAGGAATTAGGGCTTAGGATTAAAGTTCATATGAATTAACAATAATATAGGTTATATGTTAGAGGGATTAAGGACTATAGGGTTGTTGACAGGGCAAAAATTCCACCTTGCCAACAAAGGGGAATTAACTCGATCATAGGTCCCAACTAGACCAGCTTTCGTTTGGAATGGCTAATCCCAACGAGTTTTAAGGATTGTTATAAGGGTTAGGGAATAATGAGTTAGTGGTTAAGGGATTAGGGATTAGGGGCTTAGGGGTTAGAGGAATAGGGGCTTAGGGGTTAGAGGTTTAGGGTTTAGGGGTTAGGGGAATAATGAGTTAGTGGTTAAGGGGATAGGGATTGGGGGCTTAGGGGTTAGGGGATTTAAGCGCATTTAGGGGTTAGGGGAATAATGAGCTAGTGGTTAAGGAATTAGGGATTGCGGTTAGGGGAATAATGAGATAGTGGTTAAGGGGTTAGGGATTGGGGGGTTAGGGGTTAGGGGATTTAGGCGCATTTAGGGGTTAGAGGAATAATGAGATAATGGTTAAGGGATTAGGGATTGGGGGCTTAGGGGTTAGGGGATCTAGGTGCTATTACGGGTTAGGTGAATAATGAGTTAGTGATTAAGGGATTAGGGATTAGGGGCTTAAGGGTTAAGGGATTTAACAATTAAGGATTTTAGGGGTTAATGGGTTATGGATTAAGCGTTAACGATTTAGGGGTTAGGGGTTAGGGGTTTAGGTGTTAGTGATTTAGGGGTTTAAGGGTTTAGAGTTTTAGGGTTTAGGGGGTTAAATGGGTTAGGGGTTGGGAATTAGGGTTTAAGGGGTTAGGGGTTAAGGGTTTAGAGGTTTAGGGTTTAAGGGGTTAAACGGGTTAGGTTTTAGGGGTATATAGGGTTAAATGGGTTAAGAGGTTGTGAATTAGGATTTAAGGGGTTATGGGTTAAGGGTTAGGGGTTAGGGGGTTAAATGGGTTAGGGTCGGTTTAGAGGTTTAGGGGGTTAGGGGATTTAACATTTAAGGATTAGGGTTAGGGGTTAATGGGGTTAGGGTTTAGGGGGTTAAATAGGTTAGGGTTTTAGGGGTTTAGGGGGTTAAATTGGTTAAGGGTTGGGAATTAGGGTTTAAGGGGTTAGGGGTTAAGGGTTTAGAGGTTTAGGGTGTTAAATGGGTTAGGGGTTAGAGGTATATGGGGTTAGGGGATTTAGCAGTTAAGGATTTTAGGGGTTAGGGGTTAATGGGGTTAGGGTTTAGGGGGTTAAATGGGTTAGGGGTTTAGGGGTTTAGGGGGATAAATGGGTTAGGGGTTGGGAATTAGGATTTAAGGGGTTAGGGGTTAGAGGTTTAGGGTTTAGGGGGTTAAATGGGTTAGGGGTTTAGAGGTTTCCCTCTCATATCCATATTTGTTTAATTTCATGATTAATTAGGCATTTTTAATATGTCACTACTCGGTTAATTAGGATTAAGTTATGATGCAACTAAAGGATCAAATAAATATCTATTTGTCTCCATCCCCGCCCCAAAACACCTCCTTGCACCCCTCCCTTAGCCAAGCTAACCCTTCCTTATATTCAAGGTGTCACTGATCACTTTTTCAGAATTCTATATAAAATGAACATCAAAACCTTATTTAAACCTCATCGAATCGTAAATAAGGAAGCTCGTAATCTCAAGATATGTGGCCTTAGGCTCTGGGGAAATTACCTCCCTCTTACCCACCATCAATTTGTTGATGACATTATGCTCTTTTGTCATGTCTCGCTGAAGGAAGAAAAAAACATTAAAGATATACTCCATGTGTTTATGGAAGCCTGTGGCACCCTTATTAATAATGAAAAATTATGCATCTTCTTCTTTAATAAGGCTAGAAATATCAAAACCTTTATGGCGAGAGTGTTGGGGTTTGGTATCAGATATCTTCCCACTAAATACTTGGGCATGCCCCTTGCTTAAATCTCTCTGAAAATTTCTTGCTAGAGTCATCTTATCAACAAAATTCAAAGCAAGCTCAACAATTGGACTTTTAGAGGCCTTAATATGGCTCCCCGCACCATCCTTCTTAAATTCATCCTACAATCCATCCCCATTTACCAGCTGTCTGGAATGGCCACACCCAAAACAATCTCCAGCAAAATGGAGGAAATATTCAAGAAATTCCTTTGGGGAGGGGTCCAACAGTTGAAAAAATGGTCCTTGGTAGCATGGTCGAACCTCCTCAAACCTAATATGGAAGGGGGACTAGGCCTTAGAGACCCATTTACTCTCAACGAGGTATTGGGGGCGAAATTATGGTGGATATGGGCACAGGGAGGAATGAGACTGTGGAAGCATATATGGACGAGGAAATATGGCATGCCCAAACGTACAAAGGATATTTTAAGATACCGGGACCCCCCTAAAGGATCGACCATCTGGAATCTAGCAGCCCAAAACAAAGATCTTATTTTGTAACATTTATTCTGGGAAATAATGAATGGAAAAAAAAACTCTCTTTTGGAATGAATTCTAGCAACAGAGGGGCAAATTATTCCCTAGGGAGTTGAGTGAATGGTTCACTTATGCTATGAACACCAATTATAAAACGGTAAACCAATACTGGAGGGCAGAGACCATTAACGGTGGATGGAGAAGATGGAAAACGTGATAGATTGGCCAAATGCAACGAATTCAAATCAATGGATACATTTGAAGGAGCTAGAATTGAGAAGTATCACCTTCGAGGAAGGGTTAGACATATTGATATGGGGCTATGCTACGAAAGGATTATTTATAGTCAAGGAAGCTTACATGATAAAAGCAAGATGGGGACAGGGGAATCAACATCAAAACTGGAGGAAAATTTGGGGAGGGAAGTGGTGGTCAAAGGTGACCTACGGGTGAAATCCCAAAGTTGGGAAACACTTTTTGGTGGATAGCTAGCCTTTGGAAGCCCTCACCTCAATACTCGCACAGCTAAAACCCAAACTCAAACTTCGATTTGAAGCGGAGCTCTGTCGCACTAATCAGGCCCTCAGAACTGTGCGAGATCCAACGTGATTGGGCATTGCGGATATAAAAACGACGACTCCTGCAACTTTTTCTGGCCTATTGGAAGGTCGGGGCTTTATGAGGCGCAGAAAACACGCCTCTGATATGGGAGCTGGGATTTGGGTTGCTGTAGAAGATGGAGACATCAAAGAATACAGAAGGTGATGAATCTGAAAGCATCAAGGCCAAGGATAGGGATTCTGAGTTAGGATATAACCACACCTTCACCTATGATGGGTGGGTTTCCTTAGCTAGGGTCAGCTTGCTCGCCTGCATAACATCCCTACAATCTATTCCCCTGCTCTTGCAAGTTCGTTATTCCCTTGCTCTTGCAAGTTCGAGGACCATCGGTTCAAGGGCTTCTTAATTACTGATCTTCCTGATTTCTGAAATATGTCTTCACGTGATTTCTTTGGGTATTTTTCCTCTTCTTTCATTGAAATACAGAGAACGAGCGTTCCAATGGGACGTCACACAGGAGTCGATCGCAGCGCGACAGTTGTATGGCATTTGATCTTGAGCGCTTATCACAATTCACTACCAGAGAGTTTAGAACACAAACAGAATAAGTGCACAACAGAGTTTAAAAGACTTGAAAGCTCATAGAACACAAACATAATTTGATAAGGAGCTAAAAAGGGTACCCAATTTAAATGGATTAGCTCGTGATTCCATTAGCAAACCCGCGCTCAAACAATTCTTTACGAGTGTATTTTGGAAATTGATGAATGAAATTAGTGAATGGTATCATGTATTGTATATTTTAATTAATATCTATTTTGTATTTGAGTATTTTGGAAATGTGTAGAAAGATGGTTGGAAAGTATATGATAGCAAACCCGCAATCAAACAATTCATTACAAGTGTATTTTGGAAATTGACAAATGAAATTAGTGAATGGTATCATGTATTGTATATTTTAATTAATATTTATTTTGTATTTGAGTATTTTGGAAATGTGTAGAAAGATAGTTGAAAAGTATATGATATTTTGGAAATGTGTAGAAAGGATTGTTGAAAGTATATGAGTAAGATTTTGACAAATATTAAAACATTAGAATTAATTAATTTGTCATTTTTACAATAATAAAAGGGATATAAAATTATTTTAAAATATTTTTAGTGTTGTTAATTTTAGTTTTTATAATTTATCAAGTTATTCAAATTATAAATTATTTTAATTTTATTATAAAAATAAAAATAAAAATATTAAAATAATTATTTATTTATTTTGTTTTTTAATTTTATATTTGAAAATTAATATCAATAAGAAATTTTGTAATCAATATTACAAAATAAATTATAATATATGTCGATATGGTATTTTTCAAAAATGAAAATTCTCTTAGTTTATTTCAACAAACATTATAAGATGGCCTTAACTTTAACTATATTTTTCCCAAAGTCATCTAAGCACTTCATATCAAAAATAACAAATGTATCATTGCATGGTTTGGCTCATGCAAAAACAAAGACAATTAAATTTTCAACTATTTTCTTCCAAAATAAATTGCTTATTGTTTTTAAATTTATAAACATGCTAAATAGTGTGATTAGTTAGAAGTTTTATCCCTGGCTAGGATGAAGTTATTGTTCTCTGCTCGATAATTTTTTGTAAATTAAAATACTTCATATTCATATCAAAATAAGAGATTTACAATAGGATAGATTAAACATAAAATTTATATACTTCTAAAAGCACTAGCTTCTCCAATGATCATAAGATTGCAGAACCACAAAAACACTATTACAATAATAATAGAGTCTCATTTCAACAACAACTAAAGATTTGCATCAATATTTTAGGCCCCTCATAAAATGAGATAATTCTAGACAGATAGTGCACATAAACTGAAAATGAATGTGCTTTAGTGATAGTTGCCTTGAAAACGAGAAGAAAATAGAGCTCTAAACCTAGAAACGAGTGTCCTATGACAGAGGGAAACATTAGTAAATCATAGTCTTCCTAAGGGTCCTCTACACAAAACAACATCTTCCATCTAGCATGAAAAGAGTAACTACTTTCTCAGATGCGAACATACTCATCCATACCAAAACAAGCCAAGTTGAAAGCATATGTTAAAACAATATTCAATTACCAAAATTCAAGTTGTAGGTGCCCATAAAATGAGAGGAAACAGAGTATATTTTGATGCTAGCACCAAATCCCAAGGATCATGAAAACATAAACATAAACCGCCAACAAAAGACCAAGTAAGCATAATATTGACAACAACAATGGGAATCCTCCACTTCCAGAGCATGTACAGCGAGACCAAACAAAGATCCACTCTAGATACTCTCTCCACCATCAACAAGACCATAAATATTCTTACAATCTCGTACAGGTGACAATAAAAAATAATTTCCATGCTTAAAGAAATAATAATAAGAGTTTGCACATGATCAACTGGAGAATCAGTAAGGTCCTTGGAGGCAGAGTCACTAACCAGAAAACCTTCAACGCAAGCCAATTAGGAGTCCACTCTATCAAAACAGTACCATAGGTTGAAAAGCATTATTTTGACATTTTCAAGGGAAAAAATAGATTATAGGTCTCAGCTTGTTTATCTTGAAGTACTAGCGAAACAAAGTAGCTAGCTGTTGGTGTAAGGCCATCGAATTGTGATAGATAAGTTTTTTCTTCCAAGGTTTTCCAGGGTCTTGTATCCATTTCAAATCCTCGCCCATCACCTGAAAATCTAAGTGATAAGGGAGACCCTCAACCTCTTTACTTTCCAACAATAAAATCTCTTTTCGAACTTCCAAAGGAACGACATCAAAGAAGGTGGCCATTAAGTCAAGAACAAGCCAGAAGAGAAATAGAGATCGATACTGGTTAGAAGTGATTCCATTGAATGATAACTACAAACCCCTATCCATTGAATCAATGTGTATAATATAGTGGTGGCTAGGGGGTAATTTCATCCATATATATCTACAAATGTATTACGACATCATTCTTGTTGTGGATCAAAGTATTCAGCATTGATTCTTCAAGGAAGGTTGGGTTGTCTAAAGAAAAAAAATGATTATAGACTCCGAGGATGTATAATACTCTAATATGAAACATTCTTTTAATACCAATGCTTCAAAGCATGAGACTTTAACTAAGGATTGATGGGGATTTTAACAGCCAATAGAAATGTTTCAAACAGAATAGGTAGAGGATAGAATCTTGTAGGGTTAAGGGTCAAGTTTTAAGAGGATATGGGATTAGGGTTTATGGGTTTGAAAGATTCCATGTTAGGGGTTAGGGGTTGAAGGGATCAAAGGGTTAATTTTTTATGAGTTACAAGTGTAGGGGTTAAGAGATAGTGGCTTTGGGTTAAAGGGATATGGACTTTAGTGTTTATGGGTTAAGTTCTTATGGGTTGTGATAATGTTTCCCCTAATCCCCTTATCACAGCTATTGGAGGTTCCCCTATAAATTGCTATCATTTCCTTACTTATAGGTCCCCTAGTCCTTGTGGCATAAGGCCATAAGGCTCCTTCTCATTCTCTAATGTTAGTATTATAGATCTCAATATACCATGCACTAACCTCTCACTTATACCCATCAATGATACCCTTATGTCCCCTTGCCCCATTCAATACACCAAAATATCCCCCTCCCCCCAAAATTCATGAGAATTGAACATTTGGAGGCGATCATTTAACAAAAGCTCCTAAAAGTTCTATTCTAATGACTTTTTTTGGGGGGGCGGGGGTTGTCCATCAATGCCTCCAAAATTTACAGAGTCATGACCTTTCAGGGTGATCCAAGGATTCTAAGTTGAGAACAACAAATACCATGAATAGACAAAGCACAACAAAAACTTTTGATAGAAATTGCATGTAGCCTACTACTACAAAGGAAATTCAAACCACAAATTTTTGTTCCACTTTAAAGGTATCACCATATCTTATACCAAACAAAATTCAAAAAATAGATATCCTTCAGAGAAAGAGGATCATAAAAAAAAAAAATGAACCATGCATATTAATGAACCGTATTTTATATATTAATATTAGAATTAACCCATTTTGTTATTGGAAAGAGAGAAAATTTCATAGATACTGATGAATCCTTATGCATTACCTACATTCTAACGAGTTAACAGAAATGGCACTAGGAGGGTGATGATATTGTGTTTTTGGCAAAGATTTTTTTTCTCTTCCTCCAACACCAAGATTTTTCTGTATGTCGCTGAAAAATGGAAATCCCCAATGGATATCATTGCCTTCACAACTACTCCATTATACTGGTGTCTTGGGCATAAAATCAAACTCTTTTACGCTATATCTATTAGATGTCATTTCATTGATCTATAGTGATAGGTGAGAGCTATGCATAAATCACTAAAGGTGTATTAATAGGCTATTAGTCTATCGCATATAGAATTGGACTCGTTTTATTTGTAACTTATCGAAATGGAAAAGATGTGGAAGTGGAAATGTAACTTAGAGCATTCTCTTTTTTACCTGTGTCTCGAGGCCTTTCTCGCTTCTTATCCCATTTCCCTTTATTCGTTGCATTACCTTTCCAGTCTGGCTAGTCTCAGATCTACGCTTTGATTACTCATAACAATGCTTTAGCTTTTGGATGGCCTCCTCCAATGATCTAGGCTCATCAAACTCAATCATGTCTTTGAATGTTATCGACAACCCATTAATAAATCGTTGAATCTTGGACTTCTCCTCCTTGAGGTAAGACACATATCTCAACAACTCAAGAAATCTTCTAGTTTACTCCTCATCGATAATAGAGTCCATATTTAGCTCATAAAACTATTTTTCCTTGTCACATAGTACATCTTCGATAGACACTGCGTCTTGAATAGTCTCTCGAATTCACTCCAATTCAACTCCTCATAAATATCTCTAATGTTCTTTACATCTTCACACCAAATATATGCTTTACCTTTAAGAATGAATGTAGATATCCTGGCCTTCATGTTCTCTAAGTAATTGTGAAATATGAAGAACTTATTCATTCCAATCAACCATGATATTGCATCATGTGATTTATTCATTTCCCCATCAAATGTAGGTGCCTTTTCTTTCTTGAACTCATCTGGAAAATATCCCCTATCGCTCCTCCTTTAAGGATTATAACGATGATGACCATGATACCTTTCAGAACCAGAACGAGAATAGTACATGTGTCCATCACCCCTCCTTTCCGGAGTATCCAAGAACCTGACATCCTGATCGTGTTATCTCTATCTGACTTGTGCGCACTATGGGGTCTACTTCCACATGCCCCATTATTCATATCCTCCTATCCATGGTTGATCCGAAGTGGTCCCTGTCTCTGCAATTATGACAAACTCTGAAGAATTATTGCATTGACTTCTGCTTATTTCTCCTATGCCTGCATGATTTTGTCATTATCTGCTTTGAAAATCCTTATTTCCTCCTTCAAACTCCTCAATGTGTCTGCTAAGTCAGAAGTGTTCCCAACACCATGCTACTTATCTAATTCATAGGGAGAATCTTTGTAGTCTACCATCTAATTAGTCATCTTTGATCTCTTCTTCCTGCAAGGTATATTATTTCAGTTAAACCAAATCATAAACAAACTAGTGTACCTTAGTATAGCTCGAAGAAGATATCTCATCTGCAAGACTGACCATATTAGCGCAATACACACACACACACACACACACACACACACACACACATATAAACATAATCATATCAACATATAAACATATTTTCAACCATTATCCATTTATCAATGCATGACTACGCTGACCACATACCATGACTTCATGCACAATGACCATCATCTAGTCAAAATATGCATAATAACATATAAACACTGATACACATAATCGATGCATCACTGACATAAACAAAACAAATACATTCAGCAAAGACACCATCAAATTTCACATGACGACACCACTACAATCATAACCAATACCATACATAAACAACAAGCACATACATCACAAGTACAAGGACCTATATGCAACCAACATGTAGATATGAAAACACATTCATCTAAGCGGAACAGAAACCAAACATCACCCGAGGAGAACGGAACCACGCTATGATACTACTCTATAACACCCTCCTCCCACATCTACCCAAGTTACCAGCCAACCAGGGCAAACATGTGATGAAAAGTTAGTATGATATGATTCAACTCCTTATATATCAGTTAAGGAAGTGGAACCGATGTAACACAACCAACCTAACCTTCTGCACTTGCAACAAAACCCCCAGGAGCCATCCAACCCATCTAGGTGACCAGAGTCATCCAACCCATCCAAGTGACTAACCCTTGAGACAAAATGAAATTTTTCTGTATCAAAGCCTCAATCTCTCCCTTGACATGGGCATGCATGCGACTTAGAACCTCCAGTCGCTCCCACAACAAGGAATGCCTGCGACTAGAGACATTTCCAGGTAGTTCTCTGCCAACGACTCCAATTAGTAGGAAGTTTTTTTACAATAAAAAAAATTAAATACTAAAATTTTATCTAAAAAATAATTAAATTATTGTTATTTATCTCTTTGATATATTTGTTCAATAGTGAAAATAAAACCGAGATGTGACTATAAGACATATGCAAGAATCAAAATTTTGATTTTTCATTTTGAAAGAAAAAAAATGAAGGTTTAAAATGCGTATATGGAAAACAATTGAGAAAATATTTAATTTTTTTTTAATCGTTATATTGTATTTAATTTCTTTCAAAGTTATATCAAAGTTTTAGTTGAAGTAATTTAAAAATGTTAACATATTTTAAAAAATAAACAATTTTAGTTCATGGAATGTAACTCATTTGAAAATCACCTTGTTATGAAGTATTATTATGAAGTATTATGTAAAAACATGAGATTCAAACTTAAATCCCTTTGAGTGGCCAACCAAAAAATAACATTTTTTTAATCTATTTATTTTATTTTTAAAATGTGGTTTAATGGAAAAGGAAAAATCTAATATAAAATAAATAAAATTGACATGATTACATTTCATGTGGTTTGAATATATATATATATATATATATATATATATATATATATATTCGGTAGGACCTGCTATTTTCTATTAATATGGGCAAGTTGCAAAAATATAAACATCAGCAGTGGTGGTGCCTCAACCCGCTCGAAGGGAACCGAGTCTGATGGCCATCTTAACGAGTTGAAAGCTAACCAGAATTTACACTGTTTTAACCGATCATTAGCAACGAGTGCTACTCTACTATGACCATAGTATTTACATATAAAGCAGCATTGATAGATCCTGTCAACAAAATGCATGAAAAAAGACAAAAAAGATAAGCAAAGTTGACATCAGATCAAATAGGAAAATCTGGATTATTGATAGGAAATCCTGAAGGTTTTGCATCCTTAAGAAGGCAGAGCTGTTGCTTCATATTTCCAGTTCTGACATTTTGTTGATGCTGGATCTTTACCATCTCATGCATCTCTTGCTTCAGTGAGTGAAGTTCGAAAATAACAGATGAATAATATTGGGTTTCTTTTCACTGAAGGCTTGCAATGGATCTGGACAACACACACTTCAGTTTCTAGTAAGTCTTCACTGATTGTTGAAAGAGGGATACTTTGCCCCTAGTATTACCTGGGTCCAAGATGAAATCCATACTTTCTCGCTGCTCAGTGATATTTTTATCTTTTGCTTCAAAACCCTGCTCCCAATCTGCGATTGTAGCTTTGATATCCTCAGGGGTAGAGGTCTCGAAGGTGGCAACTAGAGTTTCCACGGTTTCCACATGAGATCTACGCCCTCATTTTGCCACTGGAGGGGTTCGAACAAGACGATGCCCAACACTCTGCCTAGATTTCATCCGAGCCATAAAATCTGGAAACAGAGATTCAAGTAGGGGATAAAACCAAGATTGGTAGAGATTATGGAAACAAAAGAGAGACTTGGTTATGATGGAATTAACCGATGAACGTTCCAACCAAGATATAGAAACAAGGCCGAAGTCAGAGTTAAAGCAAGACAACTGGGTGGTTATACTCTTTCGCAATGTGAGTACACAATCGCTGACAGTAGAAGCAGTTACCCCATACGAGTCCATACAATGTCGTAACAGAGAAATCAGATAACTAACAATTCGTAACCCCGTAAGCAGAGACGCATAATAAATACCATAACTATGAATACAATGTTATTCCGGGCTTCTAAAACAAGTAATAACAGTAAGAGGTCGAACAATGAGAATAATTTCAAGAAGAAAAGCCATCATGAAATCAACCAGGGTACCCATCACGAAAGAAACTAGAATAGCCATGTGTGAGGACTGTACATACCAGAGAAGCTTGAAGCACTTGAAACAACTCTGAACAAATCCAACCACCACAAAATGCAACAACCAAAGCCAAAAAGGAATAAATAAGAGAGTTCGTACATTACCACAAACAACAAAAGCCCAGCGCCTATAACGATTATGCAACCGCCTTACCAAGTGCATGGATGACAGGTATTGATCAGCATCATGTCCATCGGAGGTAGGAGTACGTTGCCTCAACGCTATCTAACAAGGAGTGAATGCCAGAAGAATGTACATTAATTGCATGTACAAGCTGTCCCATTGCTCTAACAAGCACCCCGATCGGGGATTTGAATATATATATTCAAAAATTAAAAATATAATTATCCACTATCTAATCATAGAATTTCAGTGCAAACTTCCACAATAATAATGATTTTGTCTTAATTGCTAACTGTCTTAAATGGGTTTTGTCTTAATTGCCATTGTCTTAAATATAAAGTTTTATATTAAAATATTTTTGTCTCAAAGTGCTTGTGTCTTAAATACAAAGTTTTGTATTAAAATATTTTTGTCTCAAACTCCTTTTGTCTTAAATATAAAGTTTTGTCTTAAACTATTTTTGTCTCAAACTGTTTTTCTCTAAAATATAAAGTTCTGTCATAAAATATTTTTGTCTTAAATTGTTTTTGTCTTAAAATATTTTCGTTTCAAATTGTTTTTGCCTTAAATATAAAGTTTTGTCTCATACTATGTTTGTCTTAAATTTTATATTTAAGACAATTCAATTGATATTAAATTTTAATATAAAATAACTAAAATAAAAAATGACATCTTAAGAAAAATAAATTCTTTTGTCTTAAACAAATGTCTTAAAATGCCCTTGGTGTAGTAGTACATCTTACTTGACTTACCAACCCAAGCTCATCCCACACTAGCTCATTGAGAGATTAGGTTTTGTGTCTATCAACACTATCAACTAATGGCCTTGGGATTTTTACATGATCTTGAACCTTCCAATCCACCATGAAAGTATAATATCATTTCTTACAAAAAGGAAATGTAAATAAAAATACAATTACTCATAAAACAACAATACATTAAAGTCACAAATTATTCTAAAACTCTTTCTATAAAACCTACGTCTTAATAATATATCTATTAAAATGCCTTAGACTAGAACCATCATGTTATTAAGCACATTATATTACATAAATGGTTAAAAACATTATATTACATAAAAATGCCATAGATTACTAGAATTTGGAATGCTTAAGTCTTTAACAATAAATTCATTAATAATTGAATCAAATCAACTTACCACCAAATCAAATCTATTTCAACTTAACAATATAAGGAAAGAGAAAAATTCCTTACAATAGTGTTATTCATATATAAATTAAACTTTAATCAAATAAAATTTAAAAAATATCAAAACCGTACTATTAAAACACAAAATTTAATAAAATAAGCCTAAAAAGACATATTATTAAAAATAAAATTAATAAAAGACAACTAAAAACCATACAGTAACAATAAATATTGAAAAATGAATAACATTCTCGTAACAGTTTCCACCTATGCGCTAAAATGCTGACTTTAGATAGAAATACATAAGCGTCCTACAGTACTAAAAAATAAATGATAACTTGGAATTTACATCATCGGAATAGTTCACACATGAGCAAAAATGATGACGTACTTTTTTTCTTTCTTTCACAACTTAAGTTTGGTATATTTTTCTCACCCCATTAAAATTATTTTTAAAAATTTTCATAAAATTCTTGTTTTTAACAATAAATATATTAAGTATATATTAATGTTTTACAATAGAATCAATATGTTGTTAAACATATTATATGAACCATTGATTATTAGAGTTTGGAATTCGTATATCTCCCATCATAAATTTATTAATATTTTGTATCAAACCATAAATTCATTAATAATTTGTATGATTTAACTTACAACCAAATCAAAACTATTAATGAAATAGCAAAACTTTCACATATAAATCAAGCTATACTAAAATAACATTTAAACAATTTCAAAATCATATTATACAAATGAAAATTTAATAAAATAAAACTAAAAACCATATTATAAAAAATAAATTTCAATATAATTTATTTTTTTTAATTTTTTAATAAAATAAAATTGACCATCATGAAAATGCGTATTCAAAATAAAATAAAAAATACTTCCGCCACCCTGAAATACCAAAACACATAAATTGACATCAGTATTCTCTCTCTTTTCAACCAGCAGAAGCAAACAACACAAGTCCTTTCGTAAATTAAGGACTTCAAATCACTGTTACCTTCAAGTAGAGACGGGAGCACCGAAAACGTCGTTCAAAGGCGTGGTGGAAACCAGCGAAGCCCATAGCAGCTCCAGTGCCTGATATGTATATATAATTATAATGCTCTTCACATTAACAGCATTATGAACACAAACTATAAACAACAATAGTATCTCCTTACCTCATTGGGACCGACACTCGCGTTTCGCTCCGCCAAATCGGATAAATCTGTGACATTGAGATTATTGAGCAAGTTGAGGCTGGTGATGGTTGACGAGGGAGAGATCTGTAGGTCATCGGTGATTATGAAGGTAACCGTTTCCTTCACATAACCTCCCCCTCCACTTCCACTTCCACTGACTCCTGCGCCATCAGTTCTATCTCCCATGGAAGTGTTCTGCAATTGCACTATATAGCTGATATTATTGCCGCAGGCACACCGGCCGCCGCTCTGACTGGCCATATAGTGGGTACCACCACCACTGTGCCTGCGATCAATCCCGCAAACGTAATAGGCTGTAGGAGCCGACTGTATTGTAAGGATGTTATTGGAAAGGGTAGGTGTAACCTTAGGCTCCAGTAAATGGGATTTCTCTGCAATCATAAACATTGGCTGGAGCTTGTCTACGCTGTTGTAAAGGTTCGTCACGCAGCCGATTTTTTTTGCTTGTTTCAACGCAGAAAGCAATTTGATAACAGAACCCGTTGGCAACGTGAGAAAGCTGAAGAGAAAATCGACAAAATCCTTTCCTGCCTCTGCATACAATATCTTCCGACTTTTCTTGTTCACCAGGAGCCTTAAACTCATGCAACTATCAGTTCTGGTTGCCATCTTAATCACTTCAAGACGCTATGGAAATGATTGTTGTCGTCGATTTTTAAGGGAGAAGGTGGTGGGGCGTGGCACACCACCAAAATTTGAGGACATTTTACTCGAGCGTCAATGTACTTTGTTAATGATGCGATCAACCACCATTTCAGATTCTGCTTACGACCACGGATTTTCGAATTTAATACACGTGACCTTTCTTACCGTGGCACACCACCAAAATATGAGGACATTTTACTCGAGCGTGAATGTACTTTGTGAATGATGCGATCAACCAGTCTTTCAGATTCTGCTTACGACCACGGATTTTCGAATTTAATACACATGTGACCTTTTTTAAAGTTGAAGTATTGATAAATTACCATTTAATGACAGTGAGGTTTAAGGTACCAAAAACTTGGCCCCATGGTACTGTACGACGTGGAGCAGCCCATATTTTCGGTGCTATAGACTATTTAATGCGGTTGGGTTTCGTTAGATGTAAATTTGTTTATATTTAATATCTTTCACTAGCAGTGTATACTTACTTTTAAATTTAAACAAACTAGATTATTTTAATGTGGTTGGGTGGTGTATGTTTATCTTTAAATTTAAATTTGTTTAAATTTAAAGGTGGTCATATACTGTCCAACCACATTAAAATAATTTGGGAAAAACATATACTACCCAACCACATTAAAACCTGGGAAATAATGATCCGAGTACAGGTATACTAACCTACTACGGGGTACAGGTATACTAACCTATTGTCTATTTCTATAATTTAATTATCATGTATGGATATCATTTTATAATCAACCGGTTATTATGTCACTAGTAAGAGACATATAGTGATCATGTTTTCCTATTCATTTGTCGATTTTATCAACCGTATAAAAAAATTTCTTCGTTTTCTAATTTGAACTTTATAATTTGGGGTTTTATTAGGTGGCGACCTATACTAAGCCATTACAGGTGTACTAACCCAATGTCTATTTTTGTAATTTAATTATCATGTATGGATTATCATTTTATAATCCACCAGTTATTATGTCACTAGTAAGAGACATATAATGATCATGTTTTCATATTCATTTGTCAATTTTATCAACCGTACAAAAAAATTTCTTCGTTTTGTAATTTGAACTTTATAATTTAGGGTTTTATTAGGTGGTGACGTCGATTTCTTCGATTTTTAATTTGAACTTTATAATTTGGGGTTTTATTAGGTGGTGATGTCGGCCGGCCACAAGTTTTATTAGGTGGTGACCTGTACTAACCCACTACAGGTGTACTAACCCACTGTCTATTTTTGTAATTTAATTATCATGTATGGACTATCATTTTATAATTCGTCGGTTATTATGTGACCAGGAGATCATGTCTTATGCTCAAAAATTAAAGTGCTCGAAACAGGTTTGAAACTGAGCAACCGAAAAGGTCTCGTCGTTGTGATTCCGGCACCGTGAACGGTTCGAAAAATCGATGTCATATGAAGAAGATATTGCAATTTGTTCGTTATCTCAAACAGTAAAATTTTGTGACTGGATGCTCAGTCAGCATGCAGGTATAGTCAGCAGGTATATACTTGGAATATTCCATTTTTCTCTCAGCCAACGGGATGGCACCATGTGGCATGTTCTGAGCCATTGGATGTTGGTGGTACGACTCAATTTGGACTGTTCGATGGTTTTTAATTAGCCAATGGTTGAGCGACATGTGGCAAGCCCGCAGGCCGCCACGTGTCCTCAGGATGGTATAGCAAAATTTGTTTGAGGCTACAGGAATCGAACCCGTGACTTCGGACATGGGTGCAAACAGCTTGACCATTCCTCTTGGGGGGTGTTACTTACCCCTATAGAGCGCCACGACTATTTAAACGTTATTAAGTTTTGTGTTGAGGGCTTGGGAGGCCAGCCCCCCCTTTCATGTGGCCTTGCACCTAGAACCCTGGCTTTCGCTCTAACTGTAAACAAAAAACTTAACCATCGGTGACGTTCCAGTTCACATGTCAAAGTTTGAAGAACAGTTTACAATTAACAGTTGGATAAATGTAACCTCTGGCTGGTGGCTTTCAAATGGTTATCAACGCAATCACATGGAGGGGATAAAGAGTTAATGCAAATGGTTAGAGCGGAACCTTATCACTCCTGGTTCCGACATATAACATGAAGTTCAAACCGTTAGTTGTGGAGGTTACGGATGGGTCAGTATGTGACCACCCCGCCTCTAACACTTTAATGTCATGTTAACTGTCCGACTATTTTTGGAGCGCGCCCCTAAATTTTAGGGTTTTCCTTCAATTTAACTTAAGTTAACTGCCTGTCTCCACATTTAGTGGAGCTTTTCTAACTGTCATTGGGGAAAATGCATTGGGAGGTCAATTTTTGACCAATTTTCGTGAAAAATAAGTCTACCTAGACTAATTTTAGCATTCTGGAGCCATTGGTGCAGAGAAAACAGCCATTAGAGGCTTGTAAACATATGTAATTTACAACTGTAAGCATAATCACAAAGAGGGGCATGCCATTGGGAGCTGGACCAGTAGATGTAGCCCAGGAGGGGTGAACTGCTTCATCATGCCTATTGTGTAAAACTTATGTGTGAATGATTTTCTCTGTTATGCACTGTTGTTTAGTGTTTTTAAGGCTTATTTTCATCCTTAAAGTTCAATAATTCATCTATAATTCATGGTTAAAACTCTCATTACTTAAGCAAACTTTTGGAGACAAATTGTACATGTTTATCTTACTGAAAGGACACTTAGCACAGCAAAAGTAATACACTCCTTTCAGATTAGGTTGGTATCGAAGCTAGAGTTTTATCTCTGGTGTTTTTATGTTTAAGGATTTGTTAATTGTTTGCAAGATTTTTCATGCTTACTAGGCTCAAGCTTAAGACATGAAAAGGCAAATTGGTGGAAGCAAGAGGTTCTCAAAGTGAGCCACAACAAAAGAGGGCAAGATTACCACATTCTCCACCACCTAGCTCACCTCCAAAAGAAGCAGAAGCAACATCAAGCATGCCTCCAGGAGAAGGAGAAATCCATGAAAAGATGGATCCCAAAGAGGAAGAAAGAGTGTACAGAAAATCATTTCTTGACTTAATTGAAATGGTGAAATTTCTTTATCAAGAAAGGAATGATAAACTAGAAGAGGAAAGGCCCAAACTTCACAAGGAAGGACAAGGATGGTCACGAGGCCACAATGATGAAGATAAATCAAAGAAGGGCAATGGAGGAAATGGAGACAGTGGAAAGTCGTCATCATCACCCTCATCTTCATCCTCATCATCCTCTACTTCATCTTCATTACATTAGCCATACAAGTCAAAGAACAATGGTAAACGTCCTTTTCTAAAACTTGATGTTAAGTTTTAATTGCCAATGTTTGATGGTGAAGTTGATGCAGAAAATCTAGATAATTGAATTAGGCAATTGGAGGTCTATTTGAGAAATCAAAGTTTTCATGATGATGATACCAAAATCCAATAAGCTTCATTGAGGCTAGAAGGTGAAGCACTTATTTGGTGGGAAGCCAAGACAAAGGAGGAGATCAAGAAATATTGTAAGATTATTTTATCATGGACTGATTTCATTTCTGCAATAAAACAAAAGTTTTATCCATTCATTGACATGCAGAAAGCCATAATGGACCGAAAAAATGTTAAACAATTGAAAGGACAAAATGTACAAGTGTATACTCAAGAATTTAGGAGAAGATCTATTTTATTAGGAGTATATTTACATAGCTAAGACACTTTGCTCAAGTATATAGGAGGTTTACATACCTACCTAAGACATACAATCCTCATGTTTAACCCCACAAGATTAGATGAGGTGTTCAAGCTACACATTTAGAGGCAAGGGGAAAAAAAAATTAGATGGGAATGAGGAAAATGAGTTTAAAGGCAAATGGAAGAAGAAAATAAATGCAAATACTAGAAAAGAGAAGGGAAAATGATTCTGCAAACACTGTTCTAAAACTAGCCATGATGAGGACCATTGTTGGAAACTTAATCCAGAGTTGAAACCAGAATTTTTTAAAGCCAAAGAGAAAGCCAAGGAGAAAGGAAAAATTATTGCAATAGATGAACAACACCTAGGGTCAGATTCAGGAGATGAAACAAAAATCATAGCTATGGAACTAAAGAATTTAAAGGGGAAAGAGATTGAAAATAAACTCAGTTCTAATATATCTAACTGTCACATACAAGCTCCAAATGAAGAAGAGAGAATTGAATTGTTTCATGTGAGGGTCATTTCCAAACATACCAATGTTGACACATTGTTTGACAGTGGGTCATAAGAAAAATTAATCTCTGAAGACTTGGTCTACAAACTTAATCTTGAGACCATTCCACATCTAAAACCATATCCACTTGGTTGGATATGTAAGGATGCAAATTTACAGGTTTCAAAGAAGTGCATGTTGTACTTTGCAATAACTGCACATTTCATTGACACAGTTGAATTATATGTTGTTCCGCTTGATATAACAAGTATGGTGTTGGGCAGTCCTTACTTGTATGATAGGGAAGCAATCTTTCATCACCATGAGAACAAGTACCATTTATTCAAAGATGGCAAAGAGTATATTGTGAGAGCTCATTGATAAAACTAGACACTTCTTTAGTTAATGCAGGGAAGATGAAGAGGCTTGTCAATGCAAGTCAAAACTTGACATTGATGATGATTAAAAAAAGAGAAGTTTTACATAATCCTTTTCAAACAAATGCTGATGTATATAATGAGTTTTTTTGTTTGAAAGCAGGTTTTCTTTGAAAGAAGATGAAAAACAGTTGCAGCAGTCGACATTGGTGTTGAACGGTGTTGAAAACAAAGTGTTAGTGCAAGAAGATGCAAAGGTGCAAGAGAGGGAAAAGCTACTTGAAAAAGAAGACACGGGATTCATAAATGTTCATTTTTGGTTTTAGAAAGGTATGGTACAATGGCAAAGAAACTTGGTCAGGAATCGACACAAGTTCATGGCAAATTCAGCAAAAAAGCGCCATAAGGACATGATGCAAGGTGAGAGTAATTTCAAGTTTCCTTTGATTATAGACAAATGTAGAAACATGATTTTTACTACAAAGTTAGGTTTTTATTCTACAAGTTCAGTAGATGTGCAGCATGACAATGTCAAAGTCAACAATGGTTGGTCGACGAAATCATGGAAAAATTTGTCGTTTCATGAAAAACTCCAATTAATGAAATTAGGGAAATTTCAGTGGATAAAGATTGGAAGAGTGGGGACATAGTCTCCTCATCTTCATGTTCAATAGTCCAGAGACGTTTTGGGGTCCAAAAGCTTCCTAGTGGGGAGGTGTGATTAGGAGATCATGTCTTATGCTCAAAAATGAAAGTGCTCGAAACAGGTCCGAACTTGAGCGACCAGAAAGCTTCGTCGTTGCGATTTTGGCACCGTAAACGGTTCGAAAAACCTATGTCGTATGAGGAAGATATCGTGTTCTGTTCATTTTCCCAGACAGAAAAATTTTGTGACTGGATTCCCAGTCAACATCCAGGTATAGTCAACAGGTATATAGTTGGAATATTCCATTTTTCTCTCATCCAATGAGATGGTGCCACATGGCATGTTTTGTGCCACTGGATGTTGGTGGTACGGCTTAATTTGGACCATTCGGTGGTTTTTGATTAGCAAATGGTTGAGAGATACATGGCAAGCCTACAATCCATCACGTGTCCTTCGGATGGTATAGAAATATTTGTTTAGTGGAATCGAACCCATGACCTCGAGCATGGGCGCGAACGGCTTGACCAATCCGCCTCTGGGATGTTTCTTACCCCTATAGTGCGCCACGACTATTTAAACATTATTAAGTTTTGTGTTGAGGGCTTGGGAGGCCAGTCCTAAAGGGCCATCCCCCCCACTCATGTGGCCTTGCACCCAGAACCCTGGCCTCCGCTCTAACTGCAAACATAAAACTTAACCGTTGGCGACATTCCAGTTCACATGTCGGAGTTTGAAGAACAGTTTATAGTTAACGATTGGATAAATCTAACCTCCGGTGGGTGGCTTTCAAGTGGTTATCAATGCAATCACATTGCGAGTATAAAGAGTTAATGCAAACGTTTAGAGCAGAACCTTATCACTCCCGGTTTTGACATATAACACAGAGTTCAAACCGTTAGTTGCAGAGGTTATGGCGGGGTCGGTATGTGACCACACCTCCACTAACACTTTAATGTCATGTTAACCATCTGACTATTTTTGGAGTGCGCCCCTAAATCTTAGGGTTTGCCTTCAATTTAACATAAGTTAACTTCCTGTATCCACATTTAGTGGAGCTTTTCTAGCTGTCATTGGGGAAAATGCATTGGGAGGTCAATTTTCGATCAATTTTGGTGAAACAAGAGTATACCTAGACTAATTTGAGCATTCTGGAGCCATTGGTATAGAGAAAACAACCATTATATGCCTGTAAACATATTTAATTTATAATTTTGAGCATAATGACAAATAGGGACATGTCGTTGGGAGCTGGACAAGCAGATGTAGCCCAGGAGGGGTGAACTGCTTCATCATGCCTACTATGTAAAAATTATGTGTGAATGTTTTTCTCTATTATGCACTGTTGTTCAGTGTTTTTAAGGCTTATTTTCTTGCTTAAAGTTCACTAATTCATCTATAATTCATGGTTGAAACTCCCATTCCTTAAGCAAACTTTTGGAGACAAATTGTACATGTTTATTTTACTAAAATGACACTTAGCACAACAAAACTAATACACTCCTTTCAGATCAGGTTGGTATCAGAGCTAGATTTTTATCTCTGGTGTTTTTATGTGCAAGGATTTGTTAACTGTTTGCAAGGATTTTCATGCTTACTAGGCTCAAGCTTTAGAGAGGAGAAGGCAAATTTGTGGAATCAATAGGTTCTCAAAGTGAGCCACAACAAAGGGTGGCAAGATTGCCACATTATCCACCACCTAGCTCACCTCCAAAAGAAGCAGAAGCACCATCAAGCATGCCTCCAGGAGAAGGATAAATCCATGAAGAGATGGATCCCAAAGAGGAAGAAAGAGTGTACAGAAAATCATTTCCTGACATAACTAAAATGGTGAGAGTCCTTTATCAAGAAAGGAATGATAAACTAGAAGAGTAAATGTCCAAACTTCACAAGGAAGGACAAGGATCGTTAGGGGGCCACAATGATGAAGATGAATCAAAGAAGGGCAATGGAGGAAATGGAGGCAGTGGAAAGTCGCCATCATCACCCTCATCTTCATCCTCATCATCCTCTTTCATCTTCAGTAAATCAGCCATACAAGTCAAAGAACACTGGTAAAAATCCTTTTCTAAAACTTGATGTTAAGTTTGAATTGCCAATGTTTGATGGTGAATTTAATGCAGAAAATCTAGATAATTGGATTAGGAAATTTAATTTATATTTGAGAATTCAAAATTTCCATAGTGATGATACCAAAATCCAACTAGCTTCATTTAGGATGGAAGGTGCAACACTTGTTTGGTGGGAAACCAAAACAAAGGAGGAGATAAAGAAGTATGGTAAGATTATTTTATCATGGATTGATTTCATTTCTGCAATAAAACAAAAAATTAATCCATTAGCTCACATGCAGAAAGCCATAATGGGCTAGAAAAATTTTAAACAATTGGAAGGAAAAAATGCACAAGTGTATACTCAAGAATTTAGGAGAAGAGCTCTTTTATTAGGATTATATTTTCATAGCCGAGACACTTTGCTCAAGTATATAGGAGGTTTATATACCTACCTAAGATATACAATCCCCATGTTTAACCCTACAAGCTTAGATGAGGTTTGTGTTCAAGCTACACATTTAGAGGCAAGGGGAAAACAAAACTTAGATGGGAATGGGGAAAATGTGTTTAAAGGAAAATGGAAGAAAAAGAGAAATACAAATACTAGAAAAGAGAAGGGAAAATTCTTCTGCAAACACAGTTCTAAAACTAGCGATGATGAGGACCATTATTAGAAACTTCATCTAGAGTTGAAACCAAAAAGTTTTAAAGCCAAAGAGAAAGCGAAGGAGAAAGGAATATCTATTGCAATAGATGAACAAGACCTAGGGTCAGATTCAGGAGATGAAACAAAAATCATAGCTATGGGACTAAAGAATATTAAGGGGAAAGAGATTGAAAATAAACCTAGTTCTAGAATATCTAATTGTCACATACAAGCTCCAAATGAAGAAGAGAGAATTGAACTATTTCATGTGAGGGTCATTTCCAAACATACCAAGGTTGACATTTTGTTTGATAGTTGGTCACAAGAAAATTTAATCCCTGAAGACTTGGTCAAGAAACTTAACCTTGAGACCATTCCACATTCAAAACCATATCCACTTGGTTGGATTTGTAAGGATGCAAATTTACAGGTTTCAAAGAAGTGCATGTTGCGCTTTGCAATAACTGCACATTTCATTGACACAGTTGAATTAGATGTTTTTCCGTTGGATATAACAGGTATGGTCTTGGGAAATCCTTACTTGTATGACAGGAAATAAATCTTTCATCTCCATGAGAACAAGTATCATTTATTCAAAGATGACAAAGAGTATATTGTGAGATCTCATCACAAAAAACTAGACACTTCTTTAGTTAAAGCAGGGCAAATGAAGAGGCTCGTCAATGCAAGTCAAAACTTGACATTGATGATGATCAAGCAAAGAGAAGTTTTACATAATACTTTGCAAACAAATGTTGATGTATGTAATGATTTGTTTCAATTTGAAAGCAGGTTGTCTTTGAAAGAAGATGACAAACAATTGCAGCAGTCGAAATTGGTGTTGAATGGTGCTGAAAACAAAGCACCAGTTCAAGAAGTTGCAAAGGTCCAAGACAGGGAAAAGCAACTTGACAAAGAAGGCACAAGATTTGGAAATGTTGATTGCTGGTTTCAGAAAGGTATGGTACAATGGTGAAGAAACTTGGTCAGGAATCGACACAAGTTCAAGGAAAATTCAGCCAAAAATTGCCATAAGGACAAGATGTAAGGTGAGAGTAATTTCGAATTTCCTTTTATTATAGACCAATGTAGAAACATGATGTTTAATACAAATTTAGGTTGTTGTTCTACAATTTCATTAAATGTGCAGCATGACAATGTCAAAGTTAGCAATGGTTGGTTAACATAATCAAGGAAAAAATTGTCGTTTCATGAAAAGCGCCAATTAATGAAATTAGGGAAATTTCAGTGGATAAAGATTGGAAGAGTGGGAACACAGTCTCCTCATCTTCATGTTTAGTAGTCTAGAGAGCTTTTGGGGTTGAAAAGCTTCCCAGTAGGGAGGTGTGATCAGGAGATCATGTCTTATGCTAACAATGAAAGTGCTCGAAACAAGTCCAAACCTAAGCGACTGGAAAGGTCTCGTCGTTGCGATTCTGGCGCCGTGAATGGTTTGAAAAACCGATGTCATTTGAGGAAGATATCACGTTCTGTTCATTTTCCCAAACAGAAAAATTTTGTAACTAGATGCCCAGTCAGCATCCAGGTACAGTCAGTAGGTATATACTTGGAATATTCCATTTTTCTCTCAGCCAACGAGATGGCACCACGTGGCATGTTTTGAGCCGTTGGATGTTAGTGGTACGGCTCAATTTGGACCGTTCGATGGTTTTTGATTAGCCATGGCAAGCCCGTAGGCCACCATGTGTCCTCAGGATGGTATAGCAAAATGTTTTTGAGGCTATAGGAATCGAACCCATGACCTCGGGCATGGGCACGAACAACTTGACCAGTCTGCCTATGGGGTGTTTCTTACCCCTATAGAGCGCCACCATTATTTAAACATTAATAAGTTTTGTGTTGAGGGCTTGGGAGGCCAGCCCCAAAGGGCCAACTGCCCCTCTCATGTGGCTTTACGCACAGAACCGTGGCCTCCAGTCTAACCGCAAATAGAAAACTTGACCGTCGGCAACGTTGCAGTTAACATGTCGAATTTTGAAGAATATTTTACTATTAACAGTTAGATAACTATAACCTCCAGCGGGTGGCTTTCAAATGGTTATCAACGTAATCACATGGAAGGGATAAAGAGTTAACTCAAACGGTTAGAGCAGAACCTTATCACTCTTGGTTCCGACATATAACACGGAGTTCAAACCGTTAGTTGTGGAGGTTACAGCGGGGTTGGTATGTGACCACCCCGCCACTAACACTTTAATTTCATGTTAACCGTCTGACTATTCTTGTTGCATACCCCTAAATTTTAGGATTTGACTTCAATTTAACTTAAGTTAACTGCCTGTCTCCACATTTAGTGGAGCTTTTCTAGCTGTCATTGGGGAAAATGCATTGGGAGGTCAATTTTCGACCAATTTTTGTGAAACAAGAGTCTATGTAGACTAATTTGAGCATTCTCGAGCCATTGGTGTAGAGAAAATAGCCATTAGACGCTTATAAACATATGTAATTTAAAATTTTTAGAATAATGACAAAGGGAAACATGTCATTGGGAGTTGGACCAACAAATGTAGCCCAGGAGGGGTGAATTGCTTCATCATGCCTACTGTGTAAAACTTATGTGTGAATGTTTTTCTCTGTTATGCACTATTGTTTAGAGTTTTTAAGGCTTATTTTCATGCTTACAGTTCACTAATTCATCTATAATTCATGGTTAAAACTCTCATTCCTTAAGCAAACATTTGGAGATAAATTGTACATGTTTGTCTTACTGAAAGGACACTTAGCACAACAAAACTAATACACTCCTTTCAGATCAGGTTTGTATCGGAGCTAGAGATTTATCTCTAGTGTTTTTATGTGCAAGGATTTTTTAACTATTTGCAAGGGTTTTCATGCTTACTAGGCTCAAGCTTAAGAGAGGAGAAGGAAAGTTGGTGGAAGCAAGAGGTTCTCAAAGTGAGCCATAGCAAAGGAGGACAATATTGCCACATTCTCCACCACCTAGCTCACCTCCAAAAGAAGCATAAACAACATCAAGCATGCCTTCAGGAGAAGGAGAAATCCATGAAGAGATGGATCCCAAAGAGGAAGAAAGAGTGCATAGAAAAGAATTTCTTGACTTAACTGAAATGGTGAGAGTCCTTTATTAAGAAAGGAATGATAAGATAGAAGAGGAAACGTCCAAACTTCACAAGGAAGGACAAGGATTGTCAGCAGGCCACAATGATGAAGATAAATCAAAGAAGGGCAATGGAGGAAATGGAGATAGTGGAAAGTCGCCATCATCACCCTTATCTTCATCCTCATCATCCTCTACTTCATCTTCAGTACATTAGCCATACAAGTCAAAGAACACTGGTAAAAGTCCTTTTCTAAAACTTGATGTTAATTTTGAATTGCCAATGTTTGAGGGTGAAGTTAATGCAGAAAGGCTAGATAATTGGATTATGCAATTGGAGGTCTATTTCAGAATTCAAAATTTTCATGATGATGATACCAAAATCCAACTAGCCTCATTGAGGATGGAAGGTGCAACACTTGTTTGGTGGGAAGACAAGAAAAAGGAGGAGATCAAGAAATATGGTAAGATTATTTTATCATGGACTGATTTAATTTTTGCAATAAAGCAATAGTTTTATCCATTAGCTCACATGAAAAAAGCCATAGTGAACTAGAAAAATTTTAAAAAATTGAAAGGAAAAAATGTTCAAGTGTATACTCAAGAATTTAGGAGAAGAGCTCTTTTATTAAGAGTAGATTTGCATAGCCAAGACACTTTTCTCAAGTATATAGGAGGTTTACATACTTAACTAAGACATACAATCCTCATGTTTAACCCTAAAAGCTTAGATGAGGTTTGTGTTCAAGCTACACATTTAGAGGCAAGGGGAAAAAAAACTTAGATGGGAATGAGGAAAATGAGTTTAAAGGCAAATGGAAGAAAAAGAGAAATGAAAATACTAGAAAAGAGAAGGGAAAGTTCTTCTGCAAACACTATTCTAAAACTAGCCATGATGAGGACCATTGTTGGGAAGTTCATCCAGAGTTAAAACCAAAAAGTTTTAAAGCCAAAGGGAAAGCCAAGGAGAAAGACAAAACTGTTATAATAGATGAACAAGACCTAGAGTCAAATTCAGGAGATGAAACAAAAATCATAGCTATGGGACTAAAGAATTTTAAGGGGAAAGAGATTGAAAATAAACTTAGTTCTAGTATATCTAACTGTCACATACAAGCTCCAAATGAAGAAGAGAGAATTGAACTGTTTCATGTGAGGGTCATTTCCAAACATACCAAGGTTGACACATTGTTTAACAGTGGGTCACAAGAAAATTTAATCTCTGAATAATTGGTCAAGAAACTTAATCTTGAGACCATTCCACATCCAAAACCATATCCACTTGGTTGGATTTGTAAGGATGCAAATTTACAGGTTTCAAAGAAGTGCCTGTTGCGCTTTGCAATAACTACGCATTTCATTAACACAGTTGAATTACATGTTGTTCTTCTTGATATAACAGGTATGGTGTTGGGCAGTCCTTACTTGTATGACAGGAAATCAATCTTTCATTTCCATGAGAACAAGTACCATTTATTCAAATATGGAAAAGAGTATATTGTGAGAACTCATCGCAAAAACTAGACACTTCTTTAGTTAATGCAGGTCAGATGAAGAGGCTCGTTAATGTAAGTCAAAACTTGACATTGATGATGATTAAACAAAGAGAAGTTTTACATAATCCTTTCCAAACAAATGTTGATGTATGCAATGAGTTGTTTTAGTTTGAAAGCAGTTTTTCTTTGAAAGAAGATGACAAACAGCTGCAACAGTCAACATTGGTGTTGAACGGTGCTGAAAACAAAGTGTCAGTGCATGAAGTTGCAAAGGTCCAAGAGAGGGCAAAGCAAATTGACAAAGAATGCACATGATTTAGAAATGTTAATTGCTGGTTTCAGAAAGGTATGGTACAATGACGAAGAAACTTGGTCAGGAATCGACACAAGTTCAAGGCAAATTCAACAAAAAATCACCATAAGGACAACATGCAAGGTGAGAGTAATTCCAAGTTTCCTTTGATTATAGAGCAATGTAGACACATGATGTTTACAACAAAGTTAGGTTGTTGTTCTGCAACTTAACAATGTCAAAGTCAGCAATGGTTGGTCGAAGAAATCAAGGAAAATTTTGTCGTTTCATGAAAAACTCCAATTAATAAAATTAGGGAAATATCAGTGGATAAAGATTGGAAGAGTGGGAACACAGTCTCCTCATCTTCATATTCAGTAGTCCAAAGAGCTTTTGGGGTCCAAAAGCTTCCCAGTGGGGAGGCGTGATTAGGAGATCATGTCTTATGCTCAAAAATTAAATTACTCGAAACATGTCCGAACCTAAGCGACCAGAAAGGTCTCGTCGTTGTGATTTCAGCGCCGCAAATGGTTCGAAAAATCGATGTCGTATGAGGACGATATCACATTCTGCGTTTTCCCAAACAACAAAATTTTGTGACTGGATGCCCAGTCAGCATGCAGGTACAATCAGTAGGAATATACTTGGAATATTCCATTTTTCTCTCAACCAACGGGATGGTGCCACGTGGCATGTTCTAAGCCGTTGGATGTTGGTGGTATGACTCAATTTGGATCGTTCGATGGTTTTTGATTAGCCAATGGTTGAGCAACATGTGGCAATCCCGTAGGCCGTCATGTGTCCTCAGGATGGTATAGAAAAATTTGTTTGAGGCTACAGGAACCTAACTCGTGACCTCGGGCATGGGTGCGAACGGCTTGACTAGTCTACCTGTGGGGTGTTTCTTACCCCTATAAGGCGCCACCAATATTTAAACGTTATTAAGTTTTGTGTTGAGGGCTTGGGAGGCCAGACCCCCCTCTCATGTGGCCTTGCACCCAGAACCCTCGCCTCCGCTCTAATCGCAAACATGAAACTTAACTGTCGGTGACTTTCCAGTTCACATGTCGGAGTTTGAAGAACAATTTATAGTTAACGGTTGCATAACCGTAACCTCCGGCGGGTGGCTTTCAAATCGTTATCAACGCAATCACATGGCGAGGATAAAGAGTTAACGCAAACGGTTAGAGCGGAACCCTATCACTCCCGGTTCCGACATATAACACGGAGTTCAAACCATTAGTCGCGGAGGTTACAACGAGGTCGGTATGTGACCACCCCGCCAATAACACTTTAATGTCATGTTAACTGTCCGGCTATTTTTGGAGCGCACCCCTAAATTTTAGGGTTTGCCTTCAATTTAACTTAAGTTAACTGCGTGTCTCCACATTTAGTGGAGCTTTTCTAGCTGTCATTGGGGAAAATGCATTGGGAGGTCAATTTTCGAATTGATATGGTGAAACAAGAGTCTACCTAGACTAATTTGAGCATTTATGGAGCCATTGGTACAGAGAAAACATCCATTATAGGCTTATAAACATACGTAATTTACAATTTTGAGCATAATGACAAAGAGGAACATGACATTGGGAGCTGGACCAGAAGATGTATACGAGGAGGGGTGAACATCTTCATCATGCCTTCTGTGTAAAACTTATGTGTGAATGTTTTTCTCTGTTATGCATTGTTGTTCAGTATTTTTAAGGCTTATTTTCATGCTTAAATTTCACTAATTCATCTATAATTCATGGTTAAAAATCTCATTCCTTAAGCAAACTTTTGGAGACAAATTGTACATGTTTATCTTACTGAAAGGACACTTAGCACAACAAAACTAATACACTCCTTTTAGATCATTATGTCACTAGTAAGATACATATAGTGATCATGTTTTCCTATTCATTTGTCAATTTTATCAAGCGTACAAAAAAATTCCTTCATTTTCTAATTTGAATGTTATAATTTGGGGTTTTATTAGGTGGTGACGTGGGCCAACCACGGGTTTTATTAGGTGGTGACCTGTACTAACCCACTACAGGTGTACTAACCCACTGTCTATATTTGTAATTTAATTATCATGTATGGATTATCATTTTATAATCCGCTGGTTATTATGTCACTAGTAAGAGACTTATAGTGGTCATGTTTTCCTATTCATTTGTCAATTTTATCAACAGTAGAAAAACATTTCTTCATTTTCTAATTTGAACTTTATAATTTGGGGTTGCATTAGGTGGTGACGTCGATTTCTTCGATTTCTAATTTTAACTTTATAATTTGGGGTTTTATGAGGTGGTGACGTCGATCGACCACGGGTTTTATTAGGTGGTGACCTGTACTAACCCACTACAGGTGTACTAACCGACTGTCTATTTTTGTAATTTAATTATCATGTATGGATTATCATTTTATAATCCGCCGATTATTATGTCACTAATAAGAGACATTATAATGATCATTTTTTCCTATTCATTTGTCAATTTTATCAACCGTATAAAAAAAATTCTTCGTTTTCTAATTTGAACTTTATAATTTGGGGTTTTATTAGGTGGTGACGTCAATTTATTCAATTTCTAATTGGAACTTTATAATTTTGGGTTTTATTAGGTGGTGACGTCGGCCGACCACAGGTTTTATTAGGTGGTGACTTGTATAACCCACTATAGGTGTACTAACCCACTGTCTATTTTTGTAATTTAATTATCATGTATGTATTATCCTTTGATAATTCGTCGGTTATTATGTCACTAGTAAGAGACATATAGTGGTCATGTTTTCCTATTCATTTGTCAATTTTATCAACCGTACAAAAAAATTTCTTCGTTTTGTAATTTGAACTTTATAATTTGGGGTTTTATTAGGTGGTGACATCGACTGGCCATGGGATTTATTAGGTGGTGACTTGTACTAACCCACTACAGGTGCACTAACCCACTGCCTATTTTTGTAATTTAATTATCATGTATGGATTTTCATTTTGTAATCCACTGATTATTATGTCACTAGTAAGAGACATAGTGATCATGTTTTCCTATTCATTTGTCAATTTTATCAACCACACCAAAAAAATCTTTGTTTTCTAATTTGAACTTTATAATTTGGGGTTTTATTGGGTGGTGACGTCAATTTCTTCGATTTCTAATTTGAACTTTATAATTTGGGGTTTTATTAGGTGGTGACGTCGGCTGACCACGGGTTTTATTAGGTGGTGACCTGTACTAACCCACTGTGTATTTTTGTAATTTAAATATCATGTATGGATTATCATTTTATAATCTGTTGGTTATTATGTCACTAGTAAGAGACATATAATGATCATGTTTTTTTATTCATTTGTGAATTTTATCAACAGTACAAAAAAATTTCTTAGTTTTCTAATTTGAGATTTATAATTTGGGGTTTTATTAGGTGCTGACGTCGATTTCTTCGATTTCTAATTTGAACTTTATAATTTGGGGTTTTATTAGGTGGTGACGTCCGCCGGCTACAGGTTTTATTAGGTGGTGACCTGTACTAACCCACTATCTATTTTTGTAATTTAATTATCATGTATGGATTATCATTTTATAATCCGCCAGTTATTATGTCACTAGTAAGAGACATATAGTTATCATGTTTTCCTATTCATTTGTCAATTTTTTCAACTCCACAAAAAAAAAATTATTCGTTTTTTAATTTGACTTTATAATTCGGGGTTTTATTAGCTGGTAGACATCGATTTCTTCAAACTACAAATCCCAAAGTGCCACGTCACCACCACTAAGGCTCCAAATCGCAAAGCTCTATGTCACCACCATTAAAGCTCCAAATCCCAAAATCCTAAGGCCCCACTAAGGCACCAAATCCCAACATCCGAAGGCACCACCACTAAGGCTCCAAACCCCAAAGGCTCTATGTCACCACGAGTAAGGCTCCAAATCCCAAAGTGCTACGTCACCACTGTACTATCCCTCATTGTTTTCATATTTATTCCTCCAAATCCCAAAAAATCCTCCAAATCCTAAGGCTCCAAATCGCAAAGCTCTATGTCACCACCAAAGACTCCAAATCCCAAAGCGCTACGTCACCACTATACCATCCCTATTTATTTTAATATTTATTTCTCCAAATCCCAAAGCGGTACGTCACCACTGTACCATAGTTCATTGTTTTAATATTTATTTCATCCTGTATTCTTTAATGCTTGGCCGGTTAGACGAAGCATAGTATATGGAGTTGTATCATTTGCATCAAGCCTGGAATTTGACGTCCTACATGACGTATTTTGTATTTTTAAACGCATTTGACAGTTGCTGTGAAATTTTACCCATCAAACTTTACGTGCCTCATAAGTCCGTAACCTTCATTTTGACGTTTAATTTGGGGTTTTTCCCGTCAGAATTTATGGTACCTGTGTTAAGTTAAAAACACCAACAAAGCACTAGGCCTAGGGTCATAACTCAAATGCATACAGTACGTCTGGCTCACAGTACACTTTCATAAATTTCAATAGTATAAAAAATTATCTCGTTGAACCTAGTCCTTTTGTAAATTTTAACTTTATGAAAGGATATCTCGCCCTACGAAACTACGAACAACTGGATTGTAGTATAGGAACCAACCAGATTGTAATCTAGGAACCAACCAACCACTCTACAGTAAGAATGTGAATTCAACCATGAACTTTAAGCTAATACATGATTGCAAAACACTAAAAATATACATGTGTTTTCCACTGCGTGTAACACTCACAAGGGGTTGTAAGCTTGGTTTTGTTTGTTAGGCTTCCCTTAACCATTCCACACTCTCCCTCTTATTCGATTCAGGCCATCTTCCAACCTCAACGATGAAATAAAATCCGAGAAACAACTGTTGACGTGAAGTGTAGTTGCAGTGTTTAATTTGACATCATCTTTTCCTGTTTGAAAGGGGCGAGAGGCTTATCAGAAGCCATTCAAAATCAGAAATAATGGGTAGGTCTCCCTGCGGTGAAAAAATTTAGCTCAATAAGTGCCCCTAGACGCCCGAAGAAGATAAAAATCTCGTTACTTATCTACTGCACACGACCATGGAGCTGGAGGGCCTTGCCGCAAAAAGTTAGGTTGCTGAAACACGGTAAGAGTTGCAGATTACATTGGACTAACTATCTGAGGCCTCAAATATCAAGCGGGGAAGTTTAGCATGTAGGAAGAGCAGACTATTATTCAACTTCATTCTCTACTGGGAAACAGTTGGTTCGCCATTTATACTCACCTTCCCAAGCGAATCGACAACAGAATAACACACAGAAGGGGTAAGCAGAAGGTGGACCTTAAATTCATTCAAAAACTTAGTCACTGCAGTGTTGTTTTCTTGAAACACAAGGATGGGTCACTAAAAAAAGTGTTGGAGCTTTCTATTGAAGATACCCTCATCATTTACTTCAAAATGGCCAATATTTACGCGTTTTCAAGCCCTAGTAAGGTTCCTTATTCAATTAGTTTCAATCTCATTCCATTGTTTTTTTTTTTTCCTTGTGAAATAAATGTTGTGAAATTATCCACAAGCTTTTCAAAAATGAATATCTCAGTGTTTTTTTTATTTATTTCTCAGTATTGGTTTTCTGTGAAATAAATATTGCAAAATTATCCACTAGCTTGTCAAAATAAATTTCTCTGAGGTCCATTCTTTCCCAAAAAAATTAGGAGGAGAGTAATATATCATGTCAGGTTAAAAAAATGTCTCCTATATTATAAAAATAGATTTTGATTTATTATAGAGGGAAGCACTCAATTACCATCTTGAAAAGGCGTAAATTCGTTATGCTTTGTTGATATAATTAAAATATTGTTAGGATTTTCATTATGATTATGACCGTTATGCTTTGTTGATATAATACAAATATGGTTAGGATTTTCATTATGATTATGGTGCAAAAAAAAATTATTACTGAGAGAAAGATATGAGACACAAACTTTCGAAACTGCCCGCGCTTATTTTGACTATTTTTGTTTCTAAGTGCCCACACTTGTTTTTACCAATTTTGTTTTTTTTATTTTTTTAACTAAATGCTATGGAATCAACCATATTTTTACAACAATGAATTTTTCTTAAAAAATATTAATAGTTATATATTTATTGAGAAGAAATTGTCTTACAATAAAAATAATTATTGGAGATGTTACACCTTTATATTTTGGGGGTGGAAAGCTTATTTTGGTATTGGAAATAATTGTAAAACGACAAACCTTGTAATGTGGGATAGAAAGAAGTTCCACTTTGAAACTTTAGTCACTCTTGTTATCTTATATAGATGTGAGGTTTGGGGTTGCAACATCTCTAGAGAATCCTCGAGAAAGATTGAGCAAATCCAAAAGTATTTTATAACGTATAACCTTAAAATTAAAAGCAATACACCCTATCCTATTCTCCTTATAGAAGTGGGTTTTTCCCCTATCGAGAGCCTAGCTATGACTAGGCTTCTGTTGTACAAGCACAAGCTCAATAGCATAGGAGACCATAGACTTCCTAGGCTAGCTTTAAATTCCAGCCAAAACAACCTAAGGCTTAAACGAGGTTGGTATAAAGACACCAGGGCCTGGTTAAACCATTAGGAGATTGACGAGAATGTTGCATTGCAAAACATTAATAACATTAAAAAAAATTGTTACTTCTAAGTTCAAAGAAAAAGTGTGGTGTGAGAAAGATCTTCAGCTAAAAGAAAATTAAGATATTATAAGGAGGTCATCAACCCCACCCTAGAAGATCAAAAGTATCTCTCTGTTTAAACTAGCTCTAAGAAGAAAATTAGTATAGCCAAGATTAGAATGAACTCTCATGAGCTCCATAGTGAAACAGGTCGTTGGATAGTTCCTAAAACACTGTGGATGGAAAGGATCTGCCATCTCTGTGAGAACATGGACATCGAGGATGAAAATCACTTCCTATTAGAGTGCCCCACGTACAACCACATTAGAGTTCAATTCCATAATCTTTGTTGCAATACTGACCTTCCTATTCTTTTAAGATGTCAAAAATATAGTGAGCTCGGGAGGCTTCTCTCCAAGCTTTTTGAGCATAGGAATAGAATCTTAAATCAAACTAAATAACTCTTTTCTTTAGGTCCAATAGACCAACGGTTGGTCTCAGTCGATGTTAACCATCATCATCATCATCATCATCATCATTTATTTAATGTACTTATTTAGGTTGTCAAACTCTTCTAATATAGTTGTATTTGGAAGATGCATTTGGTACTAATTATATGAATAGAATAGGTAATGGTATTGTCTAGCATAATAATAGGAATAACTGCTTTGTTTTATTGGTTGGGATGTATATTAAGTTTATGATGTGCACAGTAATGCTAATCTAATTTTTTAAGGTGAAGTTATTTTAGATTCATATTTAGGATATTATGAAAAGGATTAGATAACAATTTTCAAATGTAGATGATGAGTTGATTACCTCATAGATTGTAGAGTTTTCTTAGTTTCCACATTTTTTAGCTTCATGGTTTTAGGAATAATGTCTTCCAAATATGTGTAATTGATATTAAATTAGTTGTAAGGATATATAAATATTTTTAAAAATATTTAGCTATATGCAGCTAGTAAATAAAGATGTGTGTGCTCATTCGTAAATAAAGTATTTGGTAAAAATAAGCTATAAAGACCCATATTTAGGATATTACAAAAATGATTAGTTAACAATATCCAAATGCAAATGATGAGTTTATTACCTCATAGATTGTAGAGTTTTAGTCTCCAGATTTTTGAGCTTCATGGTTTTATGATTAATGTGTTCCAAATATGTGTAATGGATATTAAATTAGTTGAAAGGATATATAAATATTTTAAAAGTATTTAGTTATCATTATTGGATTTATTATTCAAATAGTTCACACTTGGTTGAAAGTGAACTTATATGGATTAAAGTTATCTTGGTATAAATAAAAGAGATCTTGGTGAGAATTCAATAAATATAATATGCAGTGAGTAAATAGAGATGTGTGTGCCCATCCGTAAATAAAATTTTTGGTGACAATAAGTTATAAAAAATAGTTAAACATGTAATTATAGGTTTAAGAAATTCATATTTAGTAGATTATTGGATTTAAATAAATTATAAAAAGGGATAGTAGTTAAGTTCTTGATATTTAAAAAAAGAACTCTATCTCATCTATTAGAGGATCCTCATAATCTTAACTATATGGTTTTCTTTAGTTTCTTTCACGTATATAATTAAAATTATTAACTCCCAAAGGCTAAAACACTTTATAAAATCTGAAAAATACGATTGTATGTTAAGAGGAAACACATATGCTAACTTAGGAAGAAACAAGGCACTCTAAGAGGGATATTAAAAGAAACACATATCCTAACTTAGGAAGAGACAAGGCATTCTAAGAAGAAGATTAAAGAAAGTCACATGATGAAACACATATCTTAACTTTGGAAGAAACAAGGCACTCTCATCTCAGAGGAAGATTAAAGAAAGTTGAAATGCAGAAATATTTGAAAAAAAGTTTTTAAATAAAGAAAGGTGTAAACTCACAAATCTAAGTAAAACATAAAATGAAAGAAATGAAAAATGCAAAATTGATGAAACGTATCCCATTTTTCATTTGACGGGCACAGAGGATTTGAAATTCCAGGCCTGATTCGCATAAGCAATTATGTGTATTCGGCCGGTTAGGCGAAGCACAGTATATGGAGTTGTATCATTCGCATAAGCAATTATGTGGACAAAACAACAGACTGTAACTTGGCACCAACATTATTTAATGGTTGGACGTGGCAGACGATTAAGTTGAAAGTACCATGCTTTAATGAAGAGGTAATTTCTGGTGTTAATGTCCATAGACATTCTCCAAAAACATTTTGAGCTAAACCGACAAACCACTACCAAAGTGGAGATTAACCATAGTTCCATTCTATTTGTTTGCAAACATCCACTACCAAAGTGGAGATTAACCATAGTTCCATTCTATTTGTTCGCAAACATTGTTTTGGATCTCTGAAGGTCTGCAAGACCTTTGATGAAATTCACAAAGAAAAGTGCCCCACCTTGGAAACTACCTCGAACCACCCTTTTCCATTATTTTAGGCGAGGAAAAGATTTGTCTTTATCTCTACTTTAATTCAATAGAAAGAACATTTGAGTGCATCCTCTAGTTGGAGTTGAGTCTCGTGAAAGAACATTTGAGTGCATCCTGTGGTTGGAGATGTATCCTCTAGTTGGAGTTGAGGCTCGTGAAAGAACATTTGAGTGCATCCTGTGGCTGGAGTTGTAGCAGGAGTTGAGGCTTGTTCCTGCACTGTTGTTACATCGTGTTTTGGTATCTGGAGTTGAGGCTCGTTCCTGCATTGTTGTTCGTGAGTGTTATGGTCGGATTTCTGTGTAGCAATGACTTGGGGTCGCTTTTTGCATACACACTTGAGGTTGGCTTTCTGCATAACAATGATGTTTTATTGAGCCAATTGGGTAAAAACAAATTCTGCACCTAAAACTTATGGAGGGATTGCATACTTTTGAAACACTCAATCTGCAAATTACACAACTAAGATTCCAAAAAATCTTGACTGAAATTCCTGAAAAAATATAATTTGAATTTCCTGAAAAAATGTATTTTGAATGTACAAAATAGATGCAACTTTTTTAAAAAAAAAATCGAAACATTCAATTTCTACAGATTACACAGCTAAGATTCGAAAAGAATCTTGATGAATCTCCTACAAAATTGACCACGAAGATGTGAAAACAAAAAATGTTTGAGAGTTAATTAAATTTACTTAATTTTTGTAAATAGAAGTTTTATGAACGTAAATACAACTTAACATATTGAAATTAGAGATAGATTTAAGCGAAACTCCAGAAAGTCTTACTGTAACGATTGTGACATACTTCCCGTGCCCAACGAGCATTATACCATTTTTGGAAACCTTCACCGCTTATACATATATTGTGTATCTTCCTGTGCTTTCGGTGAGAGCAACATTTATTGCTTTAGTGATAGTCCTGTAATTCCCCTTCTGTCTTTAGCCATGAAAATGGCAAACTCCTGGCTAAGCCAGTTTCCATGAGTATCGACATAGTAATTTACGGAAAAACTACACAGAATACAATTTATGATTGGAACCCTGTCTGAATTACGCCTGGCAGCCCATATCAACAAAAAGTGAGAAGAGGCTGGAGTTAGTTATCTTATAAACAATTTGGATGGTGTCTTCGTGTCAATTTATGGAGACTGCTTTGCATGGACACCAAGGCAGCGTGTCATTGTACGTCGAGATAGATGAGGCCGTCCATCTAAAAATCGAAAGCCTGAAAACCCCAAAGTCACAATCCAAATCTGGTGTAAATTGACGGTAAAGCAGTTGGCGGCAAAACGAAAAGTTCAGATCCAACAACTAAGCTGCAACATCAGAATCAGGTTGCGAATAGACCAGAGGCCCGAAAGGGTTAATTTAGCATTCTGTTAAATTAATCCATTTTTTAAATAATAATAATTTTTCTTTTTTTTTTGTAAATTCGGTGGGTCCATTCCATTTTCTATTTATATTTAAAGACAGGCTACAAAATATAAAAGTTAGACTTTGGCCTCAAAAGGAAACCAGGTCTGTTGGCCATCTAAACGCATGATAAGCATTCCAGAACTGAAATTGTTTCATACGTCTAAACTTCGCATGTGCTATCTGTCCTATTGCTACAGTTTTTGCATTCCTAGAACATAAAGAAAGTTCATGTCTAAATAGCAAAAGCATCAAAATTTAGAAAAGTCGAAGCTGCTATGCATCTGATGAAGAGACTGGTGCTGGGTCTTTAACATTGGACCCAGGCATTTCTGCTTGTTGAAGCTGTTGAAGGAGCTTCTCCATCCTTCCTACTTTATCATCCAATCTGCTTACTCGATCTACTGTCTGATATTGTGTGATCTTGATGTGCTGGAGCTGATCCTGGATTTCCAGAAGCTGAGCCTGAAGGCTTGTGCCTGGCTTTACTGGTTCCGCCTTAGCATGAACAGGGTGAAAGCTTTGAATAGCTTTCGCTATCAGACATTTCATTATCCAATAAGTGTGGATAGTTTGGTTGAATAGAGTGAGGCGGCTTCTAGTGTTACTTGGATCTGTAATAAAATCTAAAATCTTTGCTGCTGTCTCATTGTCTTCAGGCTCTGTCTGGATTTCTCTTTCCCATTCGCGAATTTCTTGCCGTACTTTAGAGGAATTGCCCATTACATAAGTGGCTGCTAAAGTTTCCAAGTGCTCCTAGTTTGTTTTGCGACCTCGTTTCACAGGGGTTGGCTCTGGCTGAACTGACTGTTTTCCTTTGACTGCCTCGATCCTTGTACGTCGTTTTCCCATTTATGATGAGTTCCTATATGAAAACACTGACATACCAAATCGAACAGCAACGAGATAAGGAGTTAGTTGGATACAATCTATGCACCACCTTTGGTCATTGATAACATGATTTACTTACAAACATTGATGCCCAACTCGCTTGGGTTTACTCTGCAGCCGGTAAGAGGGATCAATTGCTTGGGCCATGGTCCTCTGCGTAGGGTACAAAAGGCAATTTCTGAAGTTAATATTCCAAATATCCTTATGCTGAATGAACTGCTTACCGCTGTAGGCAACCACGCTATGTGGAGGTATGAGCCCGGTATATACAATAAACAAAGGATGAGAAATGTGAGGGTTATAAGTCGGATTAAGATGGGAAAGGGGAGGTGAAGATCTGTGCACCTTTATGCGAATCCTTGAGCTACCCTGAAACCCTTTGGGGGTGGCCAACTGGTCGGCATGGGAAAGCGCCCTGAGGGTGGTTTCTATGCAATTGGAAGCGAAACATAGTGGAAGAGAATGATGCCAGTGCGCATTGCTGTGAACCTTAGCCAGATGAGACCCTTGACTCAACAGAATGATATGTAAACAGTTCCAAAATTGGACTTGACTGAATTGATAGCGAGGGCGCTTTATGCAATTCTCAGTTCGAGTAAGCATGATATTTAAAAGACAGTGTTGAAACTAATTTCCTAGGTTCCCATGAAGGCAGAGAACTGCGGACAAAATCGTGGGATTTATACGTCCTTGAGGGCATACAGGGGATATAGTCTGGACCGGCAAAATACAAGGGTCTCGGAAGCACGGAGGAACGGGTTGCATTGCAGGGGTTACTGAATACAAATTTTTGATCGAATCCATCCGATCTTGATTATACATAAGTCTAAACAAATCCACTGCACTAGGCTTCATAATAGCTAGTAAAATGACAGAAACATACCCTGACAGGATCGAAAGAGTGTTCGAATGGAAGTTGTTGTGCCTTCTCCTCTGCCGCCTCCAGACAATTGCATGCAAAAGACCATGCATGAATGAATGGAGGAGTGGAGGGAGCACTCTTACCTTTGCGGAAACTTGCCTTCTGTGAGTTGTCAAACCAGCGTGGCCACCCTTCACCATTATTCGGATCTGGCTATTCGCACACTTCACTGATCTTTCCTGACAAACCATCATTAGCATTCTTAATGGCTTGGATTGGGAGCGCGTGCCAAGTTGCCACTACGCGGATTTCTTTCTGGCGGTTGAGCATCCCGATCGGGGGAAATAATAATAATTTTTCATTTGGCCTATGTTGGCTAATTTACTTTTTTCGAAAATTGAAATAGGTCTAAATTGCATCATCGCTTCCATCTGTGGTTTTCATTTCATATTCCTATATTTAGGCCGATAGGCCTTCTCTTTTGAAAGAGACCAATTTTTTTTTCGTCAACACATCTTCTCTGGACAGGACACCTGTTACTCATTTAAAAAATGACACCTGTTACTTAACCGCATATGTCCAGCTTCGTAACGGCATCAATTTCATCGGCGTATGTCCAGCTTCGTAACGGCATCAACCTCACCGGCGCGATTTGGCGGTCCTTGTTGTTGACTCAATGCAGAATCGTGCACCAGCCTGTACAACCCACTATGGTCTCAGTAAATAGGAAAGTAGCTCAACTTACGGGCGTGATTCATGCAAAGGCGCCCTTCATGGAGTAAATTGGCTTCCCCCAACTCCCTTCGAGAAGTAACCAAAAATACCACCATACACTATTTGCAACCCTGAATAGGCTGAACAGAGGCAACGAGCATTATTCTCGCGAATTTGGCGGTCCTTGTTGTCGTAACTAACTGTAAAATTCCACCTGCCATGCTCTCAGAAATTTAGATCGTCGGTAATGGAAGGAGTGGGTAATCCTCTCATTACTATTCCCCTAAACAACTTCACAAATAATGGCTACAATTTCTGTCTTCTTCCAGTTTCTTCTTCACTTCCGGATTCCAATTTTCCTGCCACCTGCAGCTGAACAGCACATGCTTCTGCTCAACCACATTCACTTTTCCCATCAAATAAGGATAGGTATGTCTTGACTGAAACTATCAACAGTTTGTAGCCATGGTTTTAGCCACTGTTTGTAAATAATTATTCACAGAGATTTTTGCTTCTCTCTATACTTTTTGACCGCTTCTTGCTTTCCAGAAGGCCTTTTCTTCTTTGCATTTACACTTGCAACATTAACTATAATGATTTGATGGGAAATCAGCTGCTCTAGGTGGGTTTCACAGATTTGGTCAAGCTGGGTAGGCATCCAGAGCAAAGTGGCATTGTTATAACATAACATAAATCACTACCCAATGAAACTTTCTGCAGACCTTTGACAAGCAGTTTGTGAAAAACTTGCCCGGAAGACTCAACGCGGAATTGTGCACCAGCCTGTACAACCCACTGCGGTCTCACTAAATAGGAAAGTGGCTCAAGCTAGGGGCATGATTCATGCAAAGGCGCCCTTCATGGAGTAAATTGGCTTCCCCTACTCCCTTCGAGAATTAACCAAAAATACCACCATACACTATTTGCAAACCTTAATAGGCTGAATAGAGGCAACGAGCATTATTCCCTCAAAGCCGTGAGTCAGAGTTAGAGATAGAGATGGAGACAATGCGTATTGGGGTTATCATGGGTTTTCTACCCTAGATTCTAAAGCCAAAGAATGAGGGCCTATTAAGCCTTCCCCTATTATGTCCTTGTTGTAATTAGGACATTTGGGTTCATTCACAAGGCTCTGCATGTAATTTGGGCCAAGCCAGTGGTGTTGTGTGTCTCCATATGCAAACATTTAAACCTGAAACATTTTCTCGTTGGTATAGTATATTCCAGGAACAATGGCACCAAGATTGAATGCTAACAATTCGTTCTCATTGAAGAAGTTGTCAATGTTCTTGTTCAAGAATCAAAACCAACTGGCCCACAAGCTACACAAGTTGAATAACAGGGCATATTAAGCCTTCCCCTGAAGCCATTAGATTTATCATTTATATTTTCTGTGTTGCAATGGAATTAGGATCATAGACCTAACGTTTTAGTTATTGACAGAACTAAGGTTTTATTCACATAACTAAGGTTATTTGGTACTGTTGACCATATTGAAGAGAGTCTTCAACGTGTCCATTGTTGTTTTACTATTTATTCATTTAAAAATCTCCATTCATGCAGGTTATAGGGAAATTCATGATATGCAAACAACTTCCAACTCTCATCTTTGGACAAGTTCTCCATTGTTATTGTGTACTTTTCTGCAACTCCCATTTTTAACAGTAAAGTGCAATACCTAGAACAAACAATAATTTTGGAGTTGGAGTGATCAACTATAGCCCGTAGTATGCCCAATTCCTCCAACAATTCTATGGCGTCCTTTTCCCAAACATCATATATGAACGAGGCAAACCTGCTACTCTACTGCAGTGTCTCATTCAACCATATTTTTACACCATCTTCGTCCATACTTTGCCCCAATGCTACATCTTTTTGCAAATTTATTTGTGTATAAAGTTCATTCCTGAGACTTGTAATAGTTCGACTTTGCGAAACAGTTAGACAAAGTAAAAACCCGTGGCTAAAGTGATTGCTCACCTTTTTGCTGTTGAAGAGTCTCTTGAGAAGCAGAGTTTTCCCAAATCCACCCCTCTTGAGTATGCCAATGCTATTAGGCTCAACATCATCTATTACCCATTTTTATATAATTTCAAAGGCTTTGTCTTGTCCCACTACAAGGGGCTCATCCATCAACTTAGTTCTTGATCTGCCTTTTGGAACATGAGCCGCTTGGGAAATTCTCTAAGAAGCCAAAGCTTTGGTAGTTTCATTAATCTACCTTTGTCGCTCCAAGATCTTCCGAGTTTTCTCTTGAAGTTGGACCATGTGAACCAAAGGAAATAATCTTAGATATTTGTCTATATTTGCAATTAGATTGTTGATCTTCTTGGTGGTTTTATATCAAGAAACAAGATCATAGCTAGGTATTGTACACTGATGCACAATTTCTGATGCTTCTTTGAGAAGCACATGCAACTCTTGAAGCCATTTGTTAACAGCTTAAGCCTCATCTTTGTGTTGGTTCATCTTGTCCCATTGCAAGGGGCTCGTCCATCAACTTAGTCCTTGATGTGCCTTTTGGAGCATGAGTCGCTTGGGAAATTCTCTAAGAAGCCAAAGCTTTGGTACTTTCATTAATTTGCCTTTGTCGCTCCAAGATCTTTCGAGTTTGCTCTTGAACTTGGACCATGTGAACCAAAGGAAATAATCTTAGATATTTGTCTATATTTGCAATCAGATTGTTGATCTTCTTAGTGGTTTTATATCAAGAAACAAGATCACAGCTAGGTATTGTACACTGATGCACAATTTCTGATGCTTCTTTGAGAAGCACATGCAACTCTTGAAGCCATTTGTTAACAGCTGAAGCCTCATCTTTGTGCTAGTTCATTGTCAGTTGGGCTCAATTCTTATTATTTTATCTTTCAAAGCAGCCAAAACTATCCTGCAGCGGAGGGAAATGTTAATGTGCCCAAGTATTTGGTGGATTGTCATCTGTAATCCAACACCAATAAGGCCAGAGACAAAACCAGGATCAACCATGATTATTTTTCAGCAAATTCCCTCCACAAATTATATGCAATCCCCTCTGTAATGCAACCAAAACGCTCCCCCAACTTAACTCAGATATCTTCAAAGATCTCAAAACCATACATATTGTTAAGCAAATACCAAAAATGCTGTGGGGCACTATATTGGCTCTTTAGTGTGGATGTGTTTATGATGGTTCATGTTCGTGACTTTAAGATTTCCCTGGTCCCCTTTTTATTCAATTGAGAGTCGTAGGAGATGACTTGGAACAATTATTATAGGATTTTGAGTGCCTAAAGCCTCACATTACATTTATTTCATGGTAACATAACATCTATTTGTCCTGAATCCCATGCAATATTCCCACCTAGCTTGCTAGGCCTTGCTTTGAAGATTTTTACGTAACTGTTTTGACCATTCTGTTGAATATTGCTAACAATTTTAAAACTTGTTAATCGTATTTGACGAGGCAAGTCCAGCTGTCAAATCCCATCCTTGTCACGACAGCTTTACGGATTGACTTCTGGGTTCCTTACATTATTCACAATTATTAAGCATTGGTTAATTTAAATATTGATGGCAAGTAAATTGTTGGTTCAAATTTTCTATTTTTTATTTCAGCCAATATTTTTTAAAATCTGGGTTAAATTTTTAGTTTCAATTTGGAGTTGCCATTACTTTTAGATTGTTCATTCAAACAGTTGCAGAATTTCATGAAACTTAACATAAAATATATGTCTATATGCTTGTCATCAAACCTATTGACAAAACAATTCAGTGATTTTTTTGAATTTTTTCATATCTGTATCATGGCTTTGTAATGTTTGTAGGTATGTCTTAGAGCCTAAATTATGAGCGTAAATTTCCGGTTTTATGTTCTCAATTGAAAATTCCTTTGTATTTTATTCCAATAAATATTTGTAACTTTGCTTGCTCGAATAAATGCTCCAGAAAATCACAAATTTAGTGATCATATCTAAGGGAGTCATCTGTTTCAGTACCATGTTTCCCACGTGCAGAACATGGATTTCTAAGGACACGTGGATTTATTGTGCCCTCCTCTTTATTATTGCATGCAATTACAAATCTAAGTGTTCATTATGGATTAATCTATTAGATAACGATTATAGAAATGCTAATTTATGCTTTACTTACAATTTATTTAATGCATTAATATCTCTTCCAATGCATTAAGATAAATTGCAGGTATTACCATTGGAAATTAAAAATTTTCACTTTGCTACCATGATGGAGCCGATTTTGACCGAGAATGCCATCCCCAAATTGCTAGATGGTTCAACTGAGATTCAAACTCTACTACAAATAGTCAACATCAGATCTATCTATTCATAAAAAACCAGCTCTTCCCACTATCACATCACTCTCTCTGACGAGCATATCAACACAGGACTTTGCTACCATTTTCTTATGGCACACAAGTTGCATTTGAAGACATTCAGATCGGTTCAATCATTTCACTTACAAAATCAACTTGCACAATGTCCCAAAACTCTTCGTAATATTAGGCTTTGTTTTGAACTTTTCCCTTTATTCTCTTTGCATTATTTCTGAATAAAAATGATTTTAACATTCATTTTAATTTTAAATAATTTCTTCATCCATTTCAGATCCATTCAAATCCTATAATTTGGAGTTGTACGCCGTAGTGGACCTTTGGTTAAGGACTCGTCAGCACTATTACATGCAAAGGCAAGCGGATCTCATTCAAGCTCTTCATCAGCACAAAATATTCTTCCAAATACTTTAACTCCAACAAGTACATCTACAACATCACTTGTATCATTTAAATCACTCAATCCGTATCGGAAGTATTGGTCAATTCAAGGTAGATTATTATCAAAGACACCCTTGAAGAACTACAACACGGCACGTAGGCCAGGAAAAGTTTTCGGCTTTGACCTCATTGGTCGTGACAAAGATGAAATCCACCTTTCTGCATTCGATGATTTAGCTGAATCCCTTTACAATCTCATTGAAGTTGGGCAACTATATATTGTCTCCAATGGAAAAATTAAGCAAACAAACCCAAAATACAAGCATTTAAACAACAAATGGGAGATTTACTTATTTGCTGCATCAACTGTGACACCATGTTCAAAAGATGATCCAAGCTTTCCTTACCAAATCTTTCATTTCAAAACTATTTCTGAAATCAAATCCACAAACCCAAATACGCTTGTCAATGTTCTTGGTGTCGTTAGCTCCACCTCCCCTGCTTCTACAATACAAAGAAGAGATGGAACTGAAATATTAAAAAAAACATTTACATTGAAGGACAAGTTAGGTTTCAGCATTGATTTAACAATATGGGGAGATCAATGTGTCTCTATAGGAAAGGACCTTGCTGAACTTCACTCTTCTGACAACCCACCAATCCTTTGTGTCAAAGGAGGCTGGGTAACTGAATTTAATGGAATCACTATTGGGACAATTTCCACTACCACTCTTCTCATAAATCCAAACATTGAAGAAACTCAACAACTCCAAACTTGGTTCCGCGATACAGGCTACAGCTCTTTGTCTCCTTAATTGAGCATAAATTATACTATGTCTTCCAAGCGAGCTTTAGCACAAAAGACAATTCAGGAAATATCTAGCATGGAAATCTCCAAGAAAGCAGTATGGGTTTCGGTTCGTGCCACAATAACTAGTCTACGCATGGAATATTTATATTTCCTTGCTTGTCCATTGGATTACAATGGGAAACAATGCATGAAAAAAGTAAGCCACCATTCTAACAATCTTTGGCATTGTACAAAGTGCAACGGTGAAATTCCAGAATGCGACTACCGTCACAAACTTAAAATCGAATTACATGACCACATTGGACAGCTTCAAAATGTCACTATCTTCAATGATGCGGGAAATGAGCTCATGGGCATCATAGCTAAAGACTTGTTCCTCCTTTCTATTGAACCAACTGATCTTCAGAAAATATGTAGTCGTATATCAGGCCGACACTTCTTGCTGTCACTTTCCATAAAAAAAGAATACTACAATGGTGTTGAACATTTGCAACCTATTCTGATAAGTTCAGAAGAAATTCAATATGATGTTGCATGCACGGAGATCCTAAAAGACATTGCCACACTTACCATTTCACAACGCTCCGTTGCTCGTCGCCTTTGACCTCTGTTCTTATATGTACAACTTTTTGTTTCTCTAGATAGAAAAGAACATCCTTGTATAGTTCCTTTCTCCATACCATTGTAAAATACAACCATGTTGTTGTACTGCATAGTTACTTTTACAATACCATTTTTGAATAACTACAAATATGTATATTTACCCTTTCACATTTCAATAATATAGATACCTATGTTTGGCACTACAAAAAAGGTTCTTACCAACATCTATTTCAAAGTCATTTGAAACGCTTTCTAGTGCTTATTAATAGTTATTTAGAAATTTGAGCTTTCAACACAATGTCATACATTTCATATGCATTCATAACTCAATTTGTAATTTGTAATTCTCACACCTCATCCCTAACATAGAATTATTTGTACTTTGTTAGATATGTCATAAAACGATGAAGATGCGAAGAAAAAAGCACAACGTTGCCTTCTTTATGCTCAAAATAAAGAAGCAATAAATGTGCGACGATGACTTCTTTATAAAAAACGAAAAAAGACTCCCTCTTCCATTACAGAACTTCCCTCTTCAACTGCTCTCCCAAATATGCATGCCATTTCACCCAATCTTTATCAAAACCTATATAACCACCCCTTAATGAAGAACACCGTTGCTTTAGACAAAGAATAGATAACCTTTCTCCATTGCATGTTTGCACACTATGCAAAGAATCATATCCAGGCATGAAAACAAAATGTTCACATGGTACCCTCTCTTGCTCTCAATGTGCAACATCAAAATATACAAACCGTTTTACTCATGTAAAAAACATGGACCCTGGCGAACAACCATATTTCCTTCAGAATTTAACACAGATTGAAGAAATGTTGATCGCATGTGTAAATCCCATTCTGCAAGTAACACATGCTCTTGGTGGTCAATACAAATATAACATCCATACAATCAGCTTACCTCAAGACATTACTACTATTGTGAAATACCTACCTCGCCTTGTTTCTGAATTAGAAGTCCTCATTGTTAGAAGGCAAAACCCTTATGAAACATCTTATGAATTCATCGTTTGTAAATCACATGTTCTAGCAGCACTAGAATACAAACTCACTCATGATCCCTACTACAAAGATGTTGAAATCAACCCATCTGCAATTTCCGCTCTACCAGATCAACCTACTGATATTTCTAATGTTCTTCATAATGTAACCATGTGCTCATTTATACCCCAGGAAAACATAATCGATTCTACTCGTGATCTTGATGCAATTCTACGTTCATTAGATATCCAACCTTCTTCATTTGTTCCAGTTCTTCCAAACTCTTGTAGTGAACTTGATCGCATTCATGCTTACTTGCACTCCACCAATCCAAAATCAACAAATTCAATTGATTGGCCAATATCTCTATCGCCTATGAATGAATACACTACTGAGGGCCTCTTTTCTAGGACATTTCCCACACTTTTCCCAACAGGCATTGCCATGATCGCACAACCAAGAATTACAAAAGTCGAGTTGCACGAATATGCTTGTCACCTGTTACGCTACCATGATAATCGCTTCGGCCGGCATCCAAGATTCCGTTACTACATATATAACATGCTAATGCACCACCGTAGCCAATCAACTGCCAATGTTTTTGTTAAAAAAAAAATTGAAAACAATTTGCCAACAACTGTATCAGATTTGCAGCAATGTCTTCATGATTTTCCAAATTCAAAAATTCTAGAAAAGGTCATGCACTTTGGCTCATCCCTATGAGGTACACGCTCTTTTTGGAACAAGAGTCGTAATGAGCTAACTGACATGGTCACACAATTTGGGAGCCCAACGTTTTTCTTCACTCTAAGTGCTGCTGATACCAAATGCCCTGACCTGCACAATATTATGCCTACCGAGATTCCCTCCAATTCAAATACTCATTACAGGTGGAGAATTCAAAATATAATTAACAATCCACATTTAACATCCCAATACATGCATTGCAGATTTGCAATTTTCCTCGAGGAAGTTTTACAAAAAGGCCTCCATGCAATCAACTATAGGTGCAGGTAATTTTGATTACCATTCCTTTTTAAACAAAATATTAAACTTCAGTAGAATTAAATCAATAATATTTTTCGATATTGCATACAGATACGAATGGAAACATCGAGGATCTGCACACATACATGGATTCCTTTGGTTGAAAGATGCACCAAACATGGATTCCCTCAATTGGAACAATGAGATAGAAGTTCTCAATGCTTAAAAATATTTTGAACATTATGTAACTGCTTGGAACCCGCGACAACTCCAACGTTGCGCAACTTTACTCCACCAATCAGCAGAGAAAGACCCATGTCTTCTCAACACACCATCAATTTTTGCGTCAACGGAGATAGACGACTATGAAGAGCTTGTGAACTGTGTCCAACACCATACAACGTGTCATGCAGCTTCTTGTCTTCGCAATAAAAACAAAGTTCTCACATGTCGCTACGGAGTACCATGGGAGTTAAATCCCACATCTTCACTCCTAATGGACAACAAAGGTCAGAAAATCTACAAGCCTGCACGTAATGATAATAGATTGAACATCCATAATGCCGATCTACTTTCCATATGGAGAGAAAATGTTGATTGTCAGCCAGTACTTTCACGCCATGCCGTGTTAGCTTATATTTCTAAATATGCAGCCAAAGCAGAAACAAAATCAGAAAGCTATAGCCAAATGTTATTTCGCCTCTTGAACAACGTCGCTCTAGAAGCACCTACTATCACTGTTGTCTGAAAATTCCTTACAGAAAGCATAGCAAAAAGAGACATTGGAGCGCAGGAAATATGCCATATGTTGCAAAAATTACCTCTCACACTCTGTAGTCGTACATTTGCTTCTCTAAATGTTAATAGAACTGTGTTTAGACGTGTTCTAGATGCTTCTGAAAATCCGCCCTCAACACCACCATTTATTATCGCATACATTAATAGGCCTTCTTCATTAGAGCCACTGCCCTTCATTGAAGTTGCACGCTCTTGGTGATTTTCTCCTCGTCATAAAAAAAACCAGTGGAAATAGATTTCTCCTCCCATGGTTGTCCATATCTTGCCACGATACACCACAATCCCTTCCCCTACTGATCCAAGCTACGCCAACTTCTGTTGGGCTGAATTAATATTTTATTTCCCCTTCCGCACCCTCCCCAATGACATTGGATCTAGCAATGAGGAAATCATTGCACATTGGGAACAAAAAAAAGGAACATATACAACATGGCATGTTCACCGTGAAAATGAAAACTCACAATCTCCACAATCCGAAGATGAATCTACTCCTGTATCTACCCCTCCTGACATCCCCCTTGACCCCGTCCAAATGAATGAATGGGAAATAATCTCTCACCTTCACCCAGACGAGAACATCAAAATTGATTCCCTTGAAATCATTGGCAATCGTGACTTTGACCTTAACCATAATTGGTCTCGTACTTCCCTACCTCTCCACTTGCAAGAAACTGCCATCAATTTCCCATAAATCACATATTATCTCCTACCCAACAAAAATATTTCACACATATTATTTCTCATTTCAAAAACCCTCTTCCAAAACCTCCAACCAAAACCATGGTACAAGGGACAGCCGGAACGGGAAAATCTGCTTTAATAAAATCTCTGCAACGTGCATTCATCAAAATCTCCTCACCAAATATAAGCCCATTGTTGGTACTTGTACCTACCGGTGTCGCAGCTTTCAACATAAATGCACTTACAATTCATTCTTCCCTTCACATCCCTATCCAAACAATGCATACTCTTGAAGGAAAACCACTCCTCCACCTCCAAGAGCAACTCCGCCATATTAAGTACATACTCATTGATGAAATGAGTTTTATCGGGCCGAAAATGCTTTCCCGTATTGATGATCACTTACGAGAGGCATTTCCCCTCCATCGAAATACACCATTTGGTAATCGATACATTATCCTTGTTGGGAATTTAGGCCAATTGCCACCTGTAAAAGACATTCCTTTGTATGCTGGCTCATCACGTGGTACTGCACTTTGGCACAACTTTGATACATTCATTATGCTCACAACTATTTTTTTCCAGCAAGGTGCTGACCCTTCCCAAATTGCCTTCCGCAATGTTCTCACAAATCTCAGGGATGGAACATCTACAATCGAAGATTGGAAGCTGCTAATGTCGAGAAAAAATTCCTTTATTACGCATGAAGATAAAAAAACATTTGAGGACACCATGCATTTATATGCAACAAACAGTTCAGTTGCCTTGCATAACAAATCAATGTTGAAAAAATTACACAAACCAGTAGCTGTGTGCTCAACGGAGAAACATGTGGAACAAACATTCACTACATCTGAAGAAGAACAACTAGACAGAATGATTCTTTTATTCAATGGACAAAAAGCTATGCTGACCTGCAATTTGTGGGTACATGAAGGGCTTGTAAATGGCGCACTTGGCACAGTCATTTCAATATGCTATGCACCTGACTCAAAGCCTCCAGAATTTCCATCCTTCATGGTCGTCGATTTTAAACAATACAAAGGAACACCATGGGACATTTCACACCCCACATATGTGCCCATTTCCCCTATCACAAGGGGTACATGTTGACAGATACCACTTCAGATGGCATGGGCTTTAACAATACACAATTCATAGGGAATGACATTAGATAAAGCAACAGTTGACATCGGCTCCAAAGAACGCCAAGGTCTAACATTCACCGCCATTTCAAGAGTTAGATCTCTATCAAACCTTCGAATCCATCCAGCATTTCCATTTTCAAACATGACAGAAAATCTGCATCTACAATGCAGAAAGCAAGAAGAGTCATTGCTCACATCGCTAGCATGGCTAGTTGCAAAGAAGTTTGGTTGAGGAAGCTCTTTAGAGAAATATTTGAGCAGGTCCTAGAAAATACATGATATATTGCGACAATACGAATGGGATCTATCTGGTAGATAATCTCATATTTCATGACAAGTCCAAGCACATAGTGATCCGATATCATGACATTAGAGACATGGTACAAAGAGGAGTCGTTAGACTCCATCATATATTGACATATGAGCAGATTGGAGATATTCTTACCAAGGCTTTACCAAAAGGCAATCTCTTTATCTTAGCTCCCCTATGTTATGGCTCATATTTCTCGACACAGGGTGGAAGATGTTTTCTCCCCTATGAGATGACATTTGGTGAGAGTGTCCCTTAGGACCGTCCTCATTTTTCTAAGCATGGTAGCTTTAGCTCCCCGATTACTCTTCTTATTTAGATTCAAGAATGTTTCAATAGATAAATTTGATTAGATATGGGACATGATATGATGATAGAATACATATGATGATGTAGTGGGAATTTCTCCATAACTAAGAGGGAGTTTTAATTTTGGTAGCTCAATGACAAATTCCAAGCATGGGAATAATTTCCTCTTTTATAAGGGACCAATTTTGACTATTGAAATGCTCAATTTGGATAAGGGAAAGTGTATTTTTGAAGAAAATCCCTCATATTCACATTATATCAGGTCAACCCTAAAGAAAATTGGATACCCTTGGGAGACTATATATTCAAGAACCTGAAGCTCATTTGGATATCACAAAGAATCTTATTTATCTCTTCTTGATCAGTTGGTTCATATAGGTTTGAGGTTGGGTTGAAGAGATTGGTTCTTATAGGCCTGACACTTCAAGATCCGAAGCTTGCAGGTGTGTTTAAGGTTTTGGTTTCCAACTGCAAGCTTGTCACAAGAAATTTTCAGCTATAATTGCAGGTTGTGCAGGCTCATCTGTGTAATTGGAATCTTGCAACTGCATGAATACCTATTCCTCCATGTGGTTGGCCTCTAGGGTTTTAATTTGAGATTTGACTGCAGTTGACCACACCTAGAAAAAGTTGAATCTGATAAATATTTATGCTGGGAATATATTTCTAAATCTTGTTGGGATAAATTTGTTGGATGATTTTGTATTCACTCATTGTACTCTTTACTGAACATTTTATGACAGTCTAATAGAAGAAGAATTTCTGAGGGTTTTCCCCGTAGTGGGTTTTTACCTAGACCTTTACCAAATTTGGTGTCTCTTCTTCACATGGTTATTGTCCCGTATTGTTGCGAGTGAAACAACCCTGAGGTCTGGGTTGAGGGACCCAACAAAGCAGACGACATACAACAACAAGAAGCAATCAAAATAAAGGTTCTAATGCTTAAACTAGTAAACTTTGGAGATATTACCTTACCCATATGTCTTATGTTTGAGGTCGTTCCAGCAGGGTTCAAACCCTCTGCCTCTTCACGTGCTTCAATACCTGCAACTCACTTAATAAGAATCACATATACTAGTTGAGCATCATATATATCCTAAATCTCAGTGGTTAGATCATATAAGATTATATAAAATAACATGAAATCAACAATTACAATATCATTAACATGTATAAAAAGCATAAAATATCATCACATCATGAACGGGACATAGCTTATTTATTGATGTATGTAAAAGATGTGGATAAATATCACCTGAAATCAACCACGATTCCAAGCGAAATCATCCTTGGAATCCGTCTAGCCCAAGCCTCAACAGTGTTCTTCCATAAAGGTGCACAAGGATGTCAAATGAAGGAGGTGAACATCTCAAAGAAGGAAACAAGGGGTTCCTGAACCTGGGAAGTGTAGGAGGCATAGAGATAATCAGACTTGATCTGGGCTAAACAGACTATAGTATCAATACGTCTCTCTCTCCTCCCTTAGGCCTTCCCCATGAGGTGTATTTATACTTCCTCAAAACAATTTTTTCAGTTGGGAAACAATTTGGCCACGGGCTCTTGTAGGTGGGCTTCCGGTGTAACTCGTAAACCCCACCCAGATAATACGGAGTTTTATATTTTTTTAATATTTTAAATTATATACGTGGTTCAGATATGAGTGGACTCATGATTTCACACGTTTTTGATAGGGAAGAGTCACGTATGGATATCAAAATATTGTTTCTTAAGAAAATGACCAAGTCTGAATGGAAAGGGTTGTCCAAGGCCAATACATAGATCATCAAGTATATAGAGGTGATAAATGACGCTATAATACCAATTTTCATTTAAATATTTATTGTTATTTCTTCAATTATTGTTGATGATTGGAAATAATAATTGTTCGAAATATTGTTAATTGAACAATTGAATTGGGATAAAGTAAATGAAACATCATAAAACAATGTTAAAAATTATCAATTCCCATAACTAAATTCTAACCTTAGTAAAGAGGCCTTTTAATTTACCCTTTAGAAATTGGTGAAAATGTTGAATCCAAAGAACCACTGTAGGGAAAATTTGTAATATCCCCAAATGGGAAAAGCAGGAATATAGTGAATGAATATGAAAATAGCAGGAAGTATTAGCACCTTACATGTGAGCCAAATGATAGATCCATGTTATCATGTATAACATCAATAAATAAGTACAATATCTTTGGGATCAAGCCCCTCAAGATAGGAAAAAGGAACCTCCAATTCCAAAATGCACCCAAAAACATTTAATACACTGCTACACAAAGTACTAAAGCAAGCACATCGCAGTTTTAGTGACTAATATTTTAGTTGGAACACATATATAAATGAATCTGATAAGATCATGCTCATACAGGGCCAAAAATGGATTTCTATGCTCCTCAACACTTTTCCAAGACAACCCAGGAAGGATTTCTGGAAATACACTAAATATGAATGGTGGATCTAAAGCCCTAGGGCAGAAGATGCACTGCAACTGAAGCACATAGAAGGAGGTGGTTGAATCTGATGTACATATGAAAGAAATCCTCCAAAAATACCCTCTCAATAAAGGGATGATCCCTTCAATGGAAAGAAAACTATTACTGTTGTGGAAACTGCTAGTGCTGGAAACTACTACTTCTGAGGAGACGAACCACATGTGGAAGGCTATTATTTTGCTTAGAATGATCCGGTATTTTAACTATGGATTCTACTCGACAAACCCAGAAAAACCCAGAAATGGTTTCGCCATATTTTAACTTTTGATTTTTGGCACTTTTTAGGTTGCCCACGGCAACAACTCACTAAAATAACGCAGATATGGATTGGAACTACACTGTAGAGAATTAAATCACCTTGTCTTGATGAAAAAAATATCAAATAAGCCCAAGGGGCTCCTTTACTGGCCTTCCAATGGAAAGAAACCTTCCTCCACTACAAAACTAGCTCAGGAAACACCCAATACAATCTTCCACTATTGTACCCTGCAACTCAGCACATTTCTCAATAGAAACTGCATTTTACCACAAGATTGAAGCTTGGCCTGAAAACCTAAATGTGGAAATGTAGTGTAAAGCTCTTCCTATGAGGCCTCTCAAGGATAGAAGTGGGATTCCCGATTAGGAACACATGGTGCTAAACATTACTGCAATCTTACCTAAACATATGAAGAAAGTTTATATGTCTAAACATACCATATAATAAAAACATAACATATCATAACATGGATAATATGGCTGCCATCCTCTTCCTTTTATAAGAAATGAGCTTTGAAACCCTAAGCCCCATTAATTTATGACACTATTTCCATGCAATGTGTCTCCATCTAAAACTGTGTTGTCCCTCATTGAATGCCACTCCTCCATGATAGCGTTGTTGATTTGGTCAAAGTTGACCCAGTCCACATGCTCTAGCCCATGTTTACACCTTAGGGTGCTTTATTAAGCTGAAAAGATGATCCACATTCACATGAGAAGTGGTTTTATTCCTAATAAAGAGATTTGTGGGTCTCCCTACCCACTTATTCATCAAACAAGAAAGCAAAATTAGATTTTAATATTCCAATTAGTTGCATGCTAATTTAAGAATATTACATTCCTCCCCTCCCAAATGCTGCTTGTCCTCAAGCAACTTCAAGGATAGATCTAAAAAATATAGGGAACCTTCATCCCCATGTGAAGCTCTATCCTCCAAGCTATCATCCATATAAAATGAATCACCCTCCAGAATGTAATTCATAGAAAAACGCCTCCCATATACTCATGAGAGGCACCTCCCAGGTTCTCAAGTTACCTAAATGGCTCATCCCATAAGGAAACAAGAGACCCAATGTAACAATCATGGATGGTACAATGCTCTCCCATAAATATGAAACATAAGAACCATGGAGAATATCTCTCCCAAAGGGCACATCCAATCCTCCCATCCTCCCTCTAATCACTCCCATAAAATCAATAAGCACATCATCAATATACAGGATCAAAACCAGTGATACATAAAAAATCCAATGCAATAATGGAGGTGGATCATAAACCCACAAGTGGAACCAGCGTAGTATATCTCCTAACTCTCTCAGATCATGATATGGTAACTGGTTTCCCCACCACTTACTTGCTGCCATAGTTTTCTCACAAGTTCTGAAAAGGTGAGAAATGTTAGGTGCCTTTGGTGCACACCCGGAATGATATATAATCTCCCTATATCCTCCTAGGGAGTGGCCTTGCTCAACATAGATTATGGCCCAAAATTGACCATGAATTTTATAAGGAAGAATGCTCCCCCTTGGAACAATGGCCTGCACATGTATGGTAAAGAAATGCAAATATTCATCATATAAATCATGATGCGTAAAAATAAGATCTTTACTATATGCTCTGCTCATACAAATGGAGTGGTTCATAGATAGATCCCCTATCATCCCAAAATAGGAAAGAGGTGGTTGTGATAACTCCTCCATAGAGTTATGTATCTCTACCATCTCCACATGGTCCATGCATCTCCTCAAATGTTGATATGCTTCCTCTTCAAGGCCTTCCCAGGTAAACTCCTCCATGATAGTGTTGTATGACTTCATGGAATAATGTTCTCCTAATCATATGATGGTGGCCATCCTTCCTACCTTCTCCTTTCATCTGCAAGGTCTCCCAATATATCAATAATGGCACATGTTGTTCATGGATTATGCCTTGATATCCACATATGAGATCCTTTGGAACTTCTTGTAATGATACAAGAACTCCTCTCATTGGAGAAATTGCTCCATCTACCTCTCCATGAGGTACTAGATATGCTCCTGATGTGACAACGTTGTTACTTCCAGCGTTCTCTTCCTCTTCAACATGAATGGAGGTTGCCTCATCATCATTAAGAGGTTATTTGTATACATACTCTTTTGGGAAAGGAATCTCCATGTATTCCTTTTGAGAAAAGAGCTCTTTCTGAAGTGGGGATCTTGCCTTTAGCAAGGTATTCTACAAGTTTTTAACCCCCTCAATAATATTCTGAAATGGGGTTGGGTTTATAGATCCTTCCAACTCATGCAAAGGTTTTGTTTGTTTAGGCTTGGCTAGCTCAACCAAGGATGTTCCAGAATGTTTTTCATCAAATCTTTTCACTATCCTCCTAGTGAACTTTGTGTAAGTAGATAAATTTACATGATTCAAAGAAGAAGTTTCATAAAACCACCAATCATAAGCCTTACCTTCAAGATGCAACGCTACTACTCTAAGGGATTCATATTCTGAAACTTGGTGATGCTGCAAATAGGTGTCTAGCTCCTTCACCCAAGCCCTTGATGTACATTTAGGTTACCCATCAAAAGTAGATAGAAATAATCTACCCAAATCATGGTTCTTCCACCCCTTGCTTCTATTGTGATTTATAGGTCTTCTATTCTCCTTGATCTTGCAAAACCCTTGGAATCTTAGGTGATGTTTGAACCTCTGAGATTGCTATTCATAATATTGAAGATAGTCACCAAGAGTCTCCTCCTTTGGCACATCTCCTTCCTCCATCTCTCTTGCTATAAACATAGGCATGGTCGAGCATTGTAGAACTGATTGTGTGGTTAAATTCTCACACCCATAATATGAAAATCTGGAGCTTTCTTCATATACAAATATTCTTGAGGGACCTTCATGCCTTTCCCTCCTCATTCCCTTGATTTCTCTTTTAAGCTCATGCATAGTTTGGAGAAGAATTTCTGAAAACCTATTTCCTTCCATTTCTCCAAATAATGGAGACTTTCCTTTGTCTCTTCTGTGAGTCTTCTCTTTTCTGTGAGAATCTTCTTCTCCTTCTGATAACATATATGTAATGTCTTGACCAGCTGAGCCAAGATTATGCTCTAATACCACTATAATATCCCCAATTGGGAAAATCAAGAATATAGTACATGAATATGAAAATATCAGCAAGTATTAACACCTTACATGTGAGCCAAATGATAGATTTATGATATTATGTATAACAATAATAAATAAGTACAAGATCTTGGGGATCAAGCCCCTCAAGATAGGCAAAAGGAACCTCCAATGCCAAAATGCACCCAAAAACATGTAATACACTGCTACAAAAAGTACTGAAGAAAGAAAATCGCAGTTTTAGTGACTAATACTGTAGCTGGAACATATGTATAAATGGATATGATAAGATCATGCTCATACAAGGCCAAAAATGTCAATGCTCCTCAACACTTTTCCAAGACAACCCAGGAAGGATTTTCAGAAATACACTAAATATGAATGGTGAATCTAAAGCCCTAGGGCTAAAGATGCACTGCAACTGAAGCACATAGAAGAAGGTGGCTAAATTTGATGTAGATCTGAAAGAACTCCTCCAAAAAGAATCTCTTAATGAAGGGTTGATCCCTTCAATGGAAAGAAAACTACTACTGTTGTGGAAACTGTTGCTACTGGAAACTACTACTTTTGAGGAGAAGAAACACGTGCGGAAGGATGTTAGAGTGCTTAGAATGATCCGAGATTTTAACCACGGATTCTACTAAAAAAACCTAGAAAAACCCATAAATGTTTTGGCCATATTTTAACTTTGGATTTTCGGTCCTTTTTTAGTTGCCCACTGCAACAGCTCACTAAAATAACGCAGATCTGGACTCGAAGTGTTGTGTAGGGAATACAATCACCTTTGCCTGATGCCAAATATATAAAATAAGCCCAAGGGGCTCCTTTACTGGCCTTCCAATGGAAAGAAGCCTTCCTCCACAACAAAAATAGCTCAGAAAACACCCAATACAATCTTCCACTACTGTACCCTGCAACTCAACACATCTCTCAACAGAAACTATGTTGTACCACAAGAATGAAGCTTGGCCTGAAAACCTGAATGTGGAAATGTACTGAAAAGCTCTTCCTATGAGGCCTTTCAACGATAGAGGTGGGATTCCTGATCAGTAACACTCGGTGCTAAACAACACGGCAATCTTAGCTAAACAACTGAAGAAATATTATATGTCTAAAAAGACCATATAATAAAAAAATAACATATCATAACATGAATAATATGGCTGGCATCCTATTCCTTTTATAGGAAATGAAATTCCAAACCCTAATGCCAATTCATTTATGACACTACTTCCATGCAATGTGTCTCCATCTAAAACTTTGTTGTCCCTCATTGAATGCCACTCCTTCATGACAGCGTTGTTGATTTGGTCAAAGCTAACCTAGTCCACATGCTCTAGCCCCTATTCACACCTTAGGGTGCTTTATTAAGCTGAAAAGATGATCCAATTTCACATGAGAAGTTGTTTTATTCCTAATAAAGAGATTTATGGGTCTCCCTACCCACTTATTCATCAAACAAGAAAGCAAAATTAGATTTTAATATTCCAATTAGTTGCATGCTAATTTAGGAATATTACAAAATTCACCAAATTATTGATTGAAAGTTCTTTGGCCTTGTCGACATGGCTAGCTAGGATCCTCTTCATCTCCATTTCCATATTTTTACATAAAATGAAAGTCCCACATTCTACAAAAGTTGAAAAATTCACAAAAAATTTGCAATTATGAAGCCTCATCTCCTTATTTCTTTTCACTATCCTTCCGAGAGTCTGTACTGTATCCGTGAGGGGCTCAAGCCTTTGTTTGAAAAAAAATGTTTTCCTTTTCTCCTCCATCCTGCTAGTGCTCACCCGCCTCAAAAACTCCTCATTATCCCACAAATTTCCCATATCCCACAAATAAACACCCAAACTCACACATATCAACTAGTACGTGAATTTGAATCTCACATCCATAAATTCCCAGTTTGCACAGAGAAACGACCAAGTATCTTCCATCCATAAATGAAATCCAAGAATTATCATTCACTTAGTTCATACAATCAACATAAGGGTTTCCTTCTCATGAACATTTTATGGCTAGGGAAGCTCATAGTTCTATTTCCATGGCTTTTTTACCAGAATACAAAAGAACCCACATATCATTAAGTTCTTTTCCTTTATCCATTCTCCTCCTTCAATGTAGAAATAAGGGATTATTTCCATGGAATTTGTACATATATCCACCAACTAAATGTACATTGTCTACATGCCATGAAGTATTGTTCATTTTTACCCATTCTCCTTTTTTATAGTAAAGTACATGCAATGAATTAGATAGGGAGTGAGGTTGGTTATGTGTACAAGCCCAAACACCTACAATCGACATAAGTTTGGCGATGTTGAAAAAATGAATGAAGGAGTTCATCATCATTAAGTATGTTGAGATAAAATACACATCCTACATTCTAATTTTCATGAAAACTTTGGGATAGTTTTGTGACATGAAGCATCTGTCATGAAGGAAAAAATTGCAGTCAGTTTGCTATGAGAGGAAGCCAAGGTAAAAGAAACTTCGTATGTATGGTTGTGGATATCACCTGTTGTATTTCAAAAATAAAATGAGGGGGTTATTTTAGAGTGGCATATTGTACTGTGGTTTTCGAAAGAAGAGGAGAATGGTAACATTGTCAAAGGTGCTTTTCTTCAGTTGAATGTATCAATTATGGGCCGTGCTAGAATATATGAAGTGGAAACTATTATATCTTATTATCCTTATCCTTGATACTTGCTGGTGAACCTTTAGCTATATTATTTTATTTTCTTTAGATATATATTTTCATCAAACAATAATAGTAAACAACAACAACAAAAGAGGACACATATATAGGCTCTCAGCTAGGGAAAAAACCCTCCAATTGGAAAACCCATAAACTCTTCTCTTCTTATAATTTTCTTCAAAAGAGATACAATGTCCCAATACCTAGACCAAGTCCTTTTCCTAGTACAAAGTCAGCTCTTCCTCAAGTCCTTCCTTGATTTTGCACAAAACTTCTACACACTACAACTTCAACCCTCCAGCTAGAATACCATTAATCTAACTGCAAATTCAACCTCACAATTTTGTCCTTGTGTTCCTGCAGAAACCCTAACTTAGTTTCCTTTTGGGACCTTCTAAGAGAAAGATAGATCTTCCAATGGTTAAAAAATTATGGATAGAGCTTCCTTCCTCGCAGCTACAAGATGTTACACTTTGTCCTATTCAAACCTAATCCTACAACTTTAACCTCTTACTGTGACCGAAAATCCCTACATTTCCACACATGTGAGATTGATAGAGCCAAAAAATAATATATTTCATACTCCTAACTCCTTCAACAACTTTTCTCTCATTTTCCCAACTTCCAAACAACAGATCAAACTCTTTCTTTATAGATCAAACTTGTGAATGACTGTGTCTCCAAACTAAGTTTAACTACTCTTTATATAGCCTTTTCAAGGGGCTGAATTCCATCTTTTACGCCAACTTGAGGATCCTAGTGCAAACTTGTACTCTTGGATATTCTATGACCTTGTATACTCTAAAATATTTCATTTTAAAATTACAAATTTCCCCGAAAGGTCTTATAAACATGATTTTGACTTATTTCACTCATGACAATAAATCCTAAGGCTTAAGAAACCTTATAAGCAAGAAGAACATGCTTTTAACTAAAACACCATCAGTAATGACCATGAAACAAATGCTTTAATAATAATAATATATATATTTTTTCTTTTTCTTGTTTGTTACATAGGATAGATATTGAAATGAGTACAACAATTATGAAGACTGAAACTAGTTACATTTCTCAACACTCCCTCTTAACTAGGGAGTTATTCATAATTGCACAACTAGTACAACATCATATATCGAACTGAAGTGTTCTAAAGAAGATTTGGATTGGTAATCCATACTATAATTATCATTTCTATGACTAGCATTGTCCTTGAGCCCTAATTGGACAAACTCTTCTCTTGTTAAGAGCATTATGTGTTGGAATATTGTCATTGATGGCAAAGACATAGCATCTGATCAAAAGAACAGAGGAAGTATTGGTCAAAGAGCAGAAACAAGCAAAAGAGGAGATATGTTGAAAATTTCCTGGAACAATGAAACATGGTATGGCAACTGTACATTGGTTCTTATGGAACCAGAATGAAGCATGAAGAGGCAGAATGACGAATCAAGAACAAATTTAAGGTCGCAAAGGAATCTGGTGTGAATTTCTTGTTTGATTTGTTATGGATGTTACGAAGATTGCATCGAACTGGTGTCAAGCCTCAATAATCAAATTAATGGGTTAATCTGTTGATGAAAAGCACAAGCGATGTCACAGTAAATACGTAAATTTACAATAATAGAGCAGGGGGAGTGGAACCTTGCGAACATTAACGACGGTTTCCATTTTTTATCGCACCACTCTTGTCGGGCAAGTGGTATTTCCTGTTGAGGAGCGATTCCATAGAATGCTCGATACGTGTCCCTGTATGACTTCAGAAAACCAATTTTCACCATGCGCCATCGCGCGTTATACTTCGACCCAGGATGCACAACGATATCGTTGAGCGCCGTTGATCTGGGAAGGGGTCATCGGACGGTCATCATTTGTCGAAGGTGTGCGGAGATTAACACAGGTACGGCGGGCCATCGCACGTTAACGATCGGTATTGGAGGTCGAGCGATATGCATTTACGCCGTTGATCTGGAAGCTTGTTAATCTAACGGTGATCAGACGCTGGACTTGCGCGAAGTTTACCTATGGTACTACACGCATATTTGATTGGCTATTAACTATATTTGTGGGCCCGGGTCAAAAGTTTACCATATTAATTGAAAGCGTTAAAATGCGAAGGGTTAACTTTAATCCTAAAGTTTTGTTCAATGACATAAATATTTATTTATCAAGTTCTTCAAATTGATGAATAAATTAAAAAGAATTCAAAGAGGTACGTAAGGGTGGTAAATGAAAATACCATCTAGGAATACCATTAGCAAGTAAATGGTTTTGACCCAAGGTTTTATTAAAAGCGAAAACTATATAAGGTGATGAGAATCATCAAGAACGTGTGTGCATTGTAAGGGTGTGAACGAACGATTTATCCAAAGAATATCTGTATGGGCGACCTCTGGTCTTAACTGACAAATCTGAAACTACGATGCACCCATAGATAGAATGATCTGACGATGATAAATCTCTAGGTTGAACTATGAAGAACTCATTTGGGTATATAGGAAATTGACAAAACATGGTCTGAAGTAGTGCTAAGGGTCAAAGCCTTCAGAAAGGGGGTTGTAGCTCCCTTCCAGTGGTACCTGGTAAACGAGAGAAGGTTGTAGCCTTCTGCAGGTGGGTGCCTGTGTGCTGGTATAAGTCTGCACCAGCATATATTGTAAGAAGTCTTCTCTATAATAAATATTGAAAACTGAGATTACAGCAGCGGTGGTTTTCTCCCAAATTGGGTTTCCACCTTAAATCCTGGTGTTCATATGTGTTGATGGTTTGTTCTATTATTTCTGTTCATGCTTAATGCTTATCTGATGTAATGCTCTAAGTAAAGACACAATAAGATATCAGGTCATACTGCAGTATTGTAACATATGTTTAAAAGATAAAGAAAAGAAAAATTGTTCAGCTCTAAATACTAATTCACCCCACCCCCCCCTCTCAGTATTTTTCCCAACAATTGGTATTAGAGCAAGTCCTTCTGAAAAATATTAGCTGCTAGAAGGAAGATCAAGCAAGATGAGCAATCAAGATGGTATAGCATCTATAAGGCCTCCGCTTTTTAACGGAAATAATTTAATCTTCTGGAAAACAAGGATGAGATCCTATCTTCAGTCTCTGGGAGCAGAGGTATGGGCAATTTTTGAACAAGGATATCAATACCCAGCTGCAGTACCAACAGATCCGACAGAAAGAAAGAACTATGAAACGAATGAAAAGGCGGTCAATGCTCTATTGGGAAGTTTAACTGAATCTGAATTTGTCAAATTCATGCAGCTGAATATAGCCAAGACAATATTGGACAAAATCATTCTAAGTTATGAAGGTGATGTAAAGGTAAAAAGTGCTAAACTCCAAACTCTCAGAATTCAATATGAGAATCTAAAAATGGATAATGAAGAAAGCATTGCCAATTTATTTTTACGACTTGATGATATTGTAAATCGTATGAGAAATCTGGGAGAAGCAATAACCGAATCCACCTTGGTTGAGAAAGTCTTAAGATCACTAACAACAAAATTTGAGTCAAAAGTCTCTGCCCTTGAAGAAAAGCAGGATCTTCAAAACCTTACTGTGGTGCAAATTCATGGCATACTAACTGCATATGAAATGAGAAGAGGAGGACCTTCTGAAGTCAAAGAAGCAGTCTTTAGAACTTCTACAAAAGGGAAGGAAGTACAAAAACTAGAAGGATCGGGATATATCTCAGAAGAAGACGAGATAAACTTTGTAAAGAAACTTCAACTTGGCACAGGACGGTTCAGAGGTAAGCTTCCTTTCAAATGTTTTGATTGTGGAAGAGTTGGTCATTATGCTGCTAAGTGTCCTTATAAAGAAACACATAAAAAGGGAAAGGAAGTAGCAAAAAGGAATAAGAATCGTTTTAGAACTAGAAAGAGTTACTACACTCATGAAGATAGTGATGGGTTATCTGATAGTGAGGAAGAATGTGAATAAGATCTTAGACTTATCATGGCATTTGAAAAGGAATCTAGAGAAGAAAAAGATACTTTTGTGGATGCTCTAGAAGACATTGATTTTCTTGATGAAAACATTAAACTCAGGACTTGCTTAGAAGAAAGTAAAATAATCATAGAAACTCTGAAAAATCAGCTTGAAGAAAAGGAGAAACACAATGAGAAATTAGAGTGTGAGGTAGTAAGTCTAAGAAAATAACTTGAGAAAGTAAAAACTCAGAATCTTAGATTTGCTAAAGGATCTGAAACATTAGATGAGATTATCAAGGTACAACGTTCTCCTCTTATAAAGACAGGTCTTGGATATATTGTAGAATCTTCTCAGGTTTCAGCACCAAATTATCTAAAAGTAGTTACAGCTGGTTTACAACATGCTGCCACTCAACAAGGGAATAAAGAATCTTTACAGATAAAGCATGATCATCTCAATTCAAAGAACACTAACAGGAATGTCTTTCAAAGAAACACCAATCAACTAAATTCATATAGAAGATTTTATGATCGCAGAAATTTCTTCTTCAATGGACAATGTTTCTCATGTCACAATTTTGGTCATAAAGTTGTTCAATGTGTTGCATATAAAACCATCATGACAAGAGAAGCAAGAAAGAAAAGGATTGATACTGAAACAAAGAAGAATACTTATAACAAATTTTCTCCTCTTCAAAATGAATTTGAATGTGCTTATTGCAATAACTTTGGCCATAAAGAATCTGAATGCAAGAGAAAAGTTCAGCCAAAAGAACATGTACCTTCAAGCTCCAAAGTATGGAAAAAGAAGGAATTACAAGTTGAAAATTGTGGCACAGCGTTATTTGCAGAAGATGAAGAAAACCAATGGTACATTGATAGTGGATTCTCAAGACACGTGACAGGTGATAAAGACAAGATTCTTGCATAGTACTCTAGAAAAAGAAAAAAAATGTTACGTTTGGAAATGATACTCCTACGGTCATTAAGGGAAAAGGGTCTGTTTTTCTCAAAGAAAAGGTGAAAGCTAATGAAGTCATGTATGTGGATGGATAAAAACATAACTTGTTAAGTGTAAGTCAAATGTGTGATCAAGGAACTGAAGTTGTCTTTAGTTCAAAATAATGTGCGGTACGTGATCTTGATACAGGTAAAGAAATTATAAAAGGGAAAAGAACTCCAAACAACCTGTATATATTGAAGAACCCCAAAGAACAATGTTATTTGAGTAAATCTTCAGAAAATTGGCTATGGCATGGAAGGTTGGGGCATCTGAGCTTCTCTCAAATCAACAAATCAAGCAGACTTAAAGTTGTTCGTGATCTTCCCAATATTACTCTACTTGAAAATATCATATGCAAATCTTGCCAATTCGGTAAGCAAACTAGGGTACAATTTAATTCCAAGGAAGGATCATCAAGTAAGCCTCTTGAACTCATTCATACTGAAATATGTGGACCTATGAGGAAAAAGTCACCACGTGGTGAAGAATACTATATCTTATTCATTGATGATTTCTCTAGAATGTGTTGGATTGGGCTGCTTAAACACAAAGACGAAGCATTTGAGAAATTTTAGATCTTCAAAGCACTAGTTGAGAATGAATTAGATCTAAAAATCAAGTGTCTCAGATCTGATCGAGGAGGAGAATATACATCCAATGAATTTCTTGAATTCTGTGAACAACATGGCATAAAAAGATAGTTCTCTGTAGCTGGTACTCCACAACAGAATGGTGTTGCAGAAAGAATGAACATAACAATTCAACAAATGGCTAGAGCTATGCTTGATGATTCCGGAACACCTGACACATTTTGGGGAGAAGCAGCACATACAACAGCAAACATTCTCAACAAAGCACATGTTCGTGTAAATAATGATAAAACTCCATATGAACTCTGGTATGGTAATCCTCCCACTATAAAGCATTTTAGAATTTTTGGGAGCAAATGCTTTATCAAGAATAATGATGAAAAACTTGGCAAGTTTGAACCCACAGCAGATGAAGGAATATTTCTTGGTTACTCCTCTAGGAGTAAAGCATATAAATGTTACAATAAAATACTTCGAAAGATTGTTGAATGTATTGATGTTGTTATTGATGAGTCTCCTGCAACTCCAAAAGAAGAAAAGCAAACAACTGATGAAGATGATGATGACACATATCCTTCTACATCAAATAGTAATGATAAAAACAGTGCATCCAGTGAAGAACTTGAAGAGGATTTGTCTGAAAAGGCTCCATCTAGATATGTTCAAAAGAATCATCCAAAATCTCAAATTTTGGGAGAAAAGGGATCAGGTGTACAAACAAGAAGGACTCTTGTGGGATCTTCTAGAAATCTGGCATTTCTGTCCATTGTTGAACCTCACAGTGTCAGTCAAGCTAGCAAATATGAATGTTGGATTCAAGACATGAATGAAGAGCTTGATCAAATTGAAAAGAATCACACTTGGGAATTAGTACCAAGGCCTCATGACAAAAATTTCATTGGAACTAAATGGATATTCAAAAACAAGTTAAATGAGAATGGGGATGTTATAAGAAATAAAGCTAGACTTGTGTGCAAAGGGTATGCTCAACAAGAAGGTATATACTTTGAAGAAACCTTTGCTCATGTAACCAGACTTGAAGCCATAAGAATGTTTCTTGCTTTTTCAAGCTTCCAACAAATCAAAGTTTATCAAATGTACGTTAAATCTGCTTTTCTCAATGGTGATCTAGAAGAAGAAGTTTATATAGAACAACCAGAAGGATTCATTTTGGGAAATGATGAAAAACTTGTTTGTAGACTTAAAAAGGCTCTATATGGTCTCAAACAAGCTCCAAAGGCATGGTACTATCGTCTTGACAAATATCTTCATCAACAAGGATTTTCAAAAGGGTCTGCTGATAGCAACTTATACACAAAAACTGAAAATGACAAACTATTGATTGTGGTTGTCTATGTTGATGATATCATTTTTGGAAGTAATAAAGAGTCTATGAATCAGAAATTTGCTTCTAATATGCAGCAATAATTTGAAATGTCTTTGCTTGGGGAACTAACATTCTTTCTTGGCTTTCAAGTGCAACAAGCAACAGATGGCATATTCTTGTCACAAGCAAAATACCTTAAGCAAATCCTGAAGAAGTATGGCATGGAAGACTGCAAACCTGTAAGTACACCAATGATAACGGGATGTAATCTCAGTTCTAATGATGATTCCCCCATGGTGAATCAACCTGAATACAGATCTATGATAGGAAGTCTACTTTATCTCACTGGGACCAGACCAGACATCATGCATGCAGTTGGGATTGTTGGACAATTCCAAGCTAATCCAAAATAGTCTCATCTTCAGGATGTGAAAAGAATATTCAAATATCTACAAGGGACTCAAGACTTTGGACTATGGTATCCAAATAATGCTGATCTTAATCTACATGCATACACTGATGCAGATTGGGCTGGAAGTGTTGATGATCAGAAAAGCACTAGTGGTGGTGCATTCTATATGGGGCCCCGGTTAGTATCTTGGTTCAACAAGAAGCAAAACTCCATTGCTTTATCTACAGTAGAAGCAGAATATGTGGCCGTTGCATCATGTTGCACTCAACTTCTCTGGATGATGCAAACCCTACAAGATTTTCAAATCAAATGTTCACCCCCTATCTCCATCATGTGTGATAATACAAGTGCCATCAATATCTCAAAGAATACTGTTATGCATTATAAGACCAAGCACATTCCCATCAAGTATCATTTTTTACGTGAACAAGTGCTTGAACAAAAGGTGAAATTGGAATATGTTTCCTCCAAAGAACAAGTTGCTGATATATTTACCAAACCTCTACCCAGGGAAGCGTTCGAATATCTCAGACAGAAATTGGGAGTAGTCTCTGCCATGCGAGGAATAGGTCTACTTAAATACAAGAAGATTAAATTGATTGTGAAGGGTTGTTGGGCATCTCTGAATGCACAAGAGGGAGCATTGGTCATATGAAAGGGAAGCATCGTTGGCATTTATACATCATCTTGTTAGTTTATGACGATGCAGCATGATCTCAGGGGGAGCATGGTATTGTCAACTCTTTGCCATTGATGTCAAAGGGGGAGGAAAAGCAAAGCAACAAAGGGTTCCTATCAGTTTTTCAGGGGACGAGTATTGCCATCAATGCCAAAGGGGGAGATTGTTGGAATATTGTCATTGATGGCAAAGACATAGCATCTGATCAAAAGAACAGAGGAAGTATCGGTCAAAGAGCCGAAACAAGCAAAAGAGGAGATATGTTGAAAATTTCCTGGAACAATGAAACATGGTATGGCAACTGTACATTGGTGCTTATGGAACCAGAATGAAGCATGAAGAGGCGAAATGATTAATCAAGAACAAATTTAAGGTCGCAAAGGAATCTGGTGTGAATTTCTTGTTTTATTTGTTATGGATGTTATGAAGATTGCATCGAACTGGTATTAAGCCTCAATAATCAAATTAATGGGTTAATCTGTTGATGAAAAGCGCAAGCGATGTCATAGTAAATACGTAAATTTACAATAATCGAGCAGGGGGAGTGGAACCTTGAGTGAAGAAGGCGGAACCTTGCGAACATTAACGACAGTTTCCAGTTTTTATCGCACCACTCTCGTCGGGCAAGTGGTATTTCCTGGTGAGGAGCGATTCCATAGAATGCTCGACACGCGTCCCTGTATGACTTCAGAAAACCACTTTTCACCATGTGCCATTGCGCGTTATACTTCGACCCAGGATGCACAGCGATATCGTTGAGTGCCATTGATATGGGAAGGGGTCATCAGACGGTCGTCATTTGTCGAAGGTGCGCGAAGATTAACACAGGTACGGCGGGCCATCGCACATTAATGATCGGTATTGGAGGTCGAGCGATATGAATTTACGCCGTTGATCTGGAAGCTTGTTAATCTAACGGTGATCGGACGCTGGACTTGTGCGAAGTTTACCTATGGTACCATGTGCATATTTGATTGGCTATTAACTATATTTGTGGGCCCGGGTCAAAATTTTACCATATTAATTGAAAGCGTTAAAATGCGAAGTGTTAACTTTAATCCTAAAGTTATGTTCAATGATATAAATATTTATTTATCAAGTTCTTCAAATTGATGAATAAATTAAAAAGAATTCAAAGAGGTACATAAGGGTGGTAAATGAAAATACTGTCTAGGAATACCATTAGCAAGTAAATGGTTTTGACCCAAGGTTTTATTAAAAGCTAAAACTATATAAGGTGATGAGAATCATGAAGAACGTGTGTGCATTGTAAGGGTGTGAACGAACGATTTCTCCAAATAATATCTATATAGGCGAGCTCTGGTCTTAACTGACAAATCTAAAACTACGATGCACCCATGGATAGAATGATCTGATGATGATAAATCTCTGGTTTTAACTATTAAGAACTCATGTGGGTATATAGGAAATTGACGAAACATGGTCTGAAGTAGTGTTGAGGGTCAAAGCCTTCAGAAAGGGGGTTGTAGCTCCCTTCTAGTGGTAGCTGGTAAACGAGAGAAGGTTGTAGCCTTCTACAGGTGGGTGTCTGCATGCTGGTATAAGTCTGCACTAGCATATATTGTAAGAAGTCTTCTCTATAATAAATATTGAAAATTGAGATTACAGCAGCGGTGGTTTTCTCCCGAATTGGGTTTCCACCTTAAATCCTGGTGTTCATATGTGTTGATGGTTTGTTCTGTTATTTCTGTTCATGCTTAATTCTTATCTGATGTAATGCTCTAAGTAAAGACACAATAATATATTAGGTCATACTGCAGTATTGTAACATATGTTTAAAAGAGAAAGAAAAGAAAAATTGTTCAGCCCTAAATACTGATTCAACCCCCCCCCCCTCTCAGTATTTTTCCCAACATTATGCTTGGAGGCTTTATGTGTGATACTGCACTACCTATCTAAGGTACATACACGATCCAGATGTCCATAATGTATGTCCTTTTGGGACTATTATTATCATATATCTACATACTTGAGCCCTAAAAAAATATGGATCCTCTTCGACCGTTATTCTCTTGGATTCCTATCTCATCCTCAAATAGTGTCGGGTTGTTTCCTTTATTGGATGTATTATCTCAAGGAAATCATAGATTCTTGTTCAATCATCCATCCTTATCTCTTCATCTCGTAAAGAAGAGAATGCACATATGATGTTCATCATTACTCCCTCTCAACCAGAGAGTAAAACCCTTTTCTCTTTTGATCTTGACAATAGATTCTTACTCGTATTCAAGGAGACTTATTTTCTCCCTCTCAAAACCAAAGAAGATTCCATAGTTCCCTTCTAATTACAAAATCCAACACCAAAAGCCTAATAATTTTTCTCCGTCAAAGTATGAACTACTTGATATTCATAGTTACATGGCTCCCTGTTTCTTCTATATCTATTACTTTATTTCGAGGTATGATGGAACCATCTCCACTCTTCATTCTTGTGACAAGATCCAAGTCATCATTCTTTCTCATTACTTTCTTCTGTGATATGAAGGCATTGCTTATATCCTTTCCAAACTTCAATATTGATCATGGCTTCCTTATGATAGTGATATTTTTTTACCTTCAGGTTAAATTTTCTCAGAGCTACCCTTTTAATCTGAATATGGACTCATTTTCACTTCATAGTTTCTAGGTACCACATATTAAGGTTCCCTCAATACTCTTCATCCAGACAATTGAAATTGCCTCAATTGTCATCATGCATTCCAACAACATTATTTTATTGTTAGGTAATAACATGTTAGCTAAATTACCAAATCATAAATGAAATATACTTGACTCAACATGGTGACCTTCTCAATCCATCAACATCCTCATATACTATATTCACTTGAGATTTTCTTCTTGCATCAGATTTACCAAGGATCTAACTTTATTACCAAGTTACAACTTTTCTTTCACGGATTATACTGGATGTTTAATTATTATCTTACACAATCTAAAGAAAGTTTTAATCTCTTATACATTCTTATGTATGTCAAATTCTATTATTTTTTAGCATCACAAATACTTAAGAATATCTTTATAATCAAATTTATTCCACAATATTATTTTACATATGAATATTATCCAAAGTTTTATTTTCAACATACATCCCTATGCTTTCATCCACTCATCTAGCTATCTATATATCTCAAACAAATCAATGTGATGGCCCATTGAATTCATTCATCCCTCTACCCATATCGATTCCACATTACATGGAATGTCTACTAACCGTGTCATGATGATTTTTCAAGTTACGTTCAAAATGATGGTCCTTATTAGATCATGATGACCCATTTTAGCAAGATGATAACCTCTAATATCATGCTAGATAATATATATATGGAAAATATGCAAAAAATGGTATAAAATTCTATCCTAGGTGATATCTACTGAAGAAAAATAATCATACAAATTCCAAACATGCTACCATCATATGATTCTATCCTATGATGCTTATACAAAACATATCATTTGAAGTAAAATTAACATTCATAAAGAGCCTAGAAGCTAGTAAACCTTATTTAGTTGGGAAGATCCTTCACTTCTTCCTTATTTTCCTTCTTCTCAGGTTCTCTCACCACTTCGTCTATATGGGATTCACTCCTATACTTTCTCTTATTGTTCTGTTGTTTTGGAAAATCCCCCTTCTAGTGTCCAAACTCATTGGACTTGAATCATTGAACCTTGGACATGTGTTTTTTCTTGGACTTACGAAACTTTCCATTCATCATCTTCTTGACTTGGGCTAGAAAAGCTTGAGATTTCTCAAATGATCCAATATCATACTTGACCTTGATCCTTGATTCTTCTAGTATGAATTTTACCCACAACTCATCAAAGGGAGTTGAATCTTTCTTGGAGTAGATACTTGTTGCAAAGTTGCTCCATTCCAGTGGAAATGCATTTAGAACACATATGGTCACTTATGAATCATTTATTGGTTCCTAAAGTCCTTACAAATGGTATCTTAGTTGTGATATTCTCATAAGAAAGTATTCCATATCCTCATCCTTTGATTTCTTCGTTCTATATAGCTTGTTTTGGAAAAAGATATTTTGACCTTTTCTGCTTACAGAGTACAAATTCTCTAGCTTGTCATATATTTCCTTGGAATTCTTCAAATTTTAAAAAAATGGAACAAGAAAATCCTTAATTGATTTTATTATGATACTTTGTGCCCTCACTTCCCCATTCTTGTACTTTTCTAGTTCTTGTGTTATTTCTTTGCTAGGTTTAGTAATTTTCCTAGTGACATATTCCATAACTTCTTGTTTTTTCATTATCAAGTCAATCCTTGTATTCCATTATAAATAATTTCCTTGTATTCCATTATAAATACTTTGATGCCCCAATGAGCATATTTATGTCCTTGGAGAAATAGCTTACATGAATTGAAGACTAAGGCATAATTTGATAGTATGATATTTACTTGAATACGATGATTCTTCTTGGTGATGTCTCAACCTTATTGATGCATTCAATATATTTTAGGAGACTTCCTTGAAAGATGTTCCCTGTGATACTTCCACCAAGAGCTTCCAAGATTGATGCCTTACAATTATAATTCCTCTTACGAGATCAATATCCTTCTTGTGAGATGTACTCTTGATATTCTTCAATCTAGAAACCCTAGATTAGAATGTCCTCTACCAACAATTATTCAACTAGATTCCTTCAAGAGATTGTCTTCCTTGTAGTTTTCCTTCTTCGGGCTTTGAGAGTTTCCTTTTTCCCTTGGCCTTCATAAGTTAATTCTTCATGTGTCCTTCCAGTGGCCTTATCTTGTTCATATTAGCTCTGAAACCATGTTAGAAAATATAAATTCGTATCTATTATATCCTATTTTGTTTATACTTGATACTTGCTGGTGAATATTTTTTTTAATATTCTATTATGTTCTTTAGTTATATCTTTTCATCAAACAAAATCAAGAAACAAAAAAAAAATGATAGAGAAATAGGCTCTCAGCCGGGAAAAACCCCTGCAAGGGGAAAACCCAAAAAATATTATCTTCTTAGAATTTGCTTCAAATGAGATACAAAGACCCAATCCCTAGACCAAATCCTTCTCTCAGTACCAATTCAACCCTTCCTCAAGTCCTTCCTTGCTTCTGCACAAAACAACTACACACTGCTACTTCGACCTGCCAGCTACAATATTGCTACTCGACCTAAAAATTCAACCTCGTAATTTTGGCCTTGTATTTCCTAAAGAAAATCTATCTTATCCTCCTTATAGGACCTTTCAATAACACTTGCAAAGTCTTCCTAAGGTCATCTAAGTCTAGATAGAGTTTCCTTCCTCCCAGTTACAAGATGTTTCACTTCGTGCTACTACAACTCAATCCTACAGCTTTAGCCTCTTACTGTAGCCCAAACACCCTATGTTTCCACACATGTGAGAGAGAAAGAGCCCCAAAAAAAGCTATTTCATCCTCGCAGCTACTTCTATACCTTCTTTTTTCATCTTCCCAGCTACAAATAAAACTCTTTGTTGATAGATTGAAATTGTGAGTGTGTGTGTCTCCAAATGAAGTCAAATTCCTCTTCATATATCCTTATCAAGCAGTTGAATTCCCTCTTTTATGATGACTTGAGTATCCCAGGGCCTACTTGTAGTTTTGGAGATTCGAGGAATTTCTATACTAAAAGATAATTTTTTTTACAAATACATATTTCCCGAAAGGCTCCTATAAACATGATGTTTACTCCTTTGACTCATGATACTAAGTCATAAGACCTTACAAACCCTAGAATAACAAGGAACGCAATTTTAACTAAAAGACCATCAATAATTAGCATGAAACTCATTATTGAATAATAATAATTTATTTTCTTTTATTTTTATTTTTTTTTACATATGATACATATTAAAATGAGGACAAAAATTGTGAATACCAAAAATAGTTACATTTCTTAACCAGTATTTAGATCATTGATCATATTTTGTGGAGGAATATGTTATTTGTGTTGGAGAAACCAGATTCTTATAAAGGTGAAGCAAATATAAAAGTGAAATCTTATGGATTTAGGTGGGAAGAGATGATCCAAACATAACAATGAATATCTAAAATGGCATGGGAAATCAACATAAGCGACAAATCGTAAGAGGGACATAAATAAGCATCAATGATTTAAATCATTGACATAGTTTAGATATTCCATTACATTTCAAAATCATTATTATTGCTTCAAAGAAATGGATGTAGATGAGGTCATTGGTTATTTCCAATATGCATAAGGCCATCATGGGCATAAAGGGAAGGTTCCATCCTTGTTTAGGTTAGTCTATTACTGTGGAATATTCTCTTTTGTGAACAAAATGTAACTCCTTAGATATAATGCCCTAATATAAAAAAGTAGGTGAAAATATATCTATGTTTTACTTAGAAAAAATAGAATACATAAGAAAGACATACATGGAATTTGTTGTAAGCCCTCCTCTTCTGCTTGCTTGTAGGCTCCAAATCTAGCTCCAAGTGTTATAAGTGGAATATACAAATTGACTAAAATAAGAACGAGAACTACAATATCGACATAGCATAAGCTACTGTCTCTAATAAATGAGTCAAAAGGCATTGAAATACATAAGCATAAACATGACATAAGTATAGGAGAAAAGAGTGTTTTTTGTATTAATAAATGGAGAGGGTTACAACCATTTATAGATGCCTGAATTTGTATATGTATCCCCAATTATAGTGTCCTTCCTTGCCACAAATCAAACCTTCAACCTTAACCCTAATGCATTAATGGATGATGATTCCTTAAGATCAAAATAGTAGCATGAGGTCACTAGTAATCTCCAATAGCCAACCCAGACTCTATGGGAGGTAGTATATTTATAGGGTAAATGGGGTAGTTTAGGATTTACCAAAATAAAAATTAGATCCACGTATGAAGGAGGATGATATATAGGGACAAGAGATAACACATCTAGGATAGGTCTTTGAGATATTAATCAATATTAAATGGTTAAAACCACCATAGAAGATTCTGGAAAGAGAATATTCATAATTATTTTTTATTTTTCCCAAATTGGTAGAACCATAGAACCTATAAAGAAGAGAAACGTGTGTTGGTTAGTGTAGGTGATTATTTATGCAATTTGCAACCATTGTAGGAAGACTTAAGTAAAGGGTGCACTAGGAAAAAAACATAGTTTTTAAGCCGATTGGCCTAGAAACATGATTTTTTGGAGAGGTCATTCTTGAGGCTTTGTAAATGGATAATGAATAGGTGTTCAGGATGTTGATCAATTTGGTTTTTAGAACATTTTATGGGATGCGACAAAATGACCTGTAACAGATTGCCTCGTAAAGGAAAAATTTAGAAGCAGTGATTAAGGACTGAAGTGCTTTACCATGTGACAAGTTGGATCAAGAATATATTGGTCAATATCATCATCTGTTACAATAAATATTTTCATCATGATATCATTGTTGAGGGAGGCATACCCATACTTAGTGTGTAAGCCAATATACATGTACCATTGATCAATAAGTCTCATCCAATAATGAGAGAGTGTGGACCCATGCTTAGATCACTATTTGGATGATCATAACCATCATACATTGTAATATTCTATGAATATTGAAACCACAATCCGAATGGATGCAACTAGATCTGGGGTATTCTACCTCGTCAGTCGATAGTACAAGTCTAGCCATGTGGACACCATCTGATTACTGGCCAATGATGTAAGTCATTAATAGATGCATGAGAAACCAATGGAAATGATAATGTCTCATAATGTACTATAGTATAATCTATCTGGTGTGAATGAATGAGATAAAATCAAACACCACCCAGAATATTCTGGTCAAATTCCAATGATGAGAACCTATCACCGAAAGCAAGGGAACATTCCATTGACGTATGTAAGCTCCAAGGCACTAAAGGGAGTTTCTAAGTCAAATTTGTGGATAATGTGTTGATGCCAAAAGGAAGTGATACGTCATAAGAGGGCCTTTATTTATCCCTCATCAACAACACGAAACAGGAATCGATATTTGAGACAGAATAACATTGATGTTATTGAAAAATGCAATAAGAAATTCTCAATTTGATTTTTCCTTATTTAAATTGTGAAAATTTGAATTTACACATGAATAGACAACTTGGATGAGGTTAAATTGTGTGACATGTATTGCGTCACCTATTTTTCTTAGTAAATTAGAGTTGGAGGAGTTACATTTCAGTTAAGAATGTATGATTTCTAATTTGTTAGACATCAAGGCCATTTATCTAAGGTTTTTTTCAAATATACTAGTTCCAAATATTGGAGGAACTAGTGGAATGTCAAGTTGTGCAATGGAAATTTAGTCAAACTCAGTGATCATCCATTTAACTGATAAATCAATCCAAAATAACTAGTGCATGCAAAGACTTCAAGCTCCCCAACTATGGGACATATTTCAAGGCAACTTAACACCAATTATAGAATATTCTTGAGTGTACAGGTGTTGCATGCAGCCAAATGATTGTCCTAAAAGAATTGCGTATTCAATTTGAGGAATTTCATAAATAATATAGGAATAATTCCTCAAGGAACAACATAAGGAAATAAGATCTCAAGAAGAGGAAAATTTTGACTAAGTCTGGGTTAGAGATCCTTAGTGAGCAGAGAGATAGGTTATGAAATTGCATGTTGTGCTTAGTTGAGCAAAGTAACTATAATACATCTCTAATATTATGATTTAATGCAAGCAGGAATTGGGGTTTTTAGCATATTTTTTTCCTCATGAAAAATACTTGTTGCGTGTGTGTGATTTCTTATTGCATGTCTGATATTTTTGTTCTAAACTATGAATTAATATCCGTAGAGTAGTGGAGTAGGTTTTTGTATTGTTATTTTTATTAAAATTTCATAAGAAGCTGCAAATATACATCTTAATTTCTACATGGTATCAGAGTGGGATTCAAATTAGAGCATAAATTTTGAAGTTGTTTCTTAGGAGGCTCGAATTTGGAGATTTGTGTTGCAGGATTTCTTGAGAACTGAGAAGATGGCCTTCAATGGACTAAGGGTATAGTATGCCTTGGAAGGAACCTCTAATTTTGTTGCATGGAAGGATCACATGGAGGTGGTATTGGAGGACAATGGATTGCTAGAATACATCAAATTAGAAGTTGCAAAACCAGAAGCATTTAATGCTTAGAACCTTGCTAAGTGGAAGAAATATGCAGCCAAGGAGAGGAGAATCATCTTGGAGGGAATACGAGACCACATTCTCTCAAATATCCACAGAAAATAAACTTAGTTCGCAATGATGAAAGAATTGATAGAATTTGTTGAGAATAGTAGTGAAAATAAGAAGTTAATGTTCAAGGATAAACTTCTAAGTATCGAGATGTAGAAGAATGACACAATTTTGTAGTATGTGAGAAAGTTTACACAGTGTCGTGATGATCTTGGTGGGGTTTGTGTTAATGTCCCTAAAGAAGATTTGGTAAGACTATCCCTTGTAGGCCTTCCCAAACGCTAGCATAGTTATCAAGATTCAGTAAATGAGAAGGAGAAACTATCAAATTGGGAGCACTTATGGTTTGATTTGGTACAAGAGGAAATAAGGAGCAATACCATAGATGGGAATTCATCCAACGGTGAGGATGAAGAAAAAATTTCATTGGCTAAAGAGGAAAAGAAAGTAAAACAGAAGAAAACCTAATCCAAACAAAAATATAGTTAAGTGGGAAAGAAGAATTATTTGTCAAAGATTAAATGCTTCCATTATTGTAAATCCATACACTATGCCATGACATGTCCACATAAAAAGGAAAGCAAAAGGACCTTAGGAGGTGTAACAGGTGAAGCTTTGGATTCAAATTTTGAGCTTAAATTTACCCTTTTTGCATGCGTGTCTAGCATAGTGATGGGGAGTTTGTGTTACTGTTGGATCAGAGTCCCTTGGGGTACATTTTTGGGATAATTTTGTATAATTTTTGTTGTACGTGCTACAAAAAAATAGTCAAAGGGGATTTGGGGTTGGTCAAAGTCCCTTAGTCATTATAATGGCTTTAAAGGGAAAACCATGAGTCTCAAACCATGGTATGCGTGCGCCTAGATAGTAAAAATATGTAAGGATTGACTAGAGTAGAGACAATCTGATATCTTGTAATGGTTGTTATTTGAAGTGTTGATCTAAATCTGGGTTTTGGGTAGAAAGGCTCCTACTAGCTATGTGCGTGTGGAGACCTAAGTCTTGGCTATGTGTGGACTCTACTGGCTGTGTGCGTGGAGACCTAAGTTCTGGTTGTGTGTAGATTTTGCTGGTTATGTGCAAAAAAGCATTGAATGTACCGAATTGCATATTTCTTAATAAATAATATTGTTTTGTTGAATCTAGACTCTTATGTGATTTTTGTATTGATTATACGTTATTTGATTTAAGATCTGAATCTGTTATGTGTTGCACATTTAGTTCTGTTAATGGTTAATTTCATCTGTGTTCGAATATCAGTTGAAGTTAAATGAATAGATCCGATTAAAGTATACTTAATTACCATGCGCAAAATATATTGAATTATTTTGTGATAATATGTGGAAGGGTTAGTTCTATGGATTTTGCATGCGTGCATGTGTTATATTATCTACTCTAAGTCTAGTTCGGAACACTACATTGAAAGATTCCTCAGGGTGCGGAAACCTGGTTCCAGCACCCCCCCGTACTACTTTAGGTGGGAATGAATTACAAGATTAGCTCGATAAGAAAATACTTGAATTTTTGATCTAAGAAAACAAAAGATATAAATTTTCTCCTGAAGATTGGCCACAAAAGTATATGTATAAACATGTCCACGCAATTTTCTGTTCTTCCTTTGCGATTGAGTTGCACAAGTGGTTGTCTCGACTTACAGAATTCTAGACATGCGCAAAGGATGACGTAATCAATCAGTGGACCCCAGAGTTGGTACAACAATTAGAAAATACTAGCAACAATATCACTCACACGGTAGATCATTGGATCCATCGTGTTCTAGAAGGATTTGTGACTAAATTTGCTATTCATCAATTTGTATCTTATTCTGAAGCTGAACAAAGGTTTTTCATGGGTCTTAGAGGTAATTCTCTACAATCTCTGAAGTTGTGGATTAAAATTATATCATGTGAAAAGGGTACTATGTGCAATCATATTGAGCGATTGTACCGTAGAGGCTTGACTATGCAGAGTGGAATAACTTATCGAGTAGATCTAAAAAAAGGTTTTGTTTACAATCCTCGCAAGGGTAAATCTGACAGTGATGAAGAATCCAACATTAGTAGCTCTGGTGAATCTACGCACTATGAAGAAGAAGTATTGTGATATCATAATAGTCTTGCATCATTGGCCATAGTTCACATCCCATCAACTCCACTTTTGAACTCACCTCACTCTAAACTATCCACTCCACCTCCAATACCAGGCACTACGATGGGCACCTCCATGAATTTACCTACTTTCTGAGGTGTTGGGAATGAAGATACATACCAATTCTGGTTTGTCACTGACGATGTGTGGATAACACAATAGGTTAATAATGATGATGTTAAGAAAGCGCAACTAGCCACTTATTTTCAAGATCGTGCACTAGATTGGTACATAATATATGTAGTAATGAATCCTAATGCAACTATTGATAATCTGAAGGTTGCATTAAAAGAACAATTCAAGAAGCTCAAATTTTTTACGCAATGTGTAACTAAGTTGAAGGAGATTCACCAAGAATTTAACGAATATTTATGGGATGTGGATCAAAGGTTGAAGCACACTCTTAGATATGGAGTATTTACTATCAATGCTAGGCCTTGAGGCAGGAGATTCACACGCAAGTCGAAGCTGTAGAGATTGAAATGAAGCTAGAAGCTTCACTAGTATCAGTTGCACAAATTAGGACTTAGCAGATCCAAAGAAAGTTGGGGGTGATGCACTTAGAAATTCAGCATCTGCGTAAATATAAGGTTAAGGTGGCATGCACAGATATATGGTGTATACGATGCAAAATTGTCAGGCATCACAAGGATCACTTCCCTGTATTCAATAATTATCTGCAAGCTAGAGAATCAAGCTCGCTGAAGAGCATGACTGGACCAAGTGGGACTCCTACATTATGGTGCGCAATTTGTCAAGCTATGGGTATGAATGCAATAGACTATTTTTCGCCGATTGGTAAATATATGCCTCAGCTTAAGAAAAAATTTTACAATTTTTTCTCATCCCTGGGGCATGAAAAACATCACTATCGCAGCATCGATTTGATGATTGATCGAGATGACCTATATAAAATGCACACTGAACCTACCTCACGAGCATCCCCGTCTGGGCGCGGTGGGTTCCAAAATAGAGGAAGAGGAAGAGGAGGAGGGGTATGTTGAGGAAGGGGGCAGCTCATCTTCTAAAATTATCAAGATGCGGGTCATTACACGCGTGACTGTCCACATCCATCACGACAGTCTTGCAGGTTTTGTAGAAAATTTGATCATGTTATTGAAGATTTTCTTATTTTAATTGCAAATATGAAGGAAAATAAAATATAGAATCCTACTCAAAATATTTATATGGTAAGAGCAGAGCTGCACGAAGAAGAACCAAACATGAATGTTGTCACTAGGAGTGGTGTAGCCACTGGTGAATACAAAGGAAAGAAGCTTGAGACTAATCTCTGGATCCGAAAAGCACTTGAAAAGAAGGAAGGATTCAACTTACAATGTGAAAAATAAACCTTTGTATAAGTGAAAGAGGGTTTTTCAGAAGTGAGTGCCTCAACGACAACCTAACCTATGGATGTGGTCAGAGTAGATGAAGAAATAAAGCCCTTCCTATAGGCGTGTATCAAATTGTTCTACAATAAGAAGGCATCCAAGAACCTCCAACCGTTGATAGAAAATTGTGCAAAAAAAGAATATCCCCGTATGGAACATAAGGCTATTAATAAGATCTATAAGAATAAAAGAAGAACTGGAGGAGAGGTTTGCTTGACTGCTTAGATTGGTGCATATGAGATTTATCAGGTCATTCTAGATCTAGGATCTGATGCGAATGTTTTATGAAAATAGACTTGGCAACGAATGAAAGAACCTAATTTAGTTTGGTCCATGATCCAGCTATGCATGGAAAATCAACAAAACGTTATTCCATTAGGAAGGCTCTCAGAGGTCATAGTGGACATCGAAGGAGTAAAGGTGCTCGCAGAAATTGAAGTCATACATATTTTGGATGATACTGATACCTATCCTACATTGTTTGGTTTAGATTGGGCTATTGACATGGATGACATCATCCATATTAAGCGCAAATGTATGGTATTTGAGAATAATGGAACCAGAGTTGTGGCTCCCCTAGATCTCGCAGAAGGTGAAATATATACAGAGTTGGTGCGTGAAGATGGCGATCTCGATCATCTTTATAAGTTGACTACACGAGATGAATATTGGATCAACTTGACAACCGATGGAAGACTCAACTAGGATAAGGATAGTTCCTGTTTTTTAGATTCAGATGAATACCTGGAGAATTGGAAGAATCATCTACATTAAGTATCTATGATGTGCTGCAATCGGGTGACAAGAGCTATTCGGTGCATATCCTGAGAGGTATGAGAATTTTCTTATTATGATGGTCTGACTAATTCTAACAAGTTTTTAGGAGAACTTGAATTTTTTTTTCCAGAATCACAAATATTCCATGCACTTGATATAGCACTGTGCTCAACCCCAGCACATTGGTGGGAGACACACAAGGGAAAATTGGGTAACTCGGAAGAATGCAACCACATGATGCGTCTATAATTTAAGCGTCCAAATACTTGAATGGAAGAGACATATTCCGGAAAAGGTGATCTGCGCAAAAATTTGGCTAAATGGACGGAAGCATGGGGCACATAGCTGAGGGCAAAATAGGTGCACATGTTCATCCATACTTTGGGGAAGGTGCCTACGGACTAGTACCTGTAAACTGAGATGCGACGAGGAACCAATGAATGGGATGTGCTGATAGAAAGTTTTATCTTGACCTTTATTTTTGAAAGTGGGTTCGAATTCTTGGATGAAGCACTAGAGGATATTCAGGAGGTCATCTTTGAAACCACAAACCAGAAGGTAGATTGTGCCTTTCCCACATGGGATGCGCAGATGACCGACATTGTCAATTGTCAAAAAAATTCATTTGAAGATAATGAGAAATATGCAAGGAACATTATGATCCCTGAATCTGAAGGACAACGCGTAGTTGTTATGACTTCAATTGAGTCACTAGATGTAACTAGCCCTATAAATATTCACCAAGTTAACATTGGCTCAGAGGAACAACCGAAATTAGAAAATAGTAGATATTACTTGGATGATGATATGGTGGGAAAGGTCGGTGAGATGTTGACTAAATATCAAGACCTGTTTCCTACAAAAATTTATAAGGTGATGGGGATAATAAGAGATCTCAGGGAGATGAATATTACCTTTAAATTGGATGTGATACTTGTGAAGCAGTGCTCGTATAGGCTGAATCCCAAATATAATAATAAAGTCAAAGAGGAATTGTAGAAAATGGTTGCTGCATGAATCATAGAACCAGTAGAAGAAAAAAAACTTGTTTGATCCCTATGCTGGTGTAGGACAAGAAAACCAAGGGAGAAATAAGGATTTGCATGGATCTGTGCAAATTAAATGATGCTTTCATACATGACCCATTCTCGACCCCATTTTCTGATGAGATCCTGGACAGTGTAGGAGGACACGAAGCCTATTCATTTACAGATGGTTTCTCAGGATACCACCATATCATAGTCGCGCTAGAGGATAGAAGCAAGACAACCTTTGCGACAAAATGGGGATCCTTTCAGTATAAAGTCATGCGATTCAGTCTAAAGAATGCACAAGTTATATTCTGGCGCGTAGTAGTAGCTGCGTTCAAAGAATACATCGATATGTTCTTAGAATTATACATTGATGAATGGACTATCTTTGGATAGTTGAAAAAGCATATGTCGAGTCTGCGCCTAATGCTGGATACCTGTCGAAATTATTAGATCTCGCTCGTTCTGAAAAAGTGTATCTTTTGTGTGCCATTCGGGATCTTCCTAGGACATATTGTTTGTCAGCAGGGATTGCTGGTGGATCCAATAAGGATCGATATTATTTTTAATCTGTAAGTTCCTACAAATGTGAAATATTTTCACTCAATTTTGGGGTATATAGGGTATTACCGGAAGTTCATCCAAGGTTACGCGTTGATCACTACGCCCATGGAAAAGATGCTAAACTAAGACGTCTCATTCTATTGGGATGAAGAATGCCAAAAGAGTTTTGAATTGATTAAAGAGATCATGGTCACTGTGCCATATTGGTCTTCCAAACTGGACAAAGGTATTTCATGGGCATGTCAATGCCTCTTGCATCACGCTAGGAGCTATTTTAGTGCAGCCAGGAACTAGGAGATTGACCACCCTATTGCATTTGAAAGTAGGAAGTTATCAAGCGAGGAGGGTAATTAATCAACCATGGAGAGGGAAGGATTGGATATGGTCTATGTGTTGCAGAAATTCTTCTCTGATGTAACTGGTAATTAAACTCGTGTTGGGGGGGGGGGGGGGAGATTTGTAGATGGTTGTTGTTATTTCAGGATTATGAATTTGAAGTAATTGTGAAACTTGGGAGACTGAATGTTGGGCCAGATAATCTATCGCACATTGAAAGTTGAGAAGAGCCTACTAGCTTGGAAGATTCCTTACCAGATGCACAAATATTTCCTATAAACGTAGTTGATGATCACTTTTTAGATATTATTCATTTTGTGACCACTGGAAGTGCGCCCATGGAGTATATGCTCCACCAGAAGAAAGAGTTGGTTGGGCGCATAGTAGAGTTTAATCTAACTGTCGGTCAGTTGTACACGATGGGTGCAGATGAAGTCCTATGAAGGTATGTGTTGGAATTTTAAAGACAAGATATCTTAGTTGAGGGTCATGGAGGGGTCGCAGGAGTAACTATGCAGGGAAAGAAAATGTGCAGAAGATCCTACGAGCTTATTTATGGTGGTCCATGGTGCACAATGATGCACATGCATATTTCCATGCTTGTGATGTATGCCAAAGGATGGGGAAACCATAGTATAGGGATGAGATGTCATTTCACTTACAAATCACACTACAATATTTTGAAAAATGGGCCATTGATTTTGTCGGACCTATTGACCCTCTAAGAAAGAAGATAACTATGCATTACATAATCATTGCAACATATTATGTGACCATAAGGGCTAAGGCTAAGCCTCTAAAGGATTGTAGTGCAGAAACAGTTGCACACTTAATATCTGAGAACATCTTGACTTGGTTTGGGTGCCCTAAGATTTTGATGAGCGATCGAGGTACACACTTTTTCAATAAAACTATTGAAGCTTTGACGAAAAAAATCCAGATTCATCATCATAAGACTATTCCATATTAACCATGGGCGAATGGTGTGGTAGAAGCTTTTAATAAGATATTGGAGACTGTGCTCACTAATATCTGCAATGCTAATCAAAATGATTGGGATGTGAGCATACCTGTAGTTCTTTGGGCATGTAGAACAACATGCAAGAAGTTGACAAGCACGATACCGTTCAGGATGGTTTATGGGCAAGACATTGTTATGCCAATGGAGTACATTGTTCCAATTTTGCGCATTGAAACATTCACTAATATGCAAAGCAATATATTATGGAAGAATGATTGTCGTATTTGGTTTCGATATAAGAGAATCGAGTCATTGAAGGTTTCCATCAGTAGGTGAAAACAACACTTGAAAAGGCTTCGCATGACAGGCACATTAGAAAGAAGGTAGTTAAGGAAGAGGATTTGGATTTTTTTTATGAAAGAAAGTTTTTGCGGCACCCATGGAAGTTAAAAATGTATTGCCTCGACCCATATATTTTCAAGGAGATTACAAACGGAGGTGCGTTTCACTTGGCCACATTAAGTTGAGAAAACCTTCCTGGGTGTGTCAATGGAAGTCTATTGAAACCATATAGGGATAACCCTCTCCCTGTGTGCACAAAATGACTATATGTCCAAAAATATGGATATTCCCAACAAGGATGGCATATGTGCAGACAGGTGCGACGAGCATGTAGTAGTTGCGCTTGGAGGTTTACTGGGTCACAGAGGCGCTAGAATATAGCCATTGGAAGAGTAACTCTTGACAATACACCATTCTTACAATTTGGAGGAGAGGCTAAATTTCATTTGATGAGGAGATTATGCCACATTTGGAGTCGTTTTAGAATTTATGGGGCTACATTAATGCACAGAAGACTGTTAAAGGCCCACTTATTCTATACATATGAACAAAGGGGTCACATTAATTCCTTTTGCTTTCTATTCTCTTTCTACAAAATGTGCTCTCTTCTCTCTCAATATTGTCTGAAGCTTATTTCTGGCCTTGATCCACTCTTTGAGGAGAAGCTGCACTGCTAAGGTTTGGTTCCACCAAGCATGACTGCCACCAAGCCTACCCCTTCTATCACAATAGATGAAGAGACCGCTGCGTAGGCTTCTGAGACTCCTGCACCGGTCAAAACTACGAAGGGACAGTCCTGGTGGTCAAGAACGTCACCCCATCAAAAGACTCCAAAGCTCGACTCAAATGATATAGAATGACAGAATAATCTTATGGTGGACTTTCCTAAAACTATCATGGAGGAGGACTTCGTCGAGGTTGTAGATCCCATCTCATGGTTGCCTGCGTAAGTCTTGTTGCGCAAAACCTATGTGAAGGTTCTGAAGGATCTTGATAAGGTGCGGTCATATATCAATATGTCACTGCTCCCTGATAATGTACTTGTGTAAGCCAATATGTTCACCAAAATTCGGTTGTTAAATATTGAGGACTGGGACCTAGAGGACCAAGAAAAATTCCCAGATCTCATGCCCACTATGTACTTAGAACGAGTCACCTATGACGGTGTGGTGCTGAAGGTTGAGCTAAAGCCCTGGGCATTGGGTTTGCAAAATCAGGGTTGTTTAACCTATCAGATATTCCACACTTCGGGCGTAGCCCAATTAATGACATATGTGTGCGCCTGCTACTCGCCCTAGTGCACGATGAATTTTTGTGACTCGGAGAGTACATTCCAAATGATGTCAATATGATACATCATATCACAAACGTATAAATTACAGGGCTGACCTTGTGGAAAGATTTCAAGGAAAATTCCAGGAGAATAAAGTTGCATACAAATTCAAGAAATACTATAAGGTATCACACAACACTCGAGGATTCCTTGTCAGCGAAAGCAGTTACCCTGCCGTATAGTTTGGCACTATCATCCTCGCCTGCAATATGATGAGAAAATGTCGGCCAAAGGAAGTCCCATTGAATGTAATTGCATTAGCTGGGTAGTGTGTGTAGAAATTATACTAATGGATTCAATCTGATCATGTAATGCACTAAAAAAAGTTATTGAATCCTTCTACTATATTTGCGAAATATAAAACACGATCACTCAATCACATGAAAATAAGAGAAATAAGTAAATAAATTGCACAACACAATAGTTTCCTGGGGAAATCAACTGCTCAAAACCCCTCTATTTCTATTGCATAATAAGCCAAGGAATCATGAAACAATACAGTGCATTCTTGCTCACAAGAATCTCCTGCACTCTACTAATCGTCTCACACTGATCTAGGAAAAATTGGAAAAACACATAGCCAATTCCTCGCCTTCCTCCAGCTTTCCTTTTTCATGCAATTCCTATAGAAATAAATCCATATTAAATAGGAATTCCAACCTTCCTTGATTGCGCAATCCATCATGGGAATCCTATGGCTTTATAACTGCACCCGAGGAATTTTCTAATAATACAACTGATAGGTATCTTACATTTAACCTTTATCTAATCTAGTTCTTCATAAGAACTGACATGCATGTAGCTAATAATAGTGAATCATCAGTTATTTGATTGATCGCTACTTGTGAATAAATCTAATTTAGTTCATGGACCTCTCAGTAGCTCATCACTTAGAAATAGTTAGATTGATTTTAACTCAATTAATTTGAGTTAATTAATTACACTCACACCGCACTAGTGCTACAACTGAAACTCGACCCCAAAAATAATATAATCACTCCACATGCCTCACCTTTGACCCTGAAATTGAAATTATTGAGCTAACTCAGTATTTCTAACATAGTTAACTAATACAAGTTGTTATGAGATAAGATTACAATTTATTGTCCAAATAATTTAAGGGAAAAAAAAAATTATACACACATTTTCTTATTTATTTTCAAGACTCCCTCTCAACAAGATAGGGATTATTAGCAACCTTGATCCTACCTTTGTGGTATTTTAATTTACTCTTTGTCAGCGCCTTCCTTGAGATGTCCACATCCAGATCCTTCATCGAAATGTACTGCAACAACATAATGCCCCTCTAAACGCAATCTCTGAGATGGTGGTACTAGATTTCAATATGATTGGACCTTTCATAGAATACCATATTAAATGAGATTTTTATGCAACTTTGGTTATCACAATGTATCACCGTCAAATCCATCTAATGACCAAAAAAACCAACAAGTATCTTCCTCATCGAGATGACCTCACATGTAGCCTATCTAGTTTCCATGTACTCTACCTCGGCTGAACTGAGTGCAAATGATCTTTGCTTCTTGTTATACCAAGAAACTATTGTTGATCCTATGTTGAAGATGCCCCTAATCTTATCTTACTCTCTGATGGACTGCCTGCCCAATATGCATCGGTGAAGCCTTGATGCTTCACTCCCTCTATCCGCCTATACCATAATCCATACTTTGCAGTGCCCCTGATATATCTCAAAACATGCTTCCCCAATTTCCAAAAGAGATCGGTAGGATTAACCATAGTTTTTCTAGTTAGCTATGTAGCATATGTCCAGTCGTGTGTTCACAAAATACATAAGTGAACCCACAAGCTATCTGTAAATAGTAGCATCCACTACCTCACCTGAAGTAGCATCCTCCTTCCTCCAGTTTTCTACAAGAGGAGTCTCCATGGGTTTTTTTCCCTCCATGTGGAACTTCCTCAGAATATCCTTGGCATACTTGTCCTGAGATACAAGTATCTCCCCATCTATTTTCCATATTTCCAAGCCAAGGAAATAGTGCAAGAGCCCCATTTCCTTCATCTCAAACTCTCTTGCAAGATCCTCCTTGCAAGAAGTTATGAGTTGCTCATCACGCGTTAGTATCAAATCATCAACATAAATTACAATAATCAAAAGCTTACTATCAACCACATTATGATATAGGTTCGCATCAACTTCACTCTTTTTTAAGCCCAACACAATGAAATAGCTTTCAGTCATGGTGTACCAAGAACGAGGTGCTTGCTTCTTTGCATACAATGCGATCTTGAGTCTGCACACATACGACTCCCTGTCAAAGGTATAAAAACCTTATGGATGCTAAATGTACACTTATTCCTCAATAACTCCATTGAAAAAGGTTTTATTTACATCCATCTGATGTATCTTCCATCCCATCTACACCGAGAGTGCAAGGATGGATATAATCGATGAGTACCTTGCAACCGGTGAAAAATTCTCCTCATAGTCAATCCCCTCCTCCTGTGAGAATCCTCTGGCCACAAATATAGCCTTGTATTTATCCACACTCCCATATGTTTCTTTCTTCAGCTTATATATCCACCTGGATCCAACCACTGACTTCCCCACTAGTCTGGGACCACTTCCCATTCATTGTTTCTAATAATCGAGTCATACTCCTCAACCATGGGATCAACCCATACCAGTTGTTGCATTGTTTTCTCAAAAGAGGATGGTTTTGTCACAATAAACTTGCTCATAAGAGCGATGTATCAAGTATACATGTCTGCAAACCTGCTCTGCCTGTGCTGTGATGTAGGTGCACTTACATTCTTTTTTGCATCTAGCAGAAATCTGTCAGCCTCTGTGGTGTACTTTTGACCAATTCTGGTGGATGGCTTTGCATGAGTGGTTTATGCCACTCTATGTTCCTATGCATGTGGTTTCTCCACATCATGAGGTTCATCCTTTAGAAATAAGAGATCATCTTCTAAATGCAATTCAAGATCCCTCTCAGAGGACAATCCACACATCACTTTCTCCTCATCAAATTTAACATCTCTCCTGACAACTATCATCCCATTTGCTGGAAAATACGCTAGATATTTTTCGAGAGTATCAGTGTACCCCACAAATTTCCCAACCTCTATTGTTGGTTCTAGATTATTTCTGGAATATTTGGTCACATTCAAATAGATAGATGAAACAAAAATTTTAAAATATGAAACATCCAGTTTTTTACCTGAAAAATCCTCCTATGGTGTACTCATGCCAAGTATCTGATGAGGACTACGGTTATGCACAAATACCATTATGTTTCATGCCTCTGTACACATATGAAATGGTAGGCCCTGATCATGTAACATAACTCGTTTTTCTCCCACAATTTTTCTATTCTTTCTTTTTGGAACCCCATTCTATTGTGGGTTATGAGATGTAATCAATTCTCTCTGAATTCCTTCTTTGGTGCAGAAGTTCTTGAATTCATTAGAGATATAATCACCACCATTTTCTCTCCTTATAGCCTTCACCTTCTTCCCTATATCTTTCTCTATGAGCACTTTTAACTCACAAAACTTGGAGAACATCTGATCCATCTTTTGCATGAAGAAAATACAAAAATTTCTAGAAAAATCAACAAAAATCACATAATGTCAGTGCTTTGCTATGGAAGATATTGATAATGGTCCACACATGTCTAAGTGAACTCTCTCAAGGATTGTTGTTTAGCGATTCTCCTTCTCATGAAAGGTGGCCTTTGTATACTTCCCCATAGTAACACCCTTTCATGTGTCTCTTTGCGTATGTGTACCCTTTAGAAGACTTGTAGAAATATATTGCATGATCCTCAAAGCACTATGGTGTAGATGACCCAACCTCTAGTGCCATAACTCATCGGTATCCTAGCTCACCACCTCATCTTCTTTATTGCTCAGTGCTGCATAGCCATCTTCTTCAAGTTTGTATAGTTTCTTCACATGAACCCCAATCTTATTTACATGTCTTGTGGCTTTGTGACGAAGTAACACCTTTACTCCACTCAAAACCACATCTTATCCAAGATCCTCCAACATAGAAATTGAATCTAAATTATTTTTAAAAACTGGTACATGCATGACATCTTTTAATATGAAAGATCTACCTAACTCTCTTTGGAAAGTAACTGTACCAATCACGATAGCACTATACCTCCTGTCATCACCCATCTCAATGTGCACCTAAAGGTCCTTCTCCTCCAAGATACTAAAGAGTTATTTATTTCCAATCATGTCGAAATATACTCCACTATACAACTACCACATAGATCCCATCACATTCGAAACCATCCATGCGATGAGAGAGAATTCCAACTCAAAGTATGAGGCAAAAGCTTCACCCAATGCAGCTCCTGGAGCATTCTTATTGTTATTCTTATTTTGTGGAAAATTTGCGGCATAATATCCATTATCATGACAGTTGAAACATTTCACCTTTAACATGTCTCGTTTCTTTCCTTCTTTGCCGACGTCAGATTTGGAATAGGAATTCTTCCATTTCCCCTTATTTTCCTTGGGATCTAAGGCACAATTTTCCTCATAAACAGTCTTGGATGAGGATACATCCCTGGTATTCCCCCGAAACTCTTATTGTACCAAATCCAACCATAATTGCTTCCACTTTGGTAACTTCTCCCTCCCATTCATAGAGTCCTGTTAACTATGCCAGCTCTTGGGAAGGCCTATAAGTGCTAGGCTCACTAAGTAATCATCAACTACAGTAACCCCAACACTTACAAGCTCATCTCGACATTGAATGAAATTGGTCAAGTATTTTTGGATTGTGTCACCCTTCTCCATTTTGATTTTCCTGAGCTTGCCCTTGAGTGCCAATTTCATGTGGTCATTGCTTCTTTGAAATATATCTTTCAAGGCATTCCACAAAGCATATGGAGTTTCCCAGCCATGGAGATTCAATACAATATGATCTCGAAGTCCCTCTAAAAAGATCCTCCTTGCCTTTGCAACATTCTTCCTCCATGCTTCATGCTGCACAACATCTGCCCGATTGGTTTCAGGAATATTATTGTGAATGAACTCCTTCAACCCATTATCCTCCAATATTGCCTCCATACTTTCCTTCCATGCAATATAGTTTGAATTTCCCTTAAGTGCATAATCGAGTCTCAAGCCAGTGAAAGACATCCTGGTCAACTGTTAGATCCAAAGAATGTATCTGCAAATTTGAATACTGTTCAATGCAAACTCAATTTCTTCTCACTATTGTGATTTCTGGCACTCTGATACCGTGTATAAATTATATTAATGGATTCAATATGATGATGTAAAGTACTAAAAAAATATATTGAATCCTTCTAATATATTTGTAGAATATAAAACATGATCTCTCAATCACATGCGAGTAAGATAAATAAGGAAACAAAATGCACAACACAATATTTTCTCATGGAAACCAACTGCTCAAAACCCCTCTATATCTATTGTATAATAGGCCAAAGAATCATGAAACAATAAAATTCATTCTTGCTCACAAGAATCTCATGCACTCTACCAATCATATCACATTGATCTAGGAAAAATTGGACAAACACATAGCCAATTCCTTGCCTCCCTCCAACTTGTCGTGCTCACATAATTCCTAGAGAAATATTTCCCTATTAAATAGGAAATTCCAACCTTCCTTGATTGCACAATTCATCATGGGAATCCTATAGATTTATAACTGCACCCAAGAAATTTTCTAATAATACAGCTGGTAGCTCTCTTCCCTTTAACCTTTGTCTCAACTAGGTCTTCATTAAAATTGACATGCATGCAACTAATAATAGTGAATCATCAGTTTTCTGATTGGTCACTACTTGTGAATAAATATAATTTAATTCATTGGACCCCAAAATATCTCATCACTCAATTAGAACTAGTTAAATTGATTTTCACTCAATTAATTTTAGTTAACAGATTACACTCACACCACACTAGTGTTACAACTGCAACTGGACCCCCAAAATAATAGAATCACTCTACATGTCTCATCTTTGACCCTCAACTTGAAATTCTTGAGCTAACCCAGTCCTTCTAACTTAGTTAACTAATACAAGTTGTTATGAGACAAGATTACAATTTATTGTCCAATTTATTTAAGGGAAAAAATAAATTAGACACACATTTTCTTTTTGATTTTCAATAGTGTGAGAAGGGCGTACAATATAACCGGGCTCCGTACCTGTGCACATAGTTCTTGGAGAATTTGCGTAAGGCGTAGGAAGAGGGGAAACAATTTTACTATGCTTAGCTATTATCCTTATTGCACTCATAGGATGGAACACGCCTTAGGATACACAATTTTTGGATATTGAACCATACATGTGCAAATTCGCGCGCTATACAACCATTTGGAGTTCGAAGATCCCAGCCCGAGTCATAGAAAATAATATTTTTTGGGTGTTGTTTGACATGCGTTGTTCCAAGCCATTCAGTCAAAGCTAAGGTTATTGGAAACCTTTTATAAGTAGTATAAGTTGATTTTTGACTTCAAAGCTACATTCCACAATGTGCATATCAACGTGGAGGGCATTGTGGAGGGTGTTTGGTATGAATTTCTGTATCTGGTCATGGAGGATGACTTCGTGCGCATCACAGCAGAGTGGTTGCCTTCTTTGTGAGAGCCGCACACTACTAGGGGTGAATCATCATCAATTTTGAAGACTTTGACCAAGCTACGCACCACCAAAGATACGCAACAAAGAGGAAAGGATGTAGAAGAAGAACCTGAGCCAACGACGACAGCTGAAACAATAGACTTGGAGAATTACGTCATAGAGAAGAATGGTGAAGGCAATGAGGGTCCTGAGATGTAGATCGCTAAGGGCAGTAAGCGTGGTTCTCAAGCTGCGAGAGGTCCACGCAAGAAAAGGAAGCGGTCCAAATTGGGAGGAACAGAGTACATCACCCTCACGGAGGATGACTTCATGGAGATCGAGAACAGAGTCAAGTTGGCAACGGAAGATATTTGGACGGACATGGAAGCACTATATAAATCTATGCTCGAGGGTGTACAGTCAGGTATCCAAGAGCTCAAAATGCAAGCGAGTGAGATACAACTGAGTCTGAAGTAACAAATCCAGCTACAAGCGAGTGTGACAACTTCTATAATCAGGCAGACGAGTGCGCAGCCCATTAGCACGATGTTGCCATATCCCAAGGATATCCACCTACTTCATATCCCCATGCTATCCACTATAGTGGAGCCACTTACTTTCTACGCTTCCCTGAGAGCCTACGGAGAGTTCAACATCGACTTGGTGGTTCTACCAAGTGCAAAGCACAATGCGATCCAAAACATGATAGTGGATGAATTGTAGTACCAAGAGGCCCATGCCTTCCATGCTGCAAATGATTCTCAACAGCAGAAGTGGTGCTACATCAGAAGAGGCACACCGTGTAGCTGAGGATCGATGTCTTGCATTAGAGGAAATGATCGATCAAGTGTGTGGTTACCTGGTAGAGGCCATTTTCCCTACATTAGTCACAGCAACAAAAAAATTAGAGAGTTCGGTGGCTACTCTAAAGGCATCGCACACTGAATTACAGACCTTCTGGGCCGAGTTTAAGCACCTGATCGTTGAGGTGCAAATCAAGCTCCAACCTGAGATACTGATGGAGGTTAAAGCGCAACGTATAGTTGAGGTAAAGGCTGCCACAAACAATGTAGCAACCATCGTGACAGAATGTGGAATGTTATTTATCTAACTTCAACTTTTATTCACACACAAAAAAAGATGTGGAATTTATACTAATTGCATCTGTGTGTGAATAACAGTTGAAGTTAGATGAATAGATATGATTAAAGTATACTTAATTACTGTTCGCAGAATATATTGCAATATTTTGTGAAAATCTGCAGAAGGGTTAGATTCATGGACTGTGCATGTGTGCATTTGGTGTATTTTCTGCACTAAGTCTTATGAGGACCACTACATAAAAAGCTTCCTCAGGGTGCAAATACCTTGTTCCAAAACCACCTCATACTGACTCGGATGAGACTTTCATCTGCGCAAGAAGATCACTTCCGAACGGGCTAGTAGTTGGAGGGTTTTGTTGGTTGCACAATAACTCCAATGTGATGGGCTAGATGGGCTGATGTAGAGGCTGGAGGACTTAGGCTGAGGTTTATAATGGACAAGAAAGTGCTCATATTCAGTAATTCCTGAAGGGTTTGAATCAACCATATTTTCTGTCTCCGAATGATAAGGTACTACTTCCGTGAATTTCTGTGTGGGGAAAACCAGTACTGGTGCCCTAGATGTATTCAGATATTTTGCATAATAAATGAAACCCTCAAAGAGTTGTTACATTGTTTTTCTCACATTTGGTTTTTTGGGGAAATTTATCTGAAAATTCGTGTGTCCTTTGTCATATGTGCACTATGCTTCGGTAGATGATCTGTAAATCCGTAGGTTGCTAGTTGTGCTTCACTATTTTCTAAATATTTCTGAAAATAAATTGTATAATTAAATCACAAGTAGGAGAAGTAAATCAAGCTATTGTAGTAGGGTTTCTGTAATTTTGTATTGAGAAATTTTCACATGGTACCTCAGGTGGCTCGTTCCACATGACGGGAAATAGATACTTTTTCTGGAAACGAAAAATTTTCATATGCACATATGGATGGAGGGAGACGAAAGCTATAACATGACTGAGGTTGGTAAAATCACCTTTCAGAGGGATTCAGGCTCCCCCTTCATGCTTAAGGATGTTATGTTCACTCCGGGCCTAAAGAAAAATCTCATATCTGTTGCAGTTTTGGAAGACCGTGGCTATGATGTGATCTCCAACAAAGGAAATTAATTCTTGAGACACATAGCCATGCGATAGGTGAAGTAGATCGGATTTTGTGTAAAGAACCTATATAATATAGATGTGGACGATTTTTTTTCATTGAACACAAAAGCGGAGAAGGTGTAGAGCCGCTATGTCGATGAACTGTGGCATAGAATCCTGGGCCATTTGCATCATGGCACTTTGATCCAAATGATAGAGGCATCCCCAGAGGAGCACTAGATCAACATGATGTATGCAAAGGATTTTCCTTAGGGATGTACATAAAATCCACATTCCATGATCAGGAAAACAAAGCACATGTAGTCATATAAAGGATCCACTATGTTGTCTGTGGACCTTTCTCGACAGCTTCCACTGCCAAGCACAAATATTTATTGATGACTTCTCACATAAGGAATGGATATTCTTCAAGCGAGAAAAAAATGAGACGTTCTACAATTTCGTATAATTTAAGGCACTAGTTGAGAAGGAAAACCGAAAAGAAGGTGAAGGCTCTAAGGAGCGATAATGAGGGTGAGTAAATGTCGAATGAGTTTAAATGTTTTTGTGCAAAAGAAGGCATTCTATGAGAGTTGACAACATCGCACAACACATAGAAGAATGGGGTGGCTAAGAGAAATAAGCATACCATTGTGGTAGTGTCGAGGGTGATGTTGCATGACTAAGGCATACCTCTTCACTTGTTGGCTTAGCCATGCAACACCACAATCTATTGGTAGAGTCAGAGTATTCATATGATTTTGTGCATGGTTACACCAGAGGAGGCTTTCTCGGGGAGAAAGTTGGATGTGTTACACTTTGCAATTTTGGAGCCCCTATATACTACCATGTCTCCAAAGAATCAAGGAAGAATCTAGAGCCGATAGTGAAATTGGGGATATTTTTGGGTTACCTAGAAACTCCCCACAACTACTGTGTGTACTTACCATCGTGTTGTGGAAAAAAAGCACCCATGTTTATTTTTAAAATCCATAATAATAATGAGGAGCCTTTGTATTTTTCTTTGTCTCAAGCTATTTAATAAAACAAAAAGAAATTAAATAAATTGAAGTAAATTCATAAAATGCCATTAATAGAAGTTTAATATAAAAGCTTTTGAAATATTAATTAAATCTTGACACTATTCATTTAGAGCCTTTTTAAAAGAATACTACGAGATTTATCTTCCTAGAGATTTTACTTTTTAAATACACGTGTCGATTTATCGTTTTAGACCGAACATATCTCTATCATAAATCGCGTAAGGAATTATTGGAGCTTAAAAAACCTTGCCTAGATTCTGATATGTAACGCGCATATCAGATAATGGTCTTAGAATTTGGGTTTATCATAACTATTATTTAAAATACCTTACAAGAACGACTCTTTCGAGGCTCACATTCATCTCGGAATTTCGAAACACCTACATATCAGACCTCTCCACATCAGAACAATGACATATCTTAAGTTTATTTGAAATTGTGTTCTGATACTTCTGTCTTGATGTCTTATGTGGAAATCTTCACATGGTGCACAATATATTAATTTAAATGATTCAACATGGTAACAGTGCCTCTAAAATTAATAAAAGTCTCACCGTAATTAAAATTTTGGTTTTCTCAATTGGTTTTTACACTATATTTCTATTTACGTCATTTATGAGCTTCCATAAAATAATTTTTCTAGTGATCTGTGTGTTTGTTTCCTCTAGGTGAGCTCGGATCCTCAATACATAGAATAAATGAAGAAAGAAGTTATGGCCAAGAAGAAGTATTTACAAAAACAACCCACAGGCCCATATATTGGAGAAGTAGATGATAATATCCCTAGAGCCGAGTTTTTTTATGATATAGTATGTACCTGAGACTCTGGTAATCCTTATTAGGAAACCATATATCAATATTTTGAGATTGAAAGGCTAAAGGTCACAGTGAGCACAGTAAAAACATAAGATAAAACCCCTATATCACAATCCACTTTGAGAGACGCAACTAATTCATTTCTACACATAATTTGGGCAAGGCCGAAATTATTTCCGTATATGAACATGGTTCAATGGGTGGTAGATAATTTGGAAATTTCGAAGAGGCGTATTCATACCACAAAGGGAATGTTATTAGTTCTTTCACCAACAAGGTTCTCCAAGGCATGTATCACATTCCAAATTCCATATATATATATATATATATATATATATATATATATATATATATATATATACACTGAGGCCTTTGTAAAGGAACATGAACACATGTCAGTATCAATCAGAGAATGGCAGAAAGAACAATACACGCATAAAGATGAAGAAACCGATAATTATTCATTTGATTCTTTCGTTCCCCATTTTTCTAAAATTTTAGCCATTCTATGTTGATTGGATGCATTACCCAACATGTTGAACTTCCCTGACATCTGGTTACCTTAAATCCTTGGGGGATTTTGAGGGTTTTATATTTGACTGGGATACTATTCTTTTCAATAGATTGGAAAGCCATATTTTCACTTTTCGTCATGCATTAAGTATCCCTAAAGATAATTTTCCTCCTTTCTACATGTCTACTTATATTATGGATTCTCTGTGTTTTTCTATTGACTTCCCTACCCTGGGTTGGAAATACACCATCCGGTAGCCAAAGCCTATTCACATTTATGATGAAATCTTATGGGAAACCAAATCCTTGATTCACTTCGACCATATCTTTCATAAGGAAATGATTCCTATATATGAGGTTATATTTGAATCTTGGCTACCAAAAATGTCACAATAAGCTATGGATTATTTCTATATGGGATTTATGATTGTGGATAAAAGTATCTCCCCTTGGTTTGGTGGTCAACCTAGAACAACAAAGATACAAGGAACCTAATGCTTTTCCTCAAAGTAAATAGATGAAGAAGTGAGGCCTACCTGGAACATGTCGCATGCTTCACTCATTTTTTAGCTTGGAATATCCAATTCCATCTCCGATCACCAAAATTAGAACCTGCATAGTGAGATAACACATGATAAAAAACTACGAGATCTATGAAGTATCATATAAATACTCTATTCAATAGATAAAAATGGTATTGAAATAAATGAATCAACATTATATATAGGAAAAAAGATAATTATTTTCATTAATATTTTTCATTAATATAAATAGAAGGAGATTACAACCATAAGAAATAGTTGGTATTGTAGAAGAGATCCTCCAAGTTGTTAAATTTTCCTTTCCTTCTCAAAATATGCACCTCCAATATCCCTAATGCATGAGATAATGACCACTCACTGCAGCAGGATAAGGGCTTATTTTCTTCAAACCCAACTATTCAATCATTCTTCATTCTAACCTTTACATAGGAAATATGGTAAAGGTATAGGAGAGAGGGATAAGTTGGGAGTTCTTATCCAATTACCATTCTAAGGTTTTATATCCACCTTTGATTAAGGGATAGAATCAAAGGATAAGTGGTGAAAAATACAAAGTAGGGTAGGATAATATTTGAATGTTTAATTCAAGGTAAGAAGTTGAAACAACTTTTGAAAAATCTAAGAAAGTTAAGCTTCCGGAATCTCGATCATTCTCCCATATTTCTAGAACCAATGTAGGTGAAAAGGGGAGAAACCTGCTAGGCACAAACAATGGCCATAATTGAGAAACCTATATGTGTTCACACCCCAGTAAGTTTACAAGGAGTGTTGGTCCGAAAACAGGCTTAGATGATGTAGTTTAAGGCTGGACTTATGTGGAATGAAAGTTACATTCTTAGGGATTTGCACAAGATGGTGACAAGGGGGAATAGTATGTTGATTGATCTCATTAGGAGGCTCACTGATCATATGTGACAAAACAAACTATAACCAAATTCCCTCTAAAGCACAAAGTAAGAGGTGATGACCGATGAATGGAGTACTTTACTTTGTGACATGTAGGGATCAAGGACAACCGACAATATTCATATATTACAATACATTTATCATGACATCTCGTCCCTAAGGGAGGAATAATAATACTCAGATCATTAGCTAACATAACAGGTAGAATGATTAAAATATGCATTCCTGGATGCAACTGGTGGACCCATGACTTAATGATCACGACCATCATACATTGTGATCTTTGTATAACTCCTGAAATCATAGCATGAATGGATGAAACTTGATCTACGATATTCTATATTTTCCACATGACCAACTAATGTATGAGTCTTACCATGTGAATCAATGAGATAGAGTTTAAGATCGTAGACACCATATGATTACTAGTTGATGATGTAATTTGTTAACATACACAAGAGAAACCATCGATGATGTTAATAGCTCTCAAGGTATTGTGGTACAATCAGTATGGTGTGATTAAATGAGTTGATGTCAAACACTACATAGAATATTTCAGTGAAAGGCCATTGATGTAAATCTGTCACTGAGAGTGAGAAAAATTTCCCTTTATGTATGCAAGCACCAAGGTACCAAATGGGTGTTCCTAAGTAAACTTTATAGATTATGTGTTGATGTCAACAGGAAGCGACCCATCGCAGAAGGGCATTCATGTATCGCCCATCAAAGACATGAAACAAGTATCATGATTGAGATAGAATGATCAGAATGATGCTGCTATGGAATTGGATCAAGAAATGAAGACATGAAATGAAGGCTTAAGAGTATTGTAGTGGAGATCAATTGAATGACTTACCTTGAACACCAACAACACTGATTGGAGTTGGCAGCATTGCCCCAAAAACAAATGGAGGCTCTGAAGAAACAATACAATAAACAAGAGACAATAAGATTACCCAACCCAATGGACATGGAGATGATGTGGAAAAGTGTTGTGTTCAAGACCGACTCACTGCCATTTAGCAAAATGGAATCCCCTATTTTCTCAATTTCCCCAACCATACTGGTTAGTATCTCTTTATTTTTTAACAAGCTTGAGGAAGATAACATATGCTTGATCTATAAGTTCATCCTTCGCATGAATCCCTTCAATTATTTTTAACGAACCCTGAGAAGGAGTGGTTCGATTTTGTCATGTTCGACAAGTCCATCATTGTTTAATGTTTTAAAAAGTCCAACGAAAGTAAATCTCGACATAATTTTAATGTTTAGAGACTTTGAAAAAGAGGCAGAAAATAAAACTCGATGTCCCTCTTCGTATATAGTCTCTTAAGTCCAAAAAGGTAGAATAAAATACTCAAGAGAAACTCCTAGCCATGTTTGCATAAGGTATTCATTTTTTGTAGCTAGTCTATCCCAATCTGGAAAAGGGTTAAACTTATACTGAGTAGACGTCTTTTGATTTATTGTTACAAGTTTGAAAATACAAGTGCTCAAGAATATTTTCATGTTTTGGGAGTCTGAAAAGAGCTAAAATAGGACTCCAAGGGGTTTCCTTTTTCATTGTATTATAGATTCCAAAAAAGAGATCAAATCATACTCATTGGTCAAAGTAACTTGTTAAAACATAACAAAAACCTGCTAACAATTGTCGACCTGCTCAAAACACCACAAGAAGGATTAAACATACCTGTTTCATAGAAAAAATGAAGCATATCTAGGTCAAAGTACTAGAAATGAATAAAACAACGAGAAAGTGACCATAAATATCAAAGTAACTTTTATTTTTTTACCATTTCACACTTTACCTTCAACAATGAGTATTTGGAGCCCTTTTCCCCTCGATCTTCTGCATCTGATTGTGACAAATCCAGGGAGCCATTTCAAGTGTCATCAGATCGAGGTAGGAGCTTAAACAATTCTCCATCTTTCCATGGTTCATTTTTGTGTTTTCATGAAAATATATAAGGTTTTCAGGCCCCTCAGGTTCATAAAACATTCCTTGATACCAATGCACCCCTTCTATGTTGAAAAGGGCATTTCATCTAGGAAGAGAAAAACTACATACAAAGATGCAATGCTTTATCCTACACTTCTAGGGAGCGTTGGGCGCAAATATCCAATTTTTTTTTTCAGTTTTGCCTCAAAATTTTTCAGGTTTTTTGCATGGGAAAGAATATAATGAATTCCTTGTCATTGTTTCAAGTACCAATTAGCACAAAATGACATTCATTTGGAGAGAAATAGAGCACAAAGCATAATATTTAAGTGTGGAAAATGAGCCTACTACCATCCACGTGCTTAAAAAATGCGAGTTGTTAAAATTATTCTGCCTTCTTGGTATGAGGAAGAAAATGGATTTGTTGAAATACCTTGTGTGTTCATGGGATGTTCAGGCATAGGCGTTTAGGTTTTGGGAAATATACTCGTGATACAAGTAGACAAAATTTACTTCTGAAAATATTTTCAAACATAGGTGCCCCAATCTCTATTTTAGGTGGAAGAAGTGGTGGTGAGACGGTGAAATTTTAAATTGCTACCTATTTAGACCTTGAGAACTTCCTACGAGGGATTGGAATATTAACATAAAGGATGTGACCCAATTAAGTTTAAGAATTATCTTGTTCATCATCGCAAGGTTGGCAGGTAACTAGACACTACATGTAGCTTGCAGATCATACATGCAGTATGGATTAGAGTGTCTAGAGCTGACATTATTCAACTGGAGCGAGGGTGTCTTGGTCAACTTGAAGGAGAAACTTACTAAAGAAAAGGAGGAGATGTTGAAGAACTTTGGTTATGGTGCCATCTTGGTCTCTTTTTCTTTAGAGTGGGTATAGTTAATACAACCTCAATAGATTTCAATTGAGCCCATCTATCTGAGGGTTATAAGGATGAGGAGGTTGATAGACCTCATGGAGAGACATGTAGGCCCATCGACAACCATTTTTTCACCAACCTTCTTTGGATGGTTCTGTAGATAGTTCATCGTGATTGTTAATTATCATTACATAGGGATGGATTTCTGTAGTGATCCTAAGCTCATGCTGCTTAAGGGTGAACAATGGGATGCTATAGGTAAGCTACTTTCAGCATTAAATTTTTGAAAATTTATACTATTTTTTGTTTTTTTTTCCATGTTTCTGAGACCAAACTATTTGATGTTTTCATATAGATATTGGCCCTGTTCAACTAGTGTGTTCTACATACCTCCATCGTAGAGAGAGAGAGCCACATCAGGAGGCAGTGGGACCAGTACAAGTCACTACGGTGGGAGGGGAAGCGCTACGGGATCCTGAGGTAGCGGAGGTCCTATATAAGGTAGAGTGCCACATGGAGGGAATGACACATGGGATTGATGAGACCATGGTCAATAAACTTCCATTGTTACTTCAACAACACACTATTGGAGTGCCTAGTTGTATTGGTCGATTACTACACAAGATAGGTTGTGCAGTGTCGTTTTATCATGAGAACCAGTGATTGTCTACTTAGATTTTTGCTTGTAGTTTTTTGTATGGATGATATAACCATATGTGTCTCGGGGCATACATTTTGTAAAACCAAACTCTCTATCTCTCTCTCTCTCTCTCTCTCTATATATATATATATATATATATATATATATATATATATATATATATATATAATGTTTCCTAGGTCCTATTCTGCTTTCAATATTATGTGATGTGATTTGAAAGTTACTTACATTCATTGCAAATGTCTATATAAAACTAAATTAGCTAGGAAATCTACTAATATCTTTAGATTTCTATAAATTTGTTCATATTGTATGAATCAAAATGTTTTTCCAGAAGACACACACTCAAAACCATGCGAAGGATGGCGAGATTTTTCACTGAATAGATTTCAGCGAGTTGTAGTACTATGAGTTGTGAGTGAAGTATGATGACTGTATATTGGATACCATGTGAAATAACATCAAATAACAACTCAACCATTGTGCTATAATCAACGATTTTGTTAATAGAGCAGATAATGAAAATCCCTTGCATGCTCACTAGCTCCATTGACATAAAAAATATACGGTTCCAGAGAGGTTGACATGTGGAAAGCAAAAGTAAATAAGGATCAACAGAAACCATGGGAAACTCTAAAAATACATTGAAAATAGACTCAACACACCAATAGACAATATGTTCACACTATACTATGCATGGGATGAAGCATAGTATTTTTTGAGGTACAACACATCTCTAGGCTGCAATGGAGGAATTCCATCAACATCTACTAACACATAAGCCCCTTTTGAAATGGCACACTTGAAAATGTATGGGCCTAGCCACATAGGTAGGACATTTCTTAGACCTGACTTATCGGCCTCTTTGTCATATAAGAGTACAAGGTCTCCTTTTGAGAAGACTTTGGGATTTGAAATTTTGTCATATTACACTTTTATGCGTATTTTATGAGCTTGGTTGGCTAAAGCAACATCGCATCGGGTCTCATCCAAATGAGGCAGATGCAAAAGACACTCCTCTTCTGTAGAAGTAGCGGGAAGAAGTTCGATAACTAGTTTCAGTGATGGAATTTCGCATTCAATGGGAAAGATCGTTTCCAAACCATAAGCCAAATAAAAGGGTGTTAATCCAGTAGGAGTACTTACTGAAGTTTGGTATGCCCACAAGGAAGCGTAGAGAAGTAAATGCCAATATGATTTGTGGATCCCTGTCATGTGTTGAAGCATAGTATTAAATTTTTTTTTGATAGCTTCAACTTGTCAGCTAGCTTGAGGATAATAGGCAGTGGAATTTTCGTGTTAGAGTCCCAATTTGGCATTTGATTCGGTCATCATATGATTCCAAAAATTCTTCCCATGATCCATAAATATTTCTTGTGGAACACCAAATCTGGCAATCACGTGGTTAAAAAAAAGTATGCACTCGTTTCTCCAGTGTTATTGAATGTAGGCATCGCTTCATCCCACTTAGTAAAGTAGTCAACAGCGACAATGATATAACCATGCCACCTGGATGAGTGAGGGTTACATGTCATAAAATAAATACCCCATTTCACAAAGGGACCAACAACGATAATGAGATGCAATGGAGCAGGCAGAGCACAAAATTTCCAATCGCATATCTTGCATGAATGACACTTCTGGACTGCGAGGATACAATCATGGAAAATGGTGGGCCAAAAGTCACTGGCACGCAAGATATTTTGTGCGATAGCATAACTAGATAAATGTTTGCTAGATGCCTCAGAATGGTAGTCATTAAGAGCTTTCACAGTCTCCTCGAGAATGAGGCACCTCCGTAATATTGTATCGATACCACGATAGTAAAGGGTGTTGCTGATAATCACATAATTTTTGGATTGATACTGGATATGTTGATGCTCAGAGCGAGAGGTATTATGTCAGAATGTTTAGGTGTAAATATAAATCATGAAATATTCATATCATGGGTCAGATGAATAAATCAGAAATAATGAATCATCTAGGATGGAATCTTCAAATGTGGATTCATCAAGGGAAGGAAGATCACAAATTAGTTTGGAAAAAACTAGGGATTTCTTTGACTTTGATTTGAATAATTGCAGGTCGAACTCTTGAAGAATAATGATCCAATTAGATTACTTCCCCCCCATCAATTGATGTGATAGTATGTATGTCATATGGTTTCAATCTAAAACGTTCGTAGTTTTCTGAAGCAAGATGTAATGGCGAAATATCTAGATGGCTTGAATTACCTCCAAAACCAACTTTTCTACATGAGTATACCAAATCTCAATATATTTGAGGTTCTGAATCAGATAATAAATTCGATGTTTAGTTCCCTATATCATCTTCCTGGACTAACACGATGGCTATAGTAGAGATGGGGCAACGAGATACACGAAATAGTCATGCTGATAGTCAGGGGGATAAAGAGAGATCATGTCCAAACCAGTACATATTTCAAGGCATCAAACGCTTTCTGTGCAACATCATCCCAATGGAAGGGAATCCATGTTTTTAGTAAGTAAGTAAATCCTTTGGTAAACTCAGCGTAATTGGTGAAGAACCTCCTCAGGAATTTAGCTTTACCTTCTAGTCTTTGTAACTGAATGGGGTAGAAGGTGTAGGAAAATCAACCATTGCCTAGACTTTCATAGGATCGATACAAATTCCTTGTTTCAAAATTAAAAAACCAAGGAGATGACCAGAACCAGTCCAGAACACACATTTTTGCAATTTAATTTGAATTTTGTAATGTTGACAATGGAAAAAAATGTCACATAAATGAAGAGGGTGATCAAATTAATTCTTAGAATGAGAAGGGAGATTGTCAAAATATGGTTGCATGATATGATTGATGTCATGAAAAGCATAATCCATCGCAGGTTGATATGTATTCTCTACATTCTTGAGGAGGAATGGGAGCTTTCGATAAAAAAAAAATTATCCCAGGGAAAGAAAAATGCGGTCTTATGTTTGTTCACTGGGAGAATGTTGTTTTGATTCTAGCCTGATAATCCATCCATAAAAAAATAAATATCATAGCCAGTGTAGTCATGAACAACCTGGTCGATAAATGGGGTCAGATAGTTCTCATTTGGACAAGCTCAATTAACATCCTGATAATCATCACATACTCGAATCATTTCCTTTTTCTTCATAACATGGACAACGTTTAACACCCAATCAATTACAGGAACAAGGTATATGAATCCAACCTGAAGAAGCTTTTCAATTTCAACTTTTATATTGATAGCCTTCTTAGGATGGACTGGATATAGGCGTTACCAGATGGGTTTGGTATCAGGATACCTCTTAATTTCGTGCATGAATATGTTTGGATCAATACCTGGTATTTTTTCATACATCTAGGAAAATACATCTCTAAACTCATGAAAAAGGGCTCAGTAGATCATGATTTGAGATGAAGAATAAGATGCTTCGATGTGAATATTTTTTACTTTTCTTGGTTTGATCGAAATATCGAGAGGAATGGTTTCTTCGATATTCAAGAGGTTCTTCTTAGAGTTGATCTAATGAATGGAAATTGAATTCATAAAGTGTTTGACACAATTAGGTAGGTACAAACCACCAAGATTATCTTCTATGGAATCGGGAAGGGGGGAATGATGGTGCTGCTCATCCCATGACACATCGTATGAAATCATAATATCCATGATGCTTTCGTTAGTTGAGAATATGTGCGAGAAAGGATCAGAGGGTATGCCACAATACATCGATCAATATACGCAATTGATCGAAGAGAAATTATGGGTCACACAAGCTGAGTAGATGGCTTGGTAATATTTCTCAACAGGGCTAGGCATTCAGTTGCAAAAAAAATTGATATTAGTTTCACATGGTGCAATCAATGTATTAGCCCGCATCATAGAATATGATATCATATTGATATAAGGAAGTGAAAATGGGGAGTTTGAAGGGGGGAGGAAGGAGTGAAAATGTTCCCATAAGGGATCAATCCTTCAACAATCCAACTCTAAAATGATGATAAGAATGTAGAGCTTACCCTAAAAGAGTGACACTTCAAGTAATATTGGAATCAGAGGCAAAGAATTTGAGTTGATCCATGGCTATGATCTCACCTTTATGAGGGAAGGAGATCATTCAAAATTAAGTTGAAACGACGACAACCATAGCATAAACCCATGTACATCCTAGTAGAAGATTATAATTAGTAGGTCCATCAACAACTTCTACTTCAACGAAGAATGTTTTTCTCCCACCTTCCACTTGGAGGTAATTGAAAATCCCATTAAGTTTATATGTCCTTCCATCAAATTAATTTGAATGTGGTGGTCGATTGATTCAGTTGGGGTGAACTAGTCACCTTCCAGCAACACATGGACATGATGTAGGTTGAGGCTCTTTCATCCACAATATAAAAATGACGGATTTTACCATGGAAAGGGACCTAAATAATAAAATAAAACTAAGATAGAAGTCAATGGGTATAATTTTCATTGGAGAAAACCACTAGGCTGGAATCAGATGGGTCCATACATCTTATAGCCTACAACAAGGCCTTATTTTTTGTGGGGCAGTTTTGAAAGACCTCAAGAGTAGACATAGATGATGGATACTGAGTCAAGTCTTCAACTACATTATATTTTTTGGCTCCTCTTGAACGAGGTTTGTAAGCATAATTATGGATAACAACATTTGGAGGCTTGATAGTCAATTCCAGAAGCAGAAAAGAATCATATGAGGTCGGTGCCGAACTAGAAAGTTGATCAGTAGTCTGACTATTCGGTGGATTTTCTTTACCATAGTCTTTGTTCTGAGTGGCCACCAAAACATAGGATTTCAGCTTTGAGTAGGAAAGCATCAAAACCATGTTAGAGGAATAGAGGTCCCAGGAAACCATATCTGTCTCCTGATTGGGAAATGGGTCAGTCAACTCAGCGGGAGAAGTGGATGATTTAAGAAAAAGACTCACTTCAGTGTAGTGCGTACAGTCACGTGTAAATTGATCCTCGTTGCAAATCAAGAGTGTGTATCAAGGCTTTCATTTCTCATTGAAAGATGATTTTTTTTATTTATCTAGTGGAAAGGAATGATTTTTTTTTCTTACCTTTGCCTTTATTCTTTCTTTCGAGTTGTTGTTGATACTTTCCTTTATCATATGAGATGAAATTTATCTCCGAAGTAGAAGTTGCAGGAGGTTGGGATTGAGGGATTGGTGCAGGAGTGGAGAGAGCAATACCATATGGTTTACTCACTGGTTGTGAACTGGAAAAACCAATAATACCATCAACGATAGGAGATTCTTTACCAGGTGGAAGAGACGTAGTGTTTGAAGGTTTAAGATCATTTCGTATCTTATCAGAGAGCATGACTCATTGGGTATAAACCAGATCTAGATATTGAATAAGATAAATAAATATATCTTCGGTCATGACTCCACCTTCAGCCACATATTATGTTATGGGGGCTAACAGAGATTTTATGAACCATTTCGCTAAAAAATGATTAGGAACAAAGGTCTTAAGCAACCGACAATGATGCCTCCAATCATGAATGTGATCTGAAATGTGAGTGGAATATGATTGTTTAAAATTAGTCATTAGTTCGATTCCAATTTCACATCTGATGGGTAACTAGAAATGTGTGAGGAAGATGGTGGCTGAAATCATGAAACTATGCTCTAGGTAACTCAATATACCATTTAGTTACAATAAATGTAAGTTTTCATTTTAAAATACAAATTCGAATGGATTCATTATTGAGGAAGTTGGATGGACACCATAGATGATACCTCATGACATGCGTCGACAGGTCTTCTCTAGGATTCCCATTGAATTTTGGGATATCGAAAGGAAACTTGGTGGGAATAATCGACCACGATAGTGAATGAGCAATGGGGTCATTAGTAAGTTGAGTTAATTCAAGTAATTCAAGAGTAACCATAAAAGGAAAATCTTGATTAAATTTTGGAGGATGATGACCTAGGTATGAAAGAATAGCCTGAGTAATGGGGACTTTCATGCTTGGATAAGGAGGGTTTTGGTAATAAGGAACCTAGTTACTAATATATGGATCATTTTGATAACCATCATACAAGTGAGTTTTTTTCCCATCCCTAGGATAATGATAAAGCTGTTGGAATGGTTGGGTATAGATTTTGTAGCTTTGAAAGGGCGCGTGATGAGGTCCATACTTTTACCTAATAGGGTTTGCATTGCCCACTTGTATGGTGGTTTCGGTTGAGAGTGTGCCAAATTTTGAAGAGTTTGATAGATTGAAACTTGAGAAGTAACTTGTGCAAGAGATTTAGAAGATGACGAACCTTATACAGTTTGATTAAGTGGTACCCATGGAGAACCATATACCATTGGAATAGGTTGTAAAGGTTGGGTCACATGTACTTGAGCTTGTTGAGGTGTTGATGGATAGATAGTAATTTTAGATGAGGATGGTGCAGTTTTAGGATTCAACAATATATCCCAAAATGAACCAAGTTGAACAAGTAAAGTAGGTTTCCAAACACTAGAAGCCATTCCAAGATAAGGTGGACTATAATGAGGTGGATTACCATATTAAGGCATACCAACATCAGGTTTCCCCATGGAAAAGGAGGATAGGATGATGGAGGAAACTGCAATCCAGATGGAGGGTATCCAACATAAGGAGAGTTAGGTTGTTGAGGGTAGATTTTTCCACTGATATAAGGACCAACCTGCTGCTCTATTGTAGGTGTAGTCGAATGAAGAGGAGTAGATTGTGTGGCATTCATAAGATAAGTACCAAACATTTTTCCTGATTTAGATGGCAAGGGAGATGTGCAAGGACTCGAAGCCACACCAAAAAAGGTACTAGATAATGATTGATAATGAGGCAGGATGGATGGGCCACCATACAAATTGGTTTCAAGTGATGTCATGATCACAGATGAGGAATCCACACTTGATGTCTCAACCATAGTGGTGGAAAAGGGTTGGGAGTATGAATCATTTCCTTTCATGGTTCACAATCCAAATGAATATTATTATGAGAGGTTCATGGATAAGACTAAGGGATCAGGTAAATGAGATTGTTTTGGAATTTGAAGGGACATAAAAGGCTCGATTTGGTAAAAATGAATTCATTCCCAATGAAAAAGTGTAGAAGGATGAGGGTATGGAATAGGTTCTCTGTCGGGTCCAAGACATATTGGTTCTGTCTGATATTAAGGAAGAGAAGAGAAAGGCCCTGAAAAATCCGGTGAATATGGTTGAGGCTACTAAGGTTGAATAACCTCAGGGAAAAAAGTGTCTGGCTCGGGAAGGTCAGGTTCAATGACCTCAGGTAACAAAATTTTAGGGAATTTTGTTTCAATTGTGCCAGTGTCACCAACATGAGTAGATGTAATCTCGGGTTTAGAACTCCAAGGGACAGATGGTTCTAGAAAATCGGTATGAGGAGGAGGGCCATAAGTTATTTATGAAGTTCCTGATTGAGTAGTTTTCATTTTATTATGTTTTTTACGTCGGTTATGAGTAGCCTATAGAGGAAGAAGATGCTTATTTTACATTCTACACGAATGATGGGGAGGGGGATTTTGTTCTTCCACGTTGGATTGTAAATTTTATTAACAAAAAAAGAAAAAATAAAAAACAGGTTAATTTAGGCATAAAGGATTACGACAAAACCGTGAATTGCAATATACACCTTGGCGAACCAAGGACTTAATGTACGGAAACAAATCTCCTCGAATGTTGTGCTCAGTGTATCACAATATACAAGGCAACAAACTCGGTTACCTATGGATGGATAGCAACCTATATGGGACTCCCAAAATATACTCAATGGCACGTCATATTTCAGTCTGTAGTAGTGTTTTATAATGTGTAACCATTCGATGAGAGCATTCCCATATATTTTTCATGCGTGTAGCGACATCCGATATACACGAAGGTATGTGCAGAATGATCCTATACACTTATGTACGTGGAACGAGATTTCACCCTCGGGATGCAATGTTGGAAAAAAATGAAAAATCATACATTTAACAATGCGAGAACATGTCTCTAGCCTAAACCTCTAAATTTTTGCGTTAATGTTAAAAATTCTCCTTAGCTTGATTCAATAAATTTTATTGTTTATCTTTGATTAAGTTACAGTTTTGGGGCTAACCATGAATGTCACATGAATATCCTAAAATGCAATCCTAACATGAGAAAATAAGAATATTCTCTCTTTTAATGAAAATATAGCTAAAGAAGGGAAGAAACAATGAAGATGCAACACACAAAATGCAACAAACAAGATGCAATATGAAATTTCCCTTTCAATGCAGCTGTTCATATACTAATGCACATACAAAATCCTAAATTCCAATGGAAATTTTTTCTTTTCACCACCCTTAATTCGATAATGAAGAAAACTAAGATGCAAATGTTCAATTACTGATTCAATTACACTTTTCAGGATGAGTACTCAAACACCAATTCATCCAACCGACCAACAATAAAAAATAAACAAATTTGCAAATGACCAAATGATAACAGCAAAGAAAAATCAAAACCAATTCTTACCAAAGGAAAAAAAAAATAATGCTAACCAAATGGAGGTTTTGGAGAGATCCGAAGACACTCAAGACTCAATAAATTTTAGTTGGAAGAAGGATGATCAAACAATGGCTCAAAAAAGAAGGAAAAATTTGTGAAATAATAGCGGCCAACAATGCTACAAAGAGGGTACCGATTCTTTTCAACACTGGGATAGAGTGGGCCTAATTGTGGTGCAATGCACTGTCAGAGGCACTAGGGGGGTGCTAGGCCTAGGAAAGAGTATTTTGTTAGAAGAATTCAAAAAAATGTTGAAAGAAACAAATTCCTAGGCCTATTCTTGGCTGAATGATACAACAAAGGTATTTCAATGAGGTAATCAATCACAATGGATAATTAAAACGACCAAGGGAATACTCTATTCTCTAGTGGAGTCACCAATGTTTTATACAAGATTTACGATTGTGGACAAAATTATCTCCCCCTAGGTTTGGTGGTCAACTTAGAAAAAGAGAGAGACAAGGAACCTAATGGTTTTCCTTAAAGTAAATAGATCACAGAGTGAGGCCTACGTGGAACTTGTCTCATGCTTCACTCCTTTGTTATCTTGGAAGCTCCAATTCTAGCTCCAATCGCCAAAATTAGAACCTGCACAATCAGATAACACAAGCCAAGAAACTATGATATCTATGCAGTATCATCTAAGTACTCTTTTCAATAGATCAACATGGTATTGAAATATATGAATCAACATCATATATAGGAAAAAAGATAATTGTTTGCATTAATATAAATATAAGGAGTTTAGAACCGTAAGTAGCAGTTGATCTTGCATAAGAGCTCCTCCAAGTTTTTAACTTGTCCTTTCCTTCCCACAATATGAACATCCAATCACCCTAATACATGAGATAATGAACACTCACTATAGCATCATAAGGGCATAGTTTCTCCAAAGCCAACCATTTCACTCATTCTTCATCCTAACCTTTGCATAGGAAATATGGTAAATATATGGGAGAGAGGGGTAAGTTGGGAGTTCTTATCCAATTATCATTCTAAGGTTTTAGATCCACCTTTGATGGAGGGATAGGATCAAAGGATAAGTGGTGAAAACTCCAAAGTAGGGTAGGATATGATCTGCATTTTTAATCCAAGTTAAGCAGTTGAAACAATGTCTGGAAACTCCTAGAAAGTGAAGTTTCTGGAATCCGGATCATTTTATTAGATTTCTAAATCTAACGCGGGTGCAAAGGAGAACGACCTGCTAATGGCCAATGTTGGTCACATTAGAGCAACCTATAGGTGGTCACACCCTTGTAGTATTAGAGGGAGCTCTGGTCCTAAAACGGGCTAAGATGATGCGGTTTAGCGTTGGAATTTTGGGGAATGAAAGTTACATGGTTAGGGATTTGTGCAAGGCGATGAAACGAGGGAATAGGATGGTGATTGATTCCATTAGGAGGAGTACTAGTCATATGTGACAAAATTACCTATAACAATGATATTATAAAGGTTTTAAATTGGTTCGATGAAGAATTAGTCACTTATATCAGAGTCTGGGGCAATCGTTCTTGCCTCCATGTTTTTCCTCTATTTATCTCTAACAAATTATTTAGTAGAGAAGTATCCTATCATACTATAGGCTATGGTATTACCAAAGTGTTAAGGGAGTCTAATGAGAAAGCATGGGTTGTCTTCCCTATGAGATTTGGCATATTCTCATTCTCGAACTACCATTATGCTGAAAAAGAAACCCTAGATATTCAGGCTCTCAAATTTCCCACTATTCCAAATAGGCAGTATGGTCCAAGCCCAATTTTCAAAAAGTTTACTACCTCACAAGGAATTAGAAAATTTATTCATGGAGAAGATAATTTGGATGACATGTTTGTATAGTCTTCATCATATGTAATGGTGCTACGATGGCTGTAGAAATAGTTGACATAGGAAGAGAACAAATATTTTACTTAATATACAACTTCCATCATAGCTACTATCCCTCTATATTTTCTACAGTTACCTCTTGAAAAATCGCCAATATTTTCTATCTGGCCTGGAACTTCCTCTCAGTCAATTCTTCCTCCTCCTACGATTAAGGATTTGTTACTTATCCTAAATTAAAAGAGGACTGGAATGAATTCAATATGATTATTAACTCATATAATGAGGGTGAAACCAAAAACACTCAAACTACAACTTCCTCACATCAAGTTAATGTTCAGGATACTCCTAAGAGTATTGGGCATGATACAAGGTTGTGGGGAGTTACTCACAAATATTCTATGCATGAGAAGAAAGATTTTGAAATCATTCCAGCTTTTCGTACTTCCAAGGTCACCTATATTATGGAATAAATTCCTCATTTGGATATATTCTATAGTCCTCAACATAACAATATAGTGAAAAGAGAGATAAAGAAGAGAAAACTTAATCGATCTTAAGGACTGGTACCTGGAAAGACCACTTCCTTCGAAGTTTTGTGGAAAGTTTCTTCCGCTACACCAACAAAGGAATTAGGGATGTTAACTCAATTCAAAAATATTATGCTTCAAATACAATAGAAAAAGCACTTGAATTTCAAGGACTTCCAAAAGAGAAGGAAGAGAATATCACCATGATGTAGAAAACATTCAATGCAGAAAAGAAAAATATTTTTCAACAGTGACAAAAAGAATTAGTTGAATTACAGAAAAGGTTTCTTAAATTGAAGTTGCAACATGATGAGTAGAAAAAAATAAAGGACACTCATATTTAAGAAATGTAGAGAAATTAGAGAATTTACATGTTAATCCTCAATTGAAAAAATTTAAACAAGAAGCCAAAAAATTGAATTTTATAGTTAGGGATCAACAAAAAACATTTTGGAATAAGATTATGATAATTCAGGACCAATGCAATATAGGGAATACCCTTGTTGATCATCTAGTTGAAATTATGAGTTATTTTAATGAAATAAATTAGAAGTTGATTGATTTATTTAATTGGAAATAAAGTACCAAGGGAAGAAAATAAAATTTTCCTAAAATTGATCAGGCTCTAAAGTCTATCATTTTTCAAGAATGGGAGATTAGAATGAAACAAGCTAAAGTGGTATTTAATTAAGTCCAAGATCTTTAAAATTCCATCATTGAATCATTAAATGATACTTTTTTAAAACAAAATATCGTTTCCAACTACTCAGAGGATTCCCTTCGAGATGCCAAGGAATTATTAAAAAAATGGTTGGAGCATGGTACATTAATAGATGAAAGAATTGAACAGTGATCCAAGATTGATCTCAAGCATCAATGACAGTTTCTTTTGAAGCCTTATAGCCAAAGGTTGGTTCTCAAGAGCCTATCAAATTTTATAATGCAAATTTTTTCACCGTTGAATACTGATATATTTAGCAGCCTAATAAGGATTGGTAAACCTTTATCTTAGGCTTAAGACCATTATAACAATTTCCTTTTTAGTCTTTTACTATTTTATTTCTATAGAGAGATTAATGGATAAGTTTTCTTTTCTCTCATTTGTATTTTGACTATAAATTTCCATTTTCAAGAGGGGAGTCGGGGTTATGAGTTTTGAGAAGAAATGACTAAAATTGAAAATTTGTATTGGAGTTTTTCTTAATATAAATTTGAACCACGAGCAGTTCCAGAATTATGTATTTTCAGTCTCTCGGGTACTATTATCCATTGTTGTTTCTTTTCTTTGAAAGGAATTTTTTATTAATATTGTTCATGTATATGTGCTTCAGTTAGTTTTTCATCATCACTTCTAACATGTTTGAATGAAATTTAATTCATACAACGAGAAATGAAATATTTATTGTATGTGATGATTTATTTAAATTAATTAAATTAACTATTTAATTAGAATAATTTCCTTTTACTAAATTAATATCATAATCTGATAATAGTCTTTATCATTTTGTTTATTAAAATATTTTCCAGCACATATGATTTCATCTTACTCAATACTATAATATATTACAGAAAATTGTAATTAATTAGTTAGAATATATTAATACTCCATAGGTCCTATTATCACCACCATTCATCCCACTTCATAGAGTTTTATTGTTAAATGGTAACTGGTCCCATAATTTCAGTCAGATCCACTATCTAAAATGGAAAAGGGTCTAATTGAGGCCCTCACGATGTGGTTTTCCACAAATGTTGATGATGCCAATTCTAACCATCAACACATCCCTTAGGATGACAACTATGCGAAGCGGTGTAAAATTTGATGAGGAGAAATTGATCTGGTTATCTCTTCAGATAGATATTTAGATCCCACCAGAAGATAAGCTTTTAGCTCCAAAGGAGGAAGCTTAGGAAGTTATGCATCAGCCACAAATTGAGGAGTAGAGAGTGGAGACAACCAATCAAGCATAACCATCTAGAGAAGTTAAGAAAATAACTAGTGAACCCAGGAGACTTTTGGAGGATGTGAGGGATAATGTGGCTACTTCTTCAAACCAACAGAAGTAAAGAAGGTCACCTTATCGGTTCATTAGCTACATGGCTTTTATGAGTGAGCTTGTAGATAATGAGCCATCCGCTTTCAAGGATGTAGTAGAGAAACCTGTGTGGGTTGAAGTAATTGTGGAGGAGTATGAATTGATTGTAAAAAAAAATATTTTGTAAATGGTCCCAAGGCCAATAGAAAAATTACTTGTGGGTTCGTGATGGATCTTAAAGTTAATGTAAGTAGCAGGTGTAAGCATAGAAAAAAACAAGGCAAGATTTGCAGCCAAGGGGTACTCTCAAGTTGAGGTGATTGAATATGAGGTTACCTTTGCTCCTATAGCAAGGTACTCATCCATTAGATAAATAATTTCTATGGATACACATATGGGGTGGAAGATCCACCATATGGATGTAAAAATAACATTCCTTAATGTAGTTATTGAGGAGGAGGTGTACATCGAGCAACTAGAAGGATTTGATACTTTTGATAGAGAGTTCCATGTGTGAAGACTCAGGAAATAATTGTATGGTCTCAAACAAGCACCATGTTATTGGTACACCAATATCGATAAATATCTCACTGGTTTTGGCTTCACCAAAAGTGAAGTGAATGCAAACCTTTATCATATTATTGTATAAGGTAAAGTATTATATGTTGATAAATTGATTTTAATCTTGTTGAGAACTTTTGGAATCATGTGTATTTTTCTAAGAGAGCCTGACGTTTTAGGTGAAAGCTTCACACATCTTTAGAGGAAACAAGCTGAAAAAATGTTACGAAGAGTTTTGAACCATGAATTTATAGATATGATGGAAATTTATAGACTTGATTTTAACTAGTGATGAGGAGATGATTAGATCTTCCAAGGAGAACCTTGCAAGAAAGTTTTAAATGAAGGAAATGGGTCTCATGCACTACTTCCTTGGATTGGAAGTATGCAAAGGTAATGGGTAACTGTTTGTCTCTCAGGGAAAGTGTTCCAATGATATACTTTAGAGGATCCACATAGACAATTGAAAACCCATGGAGACATCTCTAGTGATCAAATGAAGGAAAGACGATTCCACTTCAGGTGAGGAAGTGGATGTTATTGTTTACCAACAATTAGTTGGTTGAATCATGTATGTTTTGAATACATAACCAAATATGTGCTATGGAGACAACCACGAGATTATTTTTTAGGGAAGCTATGCATGTTCTACCATACCTCAGTGGCACCACCCAGTTTTGACTATGGTACATATGGAAAGAGGGAGTGAATTTATGTGGCTTAAGAGATGTAGATTGGGCGGGGAAGTTCAATGGACTAAAATAGTACATCATGTGGAATTCTAAATGTTGGGTCCACAATAGTTTCCTGGTAGGGAAGAAAGAAATGATTTGTGGCGCTCAACTCAATAGAAGTAGAATACATGGCTACAAGTCAAGCAACATGTGAGGTGATCTGGATGAGAAAGATACTTGTTAGATTTTTTGGTCAGACGATGGATCCAAATGTGATATACTATGATAATCAGAGTTGCATCAATCTCTTTGAAAATATTGTTTTTCATGATAGATCCAAGCATATAGATTTCTAGTATCACCATTTACGAGACTGTGCGTATAGGTGGACAATGTTGTTACAGTACTTTCCAACAAAGGAACAAAATGCTTAAATTTTGACAAAAGGCTTATAAAGAGGGAATTTTGAGTTCCACAGGTGCAGTATAGTGGTGGTCCCTTTCTAGCTGAGAGGGAGTGTTTAAAAATGCCACAAGAAATTCTCAATTTGATTTTTCCTTAATTGAATTGATAAATTTTGAATTTCCACATTAGCAAATAACTTGGATGATTGCATATTTTGTGGTGTTTATCTTATGATTGTGGCATCGTAAAATGATCCAAAATAGACATATTTATTTTTCTATGTTTCGAGTCTAAACTAAGACCCATCATCACGACAAATAATGATGTTAACTTGTGTGAAATAGCTTGTGTCACCTAGTTTTCTCAATAAATTTGAGTTGGAAGAGTTATATTTTAGTTAAGCATGTGTGATTTATAATTTGTTGCAATCAAGGTCAGTTATCTAAGGTTGCTTTAAGTTAAACTAGGTCAGTTGTTAGAGGAACTAGCGGAGGGTCAAGTTGTGTAGTGGGACTTCAGTCAAACTGAGTGCTAATCCACTTAACTGATCAATCAAACCAAAATACCTAGTGCATGCAAAGAATTCCAGTTCCACAACTGCATTAGAGATTCTAAGGAAATGTAACATTAATTGTAGAATAATATTGAGTGTATAGGTGTTGCATGTAATCAGATTATCAACCTAAAGTAATTGTGAAATAAATTTGAGGAATTTACTAAATAATAGTGCCCTAATTCCTAAAGTAATAGCGCAAGGAAATAAGAGCTCAAGCTTGGGAAAGAATTGATGAATTATTAGTCAAATCTTCTCAATCAGTAGAGATACTGGTTATGCACATGCAATTTGTGCTCAATTGAGCAAAGAAACTGTAATAAATCTCTATTTTTTTGATTTAATGAAAGTAGGCATTGGGGTTTTTAGAAGATTACTTTCCCTAGGAAAAATAATTGTTGCATGTGTGTGCTTTCTTATTTCATGTTGGGATAGCAGTAGAGTAGGTTTATATCTTGTGATTTCCATCAAAAATTCATGATGAGTTGGAAATATAAATCGTAATTTCTACACAAAGAAGAAGGCTCAAGATATTGTAGAAGATGTTAACTTCGGGGCTTCTCTTGTACATATTAGTGACACTTTGTGGAGTTGGCATCATTGACACAAAACTAATTATGAAGGATTTTCATATGGTTTGATTAACCAAAGAGGAAAGTAGATTTCCCAATCCAACAACCACGAATATGAAGTGAAAGAGTGTCATGTTCAAGAGCAACTCGCTACCATTAATACGTTTATTACCCTATTTTCCAAATTTCCCAACCATTTCTAGCCAGTACCTAATTATTTTTTACAAGCTTGATCACGATAAAATGTGCTTCATCTATAAGTTCATCCTTCATATGAATCCTTCTGAGTATATTTAATGAACCTTGATAAGGACTGGTTAGGTCTCATCAAGTTTGACGATTCCAACAGTGTTTGATGGTTTTATGAGTCCAAAAAAGTGTAACTCGACTTCTTTTTCATGTTTAGAGAGTTTGAAAAAAGAGGTGCAAAATAAAACTCCATAGGTTCCTTTTCATAAATTCATTCTTTGAGTTCAAGAAGGCATAAAATGATACTAAGGAGAATTTTTTATCCATGTTCTACTAAAGTATCCCTTTTTTCATAAATAGTCTATCCAAGTTTGGAAAAGGGTTAAAATTATGATGGGAAAACGTGTTTTCATTTACTTTAACGAGGTTGAAAATAGTAGTGTTCGACTACCTTTTCATGTTTTGTGGGTTTAAAAGGAGATAAAAGAGGACTCCAGAGGGTTCATTTTTTGTATGTTTATAGAGTTAGAAAAGGTGATAAAAGTGTGTGATTTCATGAAAAAGGCCTTTATTCATCTTAAAACATGCGTTACATCCTTCAATTAACTTTTAACCTTCTAAAAATACAATGAAAGGATTACAAATATATGACATATGGTAAAACTTTGGTCAATATATATGAAAATAATGACTAATAAACCATTAAGAGTGAAAAATAGAGGCAATTCTTACCATTTAATTTTTACCTCTTGTGAGTGAGCTCCAAGTGCATTTTACCCTCAAACTTCAACAGATGACTGCATAAAATCCAGTGGACCCTTTATAGCATTGTCAGTTCTAGGTAGAAGATATATCCTTTCTCTCCCTTTTCACAATTTTTTTACATTTGGTGCAAATTCTTTGAGATTTTTCAGTGTTTCAGGGTGTAACATTTCGTCGTAGGCCCATCCAACCCTCCCTATATTTGGAGGTGCACTGGGTCTTCCTGATTTACACTAGAATGAGCAGATGAGCACACCTTCCAGCAAGGAAATGTGTGCTAGTTCAGTCTGTCTATGAAAGGTAGATGCGATAGGCGCAGTTTGGGAAATTTTTTTATGTTTTTGAGTTCTCTTTCTCTCAAATTTTTGCACAAGTTTGATTCTAAGTGCTCTTGCTGTGATTTTGCAGCTATCTAGTGGACCAAAAATGTTTCTAAATTGGAGAGAAAGAGAAAAAGAATCTCAATATCTGGTTGCTACAAATTACACAATAACAATACAAACTCTAATGAAATGTGTGCTCAAGTTTTTCTTGATTCCATGCATGAGAGCCCAACTTGATTTATTGGAATATTTAGTCAGAGCTTAGGATATTCAATTAAATTTATTCAATATCAAAGCACATATTGTCATAATAGAGGTGGATGATATATATTTATTGATAGGGTTGTCCCAGAGAGGAGCTCCTATCTCACTATCTGGCATGAGAAGAGGTCGTGAAATTGGGAAGGGCTACATAATTTTTTGTTGTAGGCCTTATTCTCAAGCAGCAAAGGATGGGAAGATAGAAATAAAATATGTCATTCAACTTCCTTTTAGGAGGACCCTCCTCACTATCTCTCGATTGGTTGGTAGTTTCAATTTTCATTTGGATAGAAAGTCTCAAATTAAATATTCATTAGTGTGCATAAAAACAACTATCTTCGTGAACTGGAATGAAGGGGTATTGGCTAACCTGAAGGGAAAAATTAGCAGAGCAAAGGATGGATTCTAGAAGAAATTTGGGTATGGTTCTATTCGAGTATATTTCTCTTTGGAGAGGATATGACTACTTCATCCTTAGTGGATCTCTTTTGATCTTTTAGGTCCTAGGATTCCACAGATGTGGGAATGTGTAGATATCATGTCTCATGATGGGGGTGCACCTTCGAAGAGCTTTACTAATACTTTCTTTTGATTTTTTTTGGCACAAATTATCATGATCGAGGAATATCCATATGTCGAAGTTGATTTCCACGGAGACCTAGAGCTCATTTTACCTGAAGGTGAGCAATGGGGTGATGGAGGTAAAATGTTGTTACTTTGAATATTTTTTGGGTTTTTGGGTGTTAAATTTTTTTTTTTATGTTTTTAATGTATCATATGCTAACTATTGGTTTCACATGCAGATATTGGGCATGTACGACCAATAGTTGCATCATATCTTGAATGTTGAGGATAACCATAACTTTCACATGTTGGAATTGTTTTAGGGGTCGATGAAAAGATGGATGATCCTAACATAGCTGAGACTGTTCCCAAATTTTAGCATCACATTGAGGGTTTGAATCATAGTGTGATAATTACCAGGATCAATGAGATCCCTATTTGATTGGAATGGTACACTATTGGAGTGTTAGAGCACATAAGTTGGTTGTTGTGCAAAGTTTCCCATGCGATTGTGTGTTGTCTGAAAATCATTGGGATTAGTCGAGTAGGAATCTTTCGAGCCATCATTTGTCTACATGTATTTTTGATATTATATTCCATGTGGCCATATGTGTCTCAGACATAGATTTTTTTATAAAACCAAATACTATATACAATTATCTATCGATGCTTCCTATTTTTATATGATCTTGTTCAATGCATGATGTCACACCAAATACTATATACAATTCTCTATCGATGCTTCTTATTTTCTCTATTGAATTATTTACATGTGTTGCAAATCTATGTCTAAACCATAATTGGTTAATGTAGCAGTTAATTTATTTATATTTCTAAGAATATGTTTATATTGAATGTAATACAAATTTTGATCTAGAAGGCGAAACCTTAAAAAAATGTGTAGCATAGTTGGGCTTCACACTGAATAAATGTTCTTTAGATTACTATCAGATCGACTCACATTTCGTATAGATGTTTGGTATGCATCAGAAAAGAAAAAAAAAATGAGATCTGAATTTGACTTATGAATCCCTACCATCTGATGATTTTTTTTTTTCAAAACCTTACTAATGTCTTCTACTTTCCCATTAGGTTGTGGGTAATAGGGAGTTTAAATTACATGCTAAAGGCCCAACTTGGCGGTAAGTTTAGACATCATGAAATTTTGGAAATATTTACCATGGTTTATAACGATGGCTTGTGGCACACCAAATCTCTCAAGGACATGGTTGAAAAGAAATAATGCAACTATTTTGTCTTTGTTGTTGTATGCAGGCATCACTTCATCCCATTTAATAAAATAGACTACGTCCATGATAAAGTAGCCATCTCTCGCCGTCGAACGAGGGTTACAGGTCATGAAGCTAATGCCATATTTCTCAAAGGGTCCAACAACAATAACATGATGCATAGGAGTAGGTGGAGCATGAGATTTATGGTTATTAATATGGCAAGTGTGACACTTTTAGACTACAATAAAGAAATATAGAAACATGGTTGGCCAAAAATAACTAGATCAAAAAATATTTTGGGTGGTGGCATAGCAGGACATATGTTTTCCACACTCTCCATCATGACATTTTTTGAACACTTTCTCACCCTCCTCATAAGTGAGGCACTTTCTAAATATCGTATCAACACCATGAAAATATAAATTTTTGTAAAGTATAATGTAATTTTGAGAGTGGTATTGAATACGTCGATGATTAGAGTGAGAGGTGTTAGGATGAAAAGTTTGGTTTTGGAGATAGATGATGATATCCATACCATGGATCTAAGGAACCAATTCGAAACTATGATTCATTTGGAATAGAATCATCATATTTTACTCAGTTTCATATGAGGGAAGGTCATAGATTAGTTCATGGAAGACTAAGGACTTCTTAGCTTTTGATTTGATGATTTCCAAATGAAACTCCATGAGAAAAATGATCCATTTAGATTATTTCGCCCCCTAAAATTGAAGTAATAAAATGTAAGTCATTAGGTTGCAATCCAAAAATACTACAGTATTTCATTAGGTTGCAATATTCCATGGATCCCAAAGATAAATTTTTGACGTGAGATTATTTGATTTCAATTTAATTTAAATTTTGACTCAAATAATATATAATATGTTTGTATCATAAGTTCTCTTCTTAGACCAATACCATAGTACTAGTGGTAATGGCTGCAATGAGATACAAGAAATACCCTCATTGATAATATGGGGGATATAATAATGATGCTCGAACTAAGACATATTTCAATGCATCAAAAACCTTTTGTGTTGTATCATCTGATGGGAACCCCTTTTTTTCAATAAGCAAATAAATCCTTTCAAAAAAATTTCATAGTTTGGGATGAATCTTTGTAGAAACTTTAGCCTTCCCTTGGAGGCGTTGTAGTTGAACTAGTGAGAGAGGTGTAGGAAAATAAAGAATCACGTGTACTTTGAGGGGATCGATGCATATTGTTTTTTTTGACAAAACAAATAACGTAATACAATTAAGAGATGAACATGAATATACATAATATACTTACCTAGAGCTTACCTCTACTGCACTGTGCTTTTCTTTGATTCCCTAGAAATTCTGGTCCTTTGCATCCCTTGATAGCACATGATCTAGCTTTTTCTTGCCTTCTAGGAGCTAGATATTAAATCTAGTGTATCTATGTTACTTTAGATCCCAAATGTGTGATTTTTGATCTTGTAATATTCCTCCGCATCCTCTTTCCAATTACACAGGTCCGATTTGGATTCTTCAAGACAAAGTTATGCCTAATCCCTCACAATTACCTAATTATGGATTGGTTCAGTAGAGTGAACTTGTACGACGTGCCATGTGTCACTGTTACCTCATTTAGCTTTGAAATTGATACACAGGAAAATAAAATCCGTGCACTATCTGCCACATTTTACAGAATTCCAATATGATACTCAGAGAGATATTTATGATGATTTTCCCAAGGTCGCCTCTTTGAGATGAATTTTAGGAGCCTACGAAACCATAAATTCCACAGATCATATCTCTGAAAATATTGCACACCATGATCTAAAATATTTACAGGCGCTTCCTCATGAGTTCAGATTTTCCTCATAAAAATTTTAGTTTCTGAAATTTTTTAGAAAGAAAGTTATATTGAAAACTCCATGATGACCTGTTTCAAGTAGAAAAATCCCTACATGAGGAGGATATGAGGATTACAATTTATATAAATTCTTAGGTTGAGAGGAACTTCAACAAGTCAACGTGGGAGAGATTTTAGGAGCTTAATAAATTATTAATTATTGACTTTTCAATTAACACAACCAATTATTAGTGTCATGCGACAACCCCATGGGGTTTTAGCCCACTAACTAGGGTTACTAATTTCAAACATGAATATCTCTCAAACCGTGAATAATTATGTGGCATTACATATATTAACAGAAACATCTCAACAAGTAGAAACCATAAAAAATAACCTTGAATCAAAATATAGTAATTTAGAAGGTCAAAATTCTCATGCAAGATCAGGGTAGCCCTTGGTGCGGCTTCGGTCGACATCAATGAAAACCATTGATAAAAAATATACCCCTTTGGCACTGATGGCAACAAAATTACTCCCCCTGCGATAATGGTATCTATTCTTGCAACATTATCTCCCCATTTGACATCAATGGCAAAGGGTAACTCCCCCTGACACACAACCATCCTGTGGACCTGTACACACATCCACTACCCCTTTATATTCTGAATAAGGAAAATATAATAAGAACTTGGGAGAGTCCCAAGCTTCTAGAGAAGATATTAAAATGCTTCATGAGGTAAATTTTTTGTGAATATATCAATGATTTCTTCCTTTGTACCAACGTACTCAAGTTTGATTTTCTTTTCAACGACTTGTTCTCTAACAAAATGATATTTGATCGGAATGTGTTTTATTTTTGAATGCATGACAAGATTCTTGGAGATGCTCATGGCACTGTTTTTATCAAAGAATATTTGAATAATATCATTGAATTGTACTTGAAGATATTACAAAGTTTGTTTCATCCAAAGGACTTGAGTACAACAAGTTTCCACTGCAATGTATTCTACTTCCATTGTAGATAACAAGATTGAGGTTTTCGTTTTTCTCTACCATGATACAAGACAACCACCTAGATAGAATGTTGCTCCAATAGTAATCTTACGATCATAAACGCTTCCTACTGAATCTGCATCCGTAAAGGCTTCAATAATAAGATTTTTATCCTTGGGATACCACAAGCCATATTCTTCAGTGCCCTTTAGATATCGAAGAATTCTTTTGACGAAAATAATATGTGATTATTTTGGTGCTGCTTGGAATTTTCCTACTTGTCCAACTGCTTGCATAACATCTAGCTGGGATGTTGTTGCATATATAAGGTTGCCAATCATAGATATGTACAACCTATGATCCTGTAACACCCCCAATTTCTGTGTTGAATTTGGAAAAAGTAGACATTTGAACTTAATCCTAAGGGGAGTGGACCCCAAAGGATCAGTATGGTGTGAATGTAATTTACTATTTAAATTTATGAAATAAATAAAATGATTGTGCATATTGACCAAGATGAGAATTATAGATCACTTGACAAAATCCATGAGGATGGATAAGGCAATAAATCCCCACCATCTTTCAAAAATCCTTGAAAGAAATTAATTTAGATTTGAGGAGGAATCTAAATTTCCCCAATGATGAGGAAAGTAGTTGGGAAGAGGTAATAAAAGCTGGAAAAGCTGAGGAAAAGAATAAAACAACTTTAAAAAGCCCAAAATGGGAAGCCTAGGCTAAACAGGAAAGAAAGCATCCTGCTATTCTGGACGCAGAATTAGAAACATGCTTTGGGGAAACATGAGCTTAAATAAGCTGCTCCTCAGCAGATCAGAGGTTGATCTATGATGGAGGTGATCTCAGCTCGGGGGTGAGTTCTGGGAGACAAAGAGGACTCTAAGGTTCGGAGCTTGGTCATTTGCAATAGTGGTATGTTTCTGAAATTCTTGTTTATTTTAATTTGTTATGGTATGAATTGGCTACATATAAAAAAAAAATTTAATGAAATGGTATCATTGATTTTAGTACTACATTTAACAGAATCCATCTTAAGGCATTCACCTTCCAGATTCTGTTTAGTTGTAGACCAGTAATCCATATAGTAGAAACCCACAGAATTTTTAAACCAAAGACGGTTTAAATCGGAAGGTACTTAGTCTCCACAGATAATTAAATATTAACTTGTTCCTCTATATGTATACAAAGGTGAAATTATATGCTCATATGTACGTTAGAAAAATATTGTAGCAGAACTGAAATTTACATGGTATAATAAAAGAGAAGTAAAGACATTAGAATATGCATTTTGAGATTTTCTAGTTCATGAAAAAATTCTACTCTTTAGAAGTGTTATCTAAATTATAGCATTTATAGAGTATATTGCATTTTTTTATCTACCTCTAATCCTTGAACAAATATCATAACAAATTTCTTAACCTAGATTTAAGGTATACTATTCAATTAACTATTGAATACACATATATGAAAACAAAAACAAATATAAGAGCTGAGAGCTAAAACAATAGCTCCTTTTAACAACGATTACAAATTAGTAGTCGGTGGAAGAAATATAGATATGAACCATGTATTGATGTGAATTAATGTATGGTCAAACTATATGAACCATATATCTATGCGATTTAATGTATGGTAAAATTATATTCAAACATGGTTCTTCTTTAAATTACTACGCATTGGGCTTGTTTCGATTTAATACCTCCAAGTTGCACAGACATGAATGTCTACGGAATTTTAGGTCTTATTTAGACATGATATGAAATAAACTGAGGTAAAAATCAAACGATGGTATACATTTTAAACATGTAGTTTTAAACATGCATGTGACTACATATTCTCTATATTCATATCATATTCATGTTATCTATCATATGACTATGATCTATCGTATGGATACTCATATTTAAACGAAGGTAGATAACCGACACAACTATAAAACTACGAGTTGACGCGACGATAGCAAGAGCCGAGTACCCAACCTGTATGCAGGGTATCGAATGGCCATATGTCATAGGTGGAAAGTATTTTGTTTTGCCGGAAGGTAGTATATTAAATTTACAAAGGCAGTGCAGCCCTGGCTATTATCGGGCAGAGTGTTATTAGTAGAGAATAAACGAAAAAAATTACAGAGGGCGCAATCGCGTTAAGGAAGAGAGTTACCGACATGGGAGCTCGGCTTTTCCCCTGAAGTGGTTCGTTAGTTACCTGTGCCATCTGTAACAAAGCCAAACGAAAAATTTTGGACTCGAATGGCCAATACGCCGCTGACCATAGTTACGATTTAGATAGGGCACTGAAAACATAAAACCGATTCAAAACATAGGTCCTGACAGTTAGTACTGGATATCAATAACACTAGAGTTCTAGAACACACGCAAATAAATCAGAGGCATGAATCTCTGCAATGGTATGATAGAAACTCGAGCTTGACCTAGGCGGATCGCATTGCTTTAAAAGAAATAAAAACCAGAGGTCAATACGCCATCAGATAAAACAAAACATATTAGCACGTCAGCCATAGGAAGGCTATCAAACCTGGACACAAGGAAATCTGAGATTTCGCGTCAGGATGTAGAAGAATATGCAATCGAAGGGTGCGGCATGTAGCCAGGAGGGAAGCCTATGGCTCCTGTCCATGCAAGGCGTACTAAGCGCAGCCGTAAGAGACCTGCAAAAGAAATCCTTCTGAGTAAAACAGCCCGTATTAACATCAAAGCCGAATACCAAAAACTATAATAATAAAAACAAGGATATGTATGAGTTAGGATGAGCGCGGCTAGAAGACCCCTCCGTCTGCACCCTATACACAAAACAATGAGTGAATGATTAGACGCGGCATTGCCTGACGAGATCAAACTAGGTTGCAGAACATAAAGAAAAAAAAAAAAAAAGCTTACGATCGAACTATCCACGGAGCAGGAGCCAATACCCTTAAGCCGACTTGGTATTCCTGCACCTAATCCTTAGGAAGAGATTTGCGCCTTCGGTGAACGAATTGTGAGCAAAGACAAATACAAAAACCAGAGTAAGACTCAACTGTGAACTGAGCCAGCTATATAAGGCGTAGGGAAAGGTGAGTGGCGTCGAGATTATGCCGCAGAGATGAATGGGAAGGGTAGGAGAAACCCTAATCCCACTGCCCCAAAACAAATCAGAAAAATCCCAAAGTCGATTTGGAAAACCTAGCTTAGTCGACATAGGGGTACGCGGTGATGTAAATAAGTGGCAGACGAGGTACTGAGACACAGAAATTGGCTCGTACAGTACTGGGCCAGACTGGAATGAGAACTGGAAGCGTTACACGCAAATTACTTGCTGGGTATGAGTCTGCAAGCGCCGACATCTGGTACCTCAATCTCCTGAGAGAGACGCCTTCCCTGCATCTGAAAAACCATCAAAACATCAGAATGAAAGCACACGTTAAGCCAGACCAGTCAGATCCCTAAGCTATACTGCTATCTCCATTCATAATCAGTACGCATGGTGCGTACTATGTGTATAACAACCAAATCGTATGCGCACCGTTTCAAACCAAAACAATTATGATTCGACACAAGAGGCAAGGCACTCTGATCTGTATGATGCATAGACGCCAATACACATGACTGTCAACCTCATTACAGGTGGTAATATTCATAAGTGTATAAACCAATAATAATATAACCTGTCACGAAGAATTTGAAAAAAAAAGGGTTGATTAATAAAACAACGCCAACAAAATTCATGATTAGGGTTTGGTTATATCGGGACTGGTAGGTTTCGGTGCTCCATAATTAATAATTGAATCACTGTTATATTTATCCATAGTCCGCGACGATAATCTAAAATGGGCGTCGACTCATCCACGTACGAAATTAGTAGTATGTGCACGCTGTACTTTATATACACAAGCATTATTTCAGCGTATGGGTAAGGTATATGTATAATAGGTATAGTATATGTGTGAGGCGGAATTCGATTATATTGTCAAAGGGTATATATATGTGTTATACATATATGCCGATTCAATGATATTATAAAAGGGGGGTGTCTTATAGATATGTGTTGCATATATCTATATGCGCATTCAATTAATTTTATCAAAATGTATATCTATATATATATGGGATATATATATATGTGTTATATATATATGTATGAGCATTCAAATCAATTTTAGCAAAAGATATATATATGTGATGTTTTATATATATATATATGCGCATTCAAGTAATATTATCAAAGTTTATATATATATGTGTTATATATATATAAGTGGTATAGGTGTTATATATGTATGGCTTATATGATGTTATCGGAAGATATGAATGAACATAGGGTCTAGAATTATATTAGATCCAGGAGGAGTATCCCATGTTGCTATAGAAGGGGTATAGAATTTTATATACATGGTTTTAATGTATACATGGGGGAATATTGAATGTTATTAGTACAGGATAGGGGAAGAGAGATCTTAAATGAGATACTAGAGGGGTAGAGGAAAATTTAAAAAAATGGAAATAACAATCCAACTTCTGGACTGAATATTCAGACCACCGGGTAAATAAAAATGGAACCCTAGTATATATGTGAAAAAAAAAAAAAATTCCTTAAACTGGAGGTGTTACAAATGGTATCAGAGCCCAAGTTACAAAACTGGGTTGTTGTTACTGTGCTCATTGAATTCTGAATGCACTGAATTCTGAATGCTAGTTTTATAAATGAATACTGTATAAATTGTTGTTATTTCTTTCAATTTCACTGACCAAATTTATGGGTGTGTACAGTGGTGCTAAAATGGCTGAAGAGGGAGGAATTTATGTGGATCTGTGTGAGGATTTTGCTACTCCAGATCCCAATGCCATGGTAATGGCTATGTTGCATAGAATACAACGAGAATTGGCTAAACTGAGAAGCCAGAATGACATGTTGTCATCAGCCAGTAAGGAGCAGGAAAAGCTCATCAGAGAGCTAACTTCCCGGAACAGCCAGGAAGGCGAAGGTTCTGGAAAGAGAAAGATGGATGAGTCTGATGATGATGATTCGGCTAGACATCAACATAAACAGAAAAGAGAATTGCAGGGAGAATTCCGAAAGATTAAAACTCCCTCCTATGATGGGGAGAAGGAAGAAGATGCTAAGCTTGGTTGCTGAACATGATCAAGTATTTCCAAGTTTATGAATATGAAAGCAATCTGAAGGCCAGATTAGCTATGTATCAGCTACAAGGAAAAGCTACACTGTGGTGGGAAGAGACAAAAATGGTGCATGCCATTGATGAAAAGACAGTTACTTGGGAAGATTTTTAGGCTAAGTTCAAAAATCGTTATTTGAACGAACGTTATTATGATGATAAAGCTAAAGAATTCCATGAACTTAGACTAGGATAGCTCACTATTGATGAGTTTGTCACTAAGTTTACCAATTTACTGAGATATGTCCCTTACATTAGGGAAGAAAAGGCAAAGGTACAAAGGTTTTTGAATTTCTTGCCTACTGTGTATAAGGAGAAAATTGAGTTTGACAACCCAAAGACAATGGACGAAGCAGTTAGAAAAGCAAGATCATGCTATCAGCAGTTTAAAGGTAAGGCTGAACAAGGGAAGAGCTGGTTGAACAAGGGTGAGTTCAAAGGGAAAAGACAAAAACCAGCATATCTAAGGAATTTTGGCCGAGATCATCAGCGGAAAAAATTCAATAAACCAAAAGAAAGCCAAACTGCTCAGTCCCAAGTGGCTTCAAAACAAGTAGAAGGGAACAATAAAAAGGAAGGGACAGTCAAAATGAAGGAACCTTTGGAATGTTGGGGCTGTGGAGAACCCCATATGATGAGGGACTACCCCCATCGAAATATTCACCTGATCAGCAGAGAGCGAGAGGCAACAACAGTAAATGACATAGCCAGAAATATACCAACTATCAGTGCAGCATTGGAAAACCGGCAAGCAGAACATCAAGCAACCATGGTGGAAATGGAGGGTAAGATTTCTGACCTACCTGTTACTATTTTGATTGATCCAGGTGCTTCTTTGAGTTACATTAGTCCTGGAATTGTAGAAAAATGTAAAATTAAACCTGAAAAATTTCAGTAGTCATGGTTGGTACAGCTGGCCACTGGAACTAAGAGAAAAGTCACACATAAATTGCCCAGAACAACAATACAATTAAATGGTTTTTCAACAGAAGTAAATTTGAACATATTGCCATTAGGATCCTATGATCTGCTGATAGGAATGGATTGGCTAGAAAAGAAGAAAGCTCTGATGAACTGCTGGGATAAAACCCTGCATTGTGTGGATTTACAAGGGAAACCTTTTACACTAAAAGGGAAACCAAAATCCATTTCAGTAAGACAAATATCAGCATTACAATTAAAAAGAACGGCTAGGAAAGGATACCAAGTTTATGCAGTACATGTGGAAGAAGTAGAACAGAGAACTGAAGAACATCTGCTGAGTGATTTACTAGTGGTAAGGGAATTTAAAGAAGTTTTCCCAGATGAGATTCCTCATCTTCCCCCCAAAAGAGAAATTGACTTTTCCATAGATCTGGTGCCAGGAGCCACACCTGTTTCCTGAGCCGCCTATCGAATGAGTCCGCCTGAGCTTATGGAGCTGAAGATGCGGCTGCAAGAATTACTAGATAAAGGTTACATTAGACCAAGTGTGTCTCCATGGGGAGCACCAGTCTTATTTGTGAAAAAGAAAGATGGAACTTTTAGGATGTGCATTTATTATCGCCAACTGAACAAGTTGACCATTAAGAATAGATATCCGCTTCCTAGAATTGATGATCTTTTTGATCAGGTAAGAGGGGCCTCAGTCTTCTCAAATATTGACTTAAGAACTGGGTATCACTAGCTCAGAATCAAGGAAGAAGAAATTAGAAAAAAAACTTTTAGAACCCGGTATGGACACTACGAATTTGTAGTCCTACCTTTTGGATTGACAAATGCCCCTGCCACATTTATGTGCCTGATGAACAGTGTGTTAAATAAGTATCTGGATAAATTTGTTCTGGTGTTCATAGATGATATTTTGGTCTATTCCAAAAACAAAGAGGAACATAGAGAACATTTGCGGATAGTGTTACAAACTCTGAAAGAAAATCATCTATATGACAAGTTTAGTAAATGTGAATTTTACAAGGATAAGATTCAATATCTGGGTCATATTATTTCTGAAAAAGGCCTTGCGGTTGACCCTGAAAAGATAAAAGCCATTAGAGAATGGCCAGTCCCAACTGATGTTTTAGCAGTAAGGTCATTCATGGGGATTGCAGGCTATTATCGCAGATTTGTGGAGAGATTTTCTGCTATAGCACATCCCATCACTTCATTGCAAAGAAAGGGTGTCAAGTTCATGTGGACTGAAAAATGTCAAATCAGTTTCGAGCAATTAAAACAAAAACTTATTTCAGCCCCTATACTAAAAATTGTTGATCCTGATCAAGAGTTTGTTGTATGTACAGATGCTTGCAGAGAGGGGCTAGGAGGAGTATTATTGCAGGAAAATTCAGTTATTGCATATGAATCTAGAAAATTGAAAAATAGATGAACAAAATTATAGTGCTTATGATTTAGAATTTGCAGTTGTTATACATGCTTTGAAAATGTGGCGGCACTATCTTCTTGGGAAAAAGTTCACATTGATGACTGATCACATTAGTCTTAAATATTTCTTTTCGCAAACTGATCTGAATGCAAGACAAGCCAGATGGTTGTCCTTGTTAAGTGAATTTGATATGGACATAAAACATATCAAGGGAAAAGAAAATAAAGTGGCTGATGCGTTAAGTAGAAATGCTTGTCAAAATTTAAATAGCATTGGGAGTAGTGGCCAGATTGAGGTGGAAGAGTTGGTGAGAAAAGTAGCAAGCCAAGATCCCCACTATGAAACACTCTTGGCGAAACTACAGAAAAGGGATAAAACTAATTTCACACAAAACCAAAAAGGGTTACTCTATTACAAAAACAGGTTGCATATTCCAAATGTAGAGTCATTAAAAAGAGAAATTTTAGATGAATATCACAAACAGCCTTATGCAGGGCATCCAAGATACCAAAATATGTTAACAGCCTTGAAAAAGAAGTTTTTCTGGCCAGGAATGAAGAGAGATGTGGCAGAATATTTAAGTAGATGCATGGAATGTCAACTAGTCAAAGTTGAACATCAGCATCCAGCGGGTCTTCTAAATCCCTTTCCAATTGCAGAATGGAAATGGGACACAAGCCTCATGGATTTTATAGCAGGGTTACCTCCAAAACTAAATATCAACATGATTCTGTAATGGTAGTAGTAGACACTCTCACAAAAGCTGCCCACTTTATACCAGTGAAATCTACCTTTGGGACAACTCAAGTAGCGAATGTATTCCTAAAGGAGGTAGTAAGGCTTCATGGGGTGCCAACGGTAATTGTTTCAGACCGAGATGCTAAATTTACTGTAGCCTTTTGGAAGGGATTATTTGGAGGGATGGGTACTATGTTGAATCTTAGTACTGCCTATCACCCTCAAACCGATGGGAAAACAGAGAGGATTAATCAAGTATTGGAAGATATGCTGAGGATGTACATGATGGATAGACCATCCAAATGGGAAGAGTATTTGCATTTAGCTGAATTTGCTTATAATAACAGCTACCAATCTTCTATCAAGATGAGCCCATTTGAAGCCCTGTATGGTAGGAAGTGTCGTACTCCTTTGAGTTGGAGTCAACCTAAGGATAAATTAATGTCGGGGACCTCGATGCCTTATAGGAGATGGAAAGAATTGTAAAACAAATATTGTGGAAATATCAAGACAAGACAAGATCGCCATAAGAGCTTATGGTTTATAAGAAATGAGTGCACCGAGAATTCAAAGTGGGAGACCATGTGTATTTGCGTATTAAACCCAAAAAGAGCACACTTTATGTCGGAAGTTGTGCGAAACTGGCTCCTAGATATTGTGGTCCTTTTGAAGTATTAGAGAGGGTGGGACCATTAGCTTACAAGCTGGCCTTACCCCCCCATGTTAGAGTGCATAATGTGTTTCATGTTTCATTATTAAAAAGATATGTGCATGATGCTTCTCACATAGTTGATTGGAATGTTGTACAGGTGGAACTAGAAGGGGAGTTTCTGCCCGAACCGCTTCAAATATTGGAGCGGGAAGAAATTGAATTGAGAAACAGTAATTGCTGGCCGCAGTAAAAGCACAAGGGAAGCACTTACCGTCGAAGAATCTACCCAAGAAAGGGGAATGAAATGATGGAAAAATATCCATTTTTGTTTATGAATTTAGTAGTTGAATAACAACACCGAGGACTCGTGTTTATTTTTGTGAGGGGGAATATGTAACACCTTCTAATTGTAAGTTGAATTTGGAAAAATTAGACATTTGAACTTAATCCTAAGGGGAGTGGACCCCAAAGGATCAGTATGGTGTGAATGTAATTTACTATTTAAATTTATGAAATAAATAAAATGATAGTGCATATTGACCAAGATGAGAATTTGAGATCACTTGCCAAAATCCATGAGGATGGATAGGGCAATAAATCCCCACCATCTTTCAAAAATCCTTGAAAGAAATTAATTTAGATTTGAGGAGGAATCTAAATTTCCCCAATGATGAGGAAAGTAGTCGGGAAGAGGTAATAAAAGCTGGAAAAGCTGAGGAAAAGCATAAAACAGCCTTTAAAAGCCCAAAATGGGAAGCCTAGGCTAAATAGAAATAAAGCATCCCGCTATTCTAGACGCAGAATTAGAAACATGATTTGGGGAGACATGAGCTTAAATAAGCCGAAAGCCCTAAGCATCAAAGGCTGATCTCGTGATGGAGGTGATCTCGCCTCTCCACCCTTCTGGGAGACAAAGAGGACTCTAAGGTTGGGAGGTTGGTCATTTGCAATAGTGGTATGTTTCTGAAATTCTTGTTTATTTTAATTTGTTATGGTATGAATTGGCTACATATAAAAATTTTTTTTAATGAAATGGCATGACTGATTTTAGTACTACATTTAACAGAATCCATCTTAAGGCATTCACCTTCCAGATTCTGTTTAGTTGTAGACCAGTAATCCATAGAGTAGAAACCCACATAATTTTTAAACCAAAGACGGTTTAAATCTGAAGGTACTTAGTCTCCACAGATAATTAAATATTAACTTGTTCCTATATATGTATACAAAGGTGAAATTATATGCTCATATGTACGTTAGAAAACTATTGTAGCAGAACTTAAATTTACATGGTACAATAAAAGAGAAGTAAAGGCATTAGAATATGCATTTTGAGATTTGCTAGTTCATGAAAAAATTCTACTCTTTAGAAGTGTTATCTCAATTATAGCATTTATAGAGTATATTGCATTTTTTTATCTACCTCTAATCCTTGAACAAATATCATAGCAAATTTCTTAACCTAGATTTAAGGTATACTATTCAATTAACTATTGAATACACATATATGAAAACAAAAAAAAATATAAGAGCTGAGAGCTAAAACAATAGCTCCTGTTAACAACGATTACAAATTAGTAGTCGGTGGAAGAAATATAGCTATGAACCATGTATTGATGGGAATTAATGTATGGTCAAACTATATGAACCATATATCTATGTGATTTAATGTATGGTCAAATTATATTCAAACATGGTGCTTCTTTAAATTACTACGCATTGGGCCTGTTTCGATTTAATACCTCCAAGTTGCATAGAAATGAATGTCTACGGCATTTTAGGTCTTATTTAGACATGATATGAAATAAACTGAGGTAAAAATCAAACGATGGTATACATTTTAAACATGTAGTTTTAAACATGCATGTGACTACATATTCTCTATATTCATATCATATTCATGTTATCTATCATATGACTATGATCTATCGTATGGATACTCATATTTAAACGAAGGTAGATAACCGACACAACTATAAAACTACGATTTGACGCGACGATAGCAAGAGCCGAGTACCCAACCTGTATGCAGGGTATCTAATGGCCATATGTCACAGGTGGAAAGTATTTTTTTTTGCCGGAAGGTAGTATATTAAATTTACAAAGGCAGTGCAACCCTGGCTATTATCGGGCAGAGCGTTACTAGTAGAGAATAAACGAAAAAAATTACAGAGGGCGCAATCGCGTTAAGGAAGAGAGTTACTGACATGGGAGCTCGGCTTTTCCCCTGGCGTGGTTCGTTAGTTACCTGTGCCATCTGAGACAAAGCCAAATGAAAAATTTTGCACTCGAATGGCCAATACGCCGCTGACCATAGTTAAGATTTAGATAGGGCAATGAAAACATAAAACTGATTCAAAACATAGGTCCCGACAGTTAGTACTGGATATCAATAACACTAGAGTTCTGGAACGCACGCAAATAAATCAGAGGCATGAATCTCTGCAATGGTATGACCGAAACTCGAGCTTGACCTAGGCGGATCGCATTGCTTTAAAAGAAATAAATACCAGAGGTCAATATGCCATCAGATAAAACAAAACATATTGGCACGTCAGCCATAGGAAGGCTATCAAACCTGGACGCAAGGAAATTTGAGATTTCGCGTCAAGATGTAGAAGAATATGCAATTGAAGGGTGCGGCATGTAGCCAGGAGGGAAGCCTATGGCTCCTGTCCATGCAAGGCCTACTAAGCGCAGCCGTAAGAGACCTGCAAAAGAAATCCTTCTGAGTAAAACAACCCGTATTAACATCAAAGCCGAATACCAAAAACTATAATAATAAAAACAAGGATATGTATGAGTTAGGATGAGCGCGGCTAGAAGACCCCTCCGTCTACACCCTATACACAAAACAATCAGTGAATGATTAGACGCGGCATTACTTGATGAGATCGAACTAGGTTGCAGAACATAAAGAAAAAAAAAAAAAAACCTTATGCTCGAACTCTCCACGGAGCAGGAGCAAATACCCTTAAGCCGACTTGGTATTCCTGCACCTAATCCTTAGGAAGAGATTCACACCTTTGGTGAATGAATTGTGACCAAAGACAAATAAAACAACCAGAGTAAGACTCAACTGTGAACTGAGCTAGCTATATAAGGCATAGGGAAAGGTGAGTGGCGTCGAGATTATGCCGCAGAGATGAATGGGAAGGGTAGGAGAAACCCTAATCCCACTGCCCCAAAACAAATCAGAAAAATCCCAAAGTCGATTTGGAAAACCTAGCTTAGTCGACATAGGGGTACGCGGTGATGTAAATAAGTGGCAGACGAGGTACTGAGACATAGAAATTGGCTCGCACAGTACTGGGCCAGACTGGAATGACAACTAGAAGCGTTACACGCAAATTACTTGCTGGGTATGAGTTTGCAAGCGCCGACATCTGGTACCTCAATCTCCTGAGAGAGATGCCTTCCCTACGTACGAAAAACCATCAAAACATCAGAATGAAACCACACGTTAAGCCAGACCAGTCAGATCCCTAAGCTATACTTCTATCTCCATTCATAATTAGTACGCATGGTGCATACTATGCGTATAACAACCAAATCGTATGCGCGCCGTTTCAAACCAAAACAATTATGATTTGATGCAAGAGGCAAGGCGCTCTGATCTGTATGATGCATAGACGCCAATACGCATGACTTTCAACCTCATTACAGGTGGTAATATTCATAAGTGTATAAACCAATAATAATATAACCTGTCACGAAGAATTTGAAAAAAAAGGGTTGATTAATAAAACAACGCCAACAAAATTCATGATTAGGGTTTGGTTATATCGGGACTGGTAGGTTTCGGCGCTCCATAATTAATAATTGAATCACTGTTATATTTATCAATAGTCTGCGACGATAATCTGAAATGGGCGTCGACTCATCCACGTACGAAATTAGTAGTATGTGCACGCTGTACTTTATATACACAAGCGTTATTTCAACGTATGGGTAAGGTATATGTATAATAGGTATAGTATATGCGTGAGGCGGAATTCGATTATATTGTCAAAGGGTATATATATGTGTTATACATATATGTCGATTCAGTGATATTATAAAAGGGGGATGTCTTATAGATATGTGTTGCATATATCTATATGCGCATTCAATTAATTTTATCAAAATGTATATCTATATATATATGGAATATATATATATATGTTATATATATATGTATGCGCATTCAAATCAATTTTAGCAAAAGATATATATATGTGATGTGTTATATATATATATATATATGTATGCGCATTCAAGTAATATTATCAAAGTTTATATATATATGTGTTATATATATATAAGTGGTATAGGTGTTATATATGTATGGCTTATATGATGTTATCGGAAGATATGAATGAACATAGGGTCTAGACTTATATTAGATCCAGGAGGATTATCCCATGTTGCTATAGAAGGGGTATAGAATTTTATATACATGGTTTTAATGTATACATGGGGGAATATTGAATGTTATTAGTACAGGATAGGGGAAGAGAGATCTTAAATGAGATACTAGAGGGGTAGAGGAAAATTTAAAAATATGGAAAGAACAATCCAACTTCTGGACTGAATATTCAGACCACCGGGTAAATAAAAATGGAACCCCAGTATATATGTCAAAAAAAAAAAAAAAAAAATTCCTTAAACTAGAGGTGTTACAGATCCACATCCTCAGATGAGTCTTTTATGCTCAATTTATAGCATGTTACCATCAGAGTAAGGATGGGTTTGCAATCTTACATTTTTAATTTCTTGAGCATTTCCTTGATGTACTTGGCTTGACATATAAATATTCCTTTCTCTTGCTAAGATATTTGAAGCCCTAATAAATATGTCATCTCACCAAGTAAAGACATCTCAAACTCACTTTTCATCTTTGTACCAAAGTTCTCACTTAGTCTATCATCATTGCAACCAAATATTATATCATCCAGTTATACCTCAACGATTGTTAAATTATTTTTATCTATTTGTACATAATGATTTCTATCGGGAGTACCTTTCCTGAACCCTTGTTGATGTAGATATCCATCGAGACGAGCATACCATGCTCTGGGAGCCTACTTGATACCATATAGAGCCTTCTTTAGCCTGCAAACATATTCTTCTTTTTCTGATAGTAGAAAACCTTTAGGTTGTTTGATGTAAGCTTCTTCTTCCAATTCACCATTTAGAAACATTGACTTAACATCCATTTGGTAGAATTTGATTTTTCTTGAACATGCATAGGAGATAAACATTTGGATGGCTTCCATTTTCGAAACTGGTGTAAATGTTTCCTCGAAATCAATTCCTTCCACTTGTGCATAGCCTTCGAAAACCAATCCTGGTTTGTTTCTAGTAACCTGTTCATCTTCATTAAAAATGTTCCTAAACACCCATTTAGTCTCAATGAAATTTTTATCTTTTGTTTATGGAACTAATTCCCACATGTTATTCTTCTCGATTTGATCCAATTATTCATTCATAACTGCTATGGAATGTTCATTTTTCCTGGCTTCCTCAAAACTACTAGGCTCAAAGGATGCTAGAAAAGCAATGTGAGCTTGTTGTGATGAACAAAGCTATCGACCTTCATTTATGTCACCAATGATATTATTTGATGGATGATTCTTTTGAATCCATTATTTTGTTCTCTTTGGAGGATCTTCTTGTTGTTGTTTGGGTATATCTTAATGATCATTATTTACTTATTCCTGGTTGATAGTTGCTTCTTGTTCTAGAATTTTCTCTGTGACTTTTTCAGCCTTTGTCTCAATTTTCAAAGATTGTAGATCCTCATCATTATTCCTTAGAACAACATCTTTCTCAAATGTAACATTTATGCTCTCCACTATCTATTTTTGTCTTAGATTATAGCATTTATAGGCCTTTATTTTGCGTGAGTAACCAACAAAGATACCTTTGTCAACACGTGATTCAAACTTACCCAAATTTTGATATTTTCTTTTGATATAACATTTTCTTTCGATGATTCTGAAATATTTTACATTAACCAGTTTTCCTTATCATCATAGTATTGCTGAAATAATTTGGAAGTGAATTCTCCACCATTATATGATCTTAGACACTCTATTTTCAAATCAGTTTCATTTTTGACGAACTCCTTGTAGATCTTAAAGCACTCAAATGTTTCAGATTTTTTCTTTAGGAAACTAACAACTTTCATCCTGGTATAGTAATCTATCATTAACATGAAATATAATTCTACATCTAGGAATTTTTTTCTCACAGGACCACATAGATCAGTATGTACCAGTTCCAATGGATGTGATGCAAAGTGTTCTTTTGTTTTAAATTTGACTATTTTCCGCTTGCTGGGTCGATAGGCCTCACATACTGTGTTGGAAGGTTTTGAGATTTTCAACATTTCATGTACTGCTTGCTTTTTAATTATCCTGACAAGATTTTCAAAGTTTATGTGACCCATTCATTTGTGCCATAACTAGCTTTCATCTTCTTTAGCTAGTAGACATGCTTTAGTTGCTTCATCCATAACATATATTTCATTTGGAGCTCGACTTGCTGTAGCCACAATTTTACCATACCCACCTTTCTTGCTTTCACATTTTGTGGAGTCGAATAGAATTGTGTGTCCTTGATCACACATCTGTCCAAAATTGATCAGATTGTGATTCATGTTTTCAACCAATAGAACATTCTTGGCTAGAACATATTTTCTTCCGAGCATGACGGCACCTCATCCTTTAACATTTGAAGATCCATCATTTCCAAAGGATATGGTTCCATCCTTCTTCTCGTTAATAGATACAAATTTCTTTCTATATTCAGTCATATGCATTGAGAAACCACTATCAACATACCACACATCTTTGTTGTTTTGAGCCTTGAGAGCGAGGGAACAATTATCAATCTTCTTCTTCTTCCATGTTCATTCATTTTGTGGCTTTGAATATTCTTCTGGAGGAGTTTCAAGTATGCAGTATATGGCTATGTGTCCAAATTTTTGACATTTGTAACATTCCATATTACTTCTTAAATGTTCAAATCTATTGATGTTTCGTTGAGCCCTCGGAGGTTCAAATTTGAAAGATATCCTAGAATTGTATTGGTTCCTAGGGTACATGAGACATTCTACAACTTTATGACCAAATTTTACACATGAATAACAATATCTATGTTGGTGAGAGAATAGGTCTCACAGAGAAGACCCGAGTTCAGGGCTGAGGTCCAACAAGGTTTTCCACCGTAGTCTAGATTCACGCCGACATTTACACTCTACTCCGAAGGGCAGAGAGTCTCACTCGAGGTGTGCCGCGACCCTACTGTGATTGGAAGAAGATTGGTATCATCCCCACAACATCCAAACAAGAGAATAACCAAGGTCCTATACAGTCAGAACATAAGATTCCATATCATGCATTCTTCAGAAAACCAGTTAAACTAACAAGAAACAAAATTTTAAGTGTAGCCTATAACAACACTCATTCATATTCAGAATCACATATTAGAACAACACTCTTGAATATATTAATCATCAGCCATCAGAGGTGAACTATTACGAGGCTTAGTAGCATATGAGCATAGAGCAGAGAAAAATACAAGAAGTACCTAAGGATAGAGAAAAACCACAATAATCCAGAAGAGAGGACAAAAGTGCAACCAGACAGAGCTCTCCTGTGGCTCCCTATTGCTTATTTCCATTTGTGCCAACTTCCCATCCATTGGCTGGCTGCCTATTTGTTCTCCTGCTCGTGTGACTGATAGTTCCTCCTTCTTTTTTGCTTGGCTGTCTTTCGTTTCTTTCTTTTCACTGGGATTTCACTGCTTATTTCCTTCCGCACCCTTCCGTTAGAAAATTAAATATTATGGAGAAATGAAACACATAAAATATGTGGAAAATACAAGCACACAAAAACACATAAAACCAGAGAGACACAGATATATGTGGTTCACCCAGTTTGGGCTACGTCCACCCCAAACAGCCAGTCCTTCCTTTCTATTATCCAGCAAAAATGAAGAGACAAAACCTACAGCAGATTCGTTGTAATATCCTATGTTCTCTCTCACAGTCTCCCTCTCTGTTTCTCGCTCTAAGAATACACATAAAATGCACAGCCGCAATACAATGCCCTCATAAAACCGAGGGTTTCCTTCTAGGGCAAAAAACCCTAATCTAAACATAACTTCTATCGTTAGATCATTTGCCTAATGAACGGCCCAGATTGACTAGAAATTACTATACTTTTACAAGGAAATTTTACATCTGTTTCTAGCTTCGGGGGCACTGAGCGCTGCCCCCCCCCCCCCCTGGACCCCCCACGGAAGTGATTAATTAGAGGCGGCATTGCCGCCCCTTTTAAGGTACAGGGGTCCAATGCTGTGATACAAAGTAAACAAGATAATTAGGCTCCACACCCAAAAGTCTCCCACTTGGAGACTGATTGTAGCAACTCCACTACTGCTTCATTTGCTAGACAATGACTCCTCTTTGGACTTGGCTATTTCTCATCTTCATCATCATCCTTGAAGACCAATTTAAACTGAGCATGTTCTCAATTTCTCCCTGGTTACAACTTTTGTTAGCATATCTGCAGGATTCTGGATAGTGTGTATCTTTTCCAGCTTCAACTCTCCATCTTCCAATACTGACTGTATGAAATGGTACTTGAGATGTATGTTTTTAGTCCTGGAATGAAATGTTGAGTTATTTTCAAGATGAATAGCACTTTGGCTATCACTTTATAGTGTGCCCATATCATGCTTCTTACCCAATTCATCCATAAGCCTTTGTAACCAAATCATTTCTTTACTAGCCTCTGTAACAGCAACATAATCGGCTTCTGTTGTTGAAAGTGCAACAACACTTTGGATTTTTGAAACCCAACTGACAGCTATTCCACCTACAGTAAATACATATCTTGTAGTGCTCCTCTTGTTATCTCTGTCACCTTCCATATCTGCACCAACATATCCCTGTAGAGCAATGTTTGAACCACCAAAGCATAATGCTTGATTTGTGGTACCTCTCAAATATCTGAGAATCCATTTTACTGCCATCCAATGTTCTTTTCCTGGATTATTCATGTACCTGCTTACAACTCCAACTGCATGTGCAATATCAGGCCTTGTGCAGACCATTGCATACATTAAGCTTCCAACTGCTGATGCATATGGAAATTTAGACATATAATCCATGTCTTCTTGGGTCTTTGGGCACATCTCCTTACTAAGTTTGAAATGGCTAGCAAAAGGTGTACTAACCGGTTTTGCATTCTGCATATTAAATATTTTCAACACCTTCTCTATGTACTCATTCTGAGACAGTGTTAATTTGTGATTTTTCCTATCTCTAGTTATCCTCATACCAAGGATTTGTTTTGCAGCTCCCAAATCCTTCATTGCAAATGAATTTGCCAATTTTCTTTTGAGCACATTTATTTCTTGCATGTTAGACCCTGCAACAAGCATGTCATCTACATACAATAACAATATAATATAGTTTCCATCATTTTTCCTTTTTAGATAAACACAATGATCAGAGTGACATCTAGTATAACCTTGTTCAGACATAAACTTGTCAAATTTTAGATACCACTGCCTTGGAGCCTGTTTTAAGCCATACAAGCTCTTCTTTAACCTGCACACCAATTTTTATTTCCCTTTTACCTCATATCCTTCTGGTTGCTGCATGTATATCTCTTCCTCCAAATCTCCATGGAGAAATGTTGTCTTTACATCTAACTGCTCAAGATGTAAATCTTCCGCTGCTACAAGACTTAAAATAGTTCTGATTGAATTCATTTTAACAACAGGAGAAAATATTTCATCAAAATCAATACCTTTCTTCTGTGAAAACCCCTTCACCACAAGTCTAGCTTTGTACCTCTGTTTTCCTCCATCTTCTTCCTTCACCCTGTAAACCCATTTATTCTGCAATGTAGTTTTACCTGCAGGCAACCTGACTAAGTCCCAAGTCTGGTTATGCATTAAGGAGTCCATCTCTTCTTCCATGGCTAGCTCCCACTTCTTCCTGCTTTCAACCTGCATTGCTTCTTCATAACATTTAGGTTCACCAGAATCAGTCAACAATAAATAATATAATGAAGGAGAGTATCGTTCAGGGGGTCTACTTATCCTGGTAGATCTTCTAACACCACTTTCAGGTGTTTGAGGTGCATGTTGCTGTTGTGGTGGTTGTTGCTGCTATGGTTGTTGATTATTATTATTTTCAGGCACCTTTACTTTTTCAGTTATCTCATCAAGAACCATGTATTCCTTGCTTTCTTTTTCCTGTTTCTTTTCCTGCAACTAATTCTTATACAAGACCTTTTCATTGAATATTACATCTCTGCTCCTAATGATTTTGTGATTTTCATAATCATATAAGCGATAGCCAAAATCATTAACACCATATCCAATAAAGGTACATTTCTTTGATTTTGCCTCAAGATTTGTTCTATTTTCTTTATTAATATGGACAAAGGCCTCACAACAAAAAGGCTTTAAAAAAGAGTAGTTTACCTTTTTACCTGTCCATGCTTCCTCTGGAATACCACCATCCAAGGAACTTGAAGGCCCTCTGTTTATTAGATAAACAACAGTATCTACAGCATCTGCCCAAAATTGTAAAGGCAATCCTGCATGCTCCATGATTGTTTTGTTCATCCTTTCTGACACACCATTTTCTTGCGGTGTTCTTGGAACTGTATTCTCTCTACGAATTCCATGCTCTGAATAGTACCTATCAAACTCTTTGCTACAATATTCACCTCCATTGTCTGATCTGAGACACTTTAACTTCTTTCCTGTCTCAATCTCAACCAAAGCTTTCCATTTCTTGAAAGTCTCAAATACATCAGATTTATTTTGAATACAATAAATCCAAGTTTTTCTAGTTTCATCATCAATAAATGTAACATAATAGTGAGAGCCACCGAGATATGATACTTGAGCAGGTCCCCATACATCTGTATGCACAAGCTCCAATTTTTCACTCTTCTTTTCTTTCCCAACTCTGAGAAATCTGACTCTCTTTTGTTTTCCATAAATGCAATTCTCACAGAAATCCAAATCAACATTCTTCAAACCTGGAAACAAATTTCTTGAGTGAAGAATCTTCATCCCCTTCTCACTCATGTGTCCGAGCCTATGATGCCATAATGCTACATCTTCTCCTTTGGAATTTAAAGCATTAACAGAGTTAGAAATACCATTGCATAAATACAATGTACCAACCTTTTCGCCTTTTGCTATTACCAGGGCTCCTTTGGTGACCTTCCAAGTTTTATCCGTGAAAGTTGTCACACAACCTTCACTGCCTAACTGCCCTGTTGAAATCAGATTTTTCTTCAGATCTGGAACATGCCTTACCTCCTTTAGTAGCCATTGGTTTCCATTATGTTGTTTTACAAGAACTTTACCCATTCCAACAATTTTACAGGGTTTATCATCACCCAAACGAACTTGTCCAAAATCTCCTTGAACATAGTCATGAAAATATTTCTTATCAGGTGTGGCATGGAATGAAGCCCCTAAATCTACAACCCAAGAATCAGTAAAATTTTCGAAAGAAAGAATCAAAGCATCTTGTAACACATCACCTGTCACGTTTGCTTCATGATTGTTTTCTTATTGTGCATCTCCTTCTTTTCCCTTCCGAGATCTACAGTCTTTCTTTAGGTGTCCTTTCTTTCCACAATTCTAGCACACTATCCCTGATCTAGACATCGATCTGCCTTTCCTTGATTTAATGTGATATCCCGAGCTCTTTCCTCTTTCCATTCTTCTTCCCCTAGACTCTGCACTCAAAGCATTACCTGATGTCTCACCAGAGCTTTTCCGTCACATTTCCTCGCTAAGGATAGCACCAATAACATCACCAAACTTTATAGTATTAAATCCACGGACAGATTTACTAATGGCCATTACTAAACCATTCCAACTCTCTGGCAATAAGCACAAGAATAACAGAGCTCTAACTTCATCATCAAAGTTTACCCCTACAGAACTTAACTGACTGGTAACTGTATTAAATTCATTTAAATGGTCTACAACAGATCCACCTTCTGACATCTTCATATTAAATAGTCGTTTCATAAGAAATACCTTCTTTGAGGCCAAGGGTTTTTCATATAGTTTCGCCAACGTATGCATCAAACCCTCTGTTGTTGTTTCCTTCTAAATATTGAAGGTGACTAATGCCACAAGACATAATCGTATTGTTCCGAGTGCCTTTCTATCGAGAATGTTCCATTCCGCATCTGTCATGGTCACCGGCTTCTTTGTTTTTCCGCTCAATGGTAGGTATAGATCTTTCTAATACAGATAATCTTCCATCTGCATCTTCCACAGCGGGAAGTTTTGGCCATTAAATTTCTAGACCCTAAACTTACCATCGTCTGCCATTGCTCCCACTTGAACTAGGAACCTTTCTTTCCTGTGAGTTTATCAGCCAAATATACCTTCAGCTCTGATACCAGTTGTTAGAAAATTAAATATTATGGAGCAATGAAACACATAAAATATGCAGAAAATACAAGCATACAAAAAATCATAAAACCAGAGAGACACAGATATATGTGGTTCACCCAGTTTGGGCTACGTCCACCCCGAACAGCCAGTCCTTCCTTTCTATTATCCAGCAAAAATAAAGAGACAAAACCTACAGCAGATCCGCTGTAATAACCTCTATTCTCTCTCACAGTATCCCTCTCTGTTTCTCGCTCTAAGAATACAGATACAATGCACAACCGCAATACAATGCCCTCATAAAAGCGAGGGGTTGCCTTCTAGGGAAAAAAACCCTAATCCAAACATAACTTCTACCATCAGATCATTTTCCTAATGAACGGCACAGATTGACTAGAAATTATTATACTTTTACAAGGCAATTTTACATCTTTTTTTAGCTTTGGGGGCGCTGCCCCCGAAAACCCCTGCTAGGGGGGGGGGGCTCCAAAAAGCGCTGCCTCCCCCCCTGGACCCCCCATGACAGCGATTAATTACAGGCGGTGTTGCCTCCCCTTTTAAGGTACCGGGGTCCAATGCTGTGATACAAAGTAAACAAGATAATCAGGTTCCACACCCAACACCTTTTGTTGTCTATGCTTGCTCTCGCAACAACCACGACACCTGTCCTCTGCTCCTCCACAACCTTGACACCTTTAGGCCTACCGAGGTTGTATTCTACCACGTACTCGCTGCAACTCAAAATCTGTTGATTTTCAAAACAAGGGCCCCAACAATCCATGAAAAATATGTTGGTACTTGGATGGAAATCTTCATCGAGGAATTGTCTTCCAAGGCTATTCTTGTGAATGTTGCCAAATGAAGTCTACATGCATTTTAGATCTCATAGGTTCATTTTATTTTATTGTATAAAGTCGTGCTTCTTCCTCTTTGTAACCGAGGCCACTTCTATCATTGTAAGATCATTTATTGTTGATGAGCTCTTCCAATTCCCTTGAGCTACTGGCATAGTTTTGGATAGTTTTTCCCTTCTTCACTTCCTTACGCAACGATACTACTTCGACTTCTAATGCTTCCCTTTCTTGGCTTCTTTCTTCCAACTTCTTTTGAAGTGAATCTTCAATACATTTGTGTTTCTCAACTTCAATTATGAGACCTTGAACTTGTTCTTCAAGAGTATTGGAATGGATATTTTTAGCCTTGAGCTCTTTTATAAGCCTGATTGCCTCCTTAGAAAATTATTCTATGGTCAACCCTTCTTCTTTGTTGTTTGATACCTCTTGTTTATTTTCCTTGTAAATAAAAAATACTCTCTCATTGGATTCTTATTCTTTTTCACTGTCTTCATCGGATGATGATCTATCTTATTTAGAGAGAAAGTTGCTTTTGAATCCTTTATTTTTTCCTTTCTTGTTGAATTTCTTAAAGCCTTTCTTTCCTTCTGAGTTTCCATCACTTCTGGTTGGACATTTTGCTGCGAAATGCTGAACCTCACCACAGTCAAAACATATCAATGGAAGTTTACCTTCAAATTTTCCCTTACCAATTTTTAGTTTTACCGTAAGGTAAGCATATTCTCCATTTGCAAGACCTTCTTCACCATCTTCCTTTTCTTCACGCTTTCAGGTGTAGGTCTTTTCCTTTGAAGGTTGTTTGTCCTTATTTGTTTTTGTAGATGCAAAAAACACACTTTCTAGATGTGAAGACCCTCTTCTTCATCAAGTCTCATTTCATATGCTATGGTAACTCCATGTAATTCCTCTTTGCTGAGTTTTTCCAGATTTTCATTGTTTTCTAAGACCGACACCTTTGGATTGAATCTCCGTGGTAACATTCTAAGAATATTTCATATAATATTATTCTTGTCAATAGGCTCTCCCAATCCTTCCAGACTGTTGGTTATTTCATCAACGTCTTGGAAGTATGCAACAACGTTGCCATCTTCTTTCATTCTGAGTTGCTAAATGTTTTCTCTGTAAATTTGAAGCTTTTCTTCTTTGAATTTTGAGTCACCTGCATATATATTCTCAAGCTTTTCCCATACATTTTTGGTGGTTTTACAACCCAACACCCTATGAAAAGAAGATTCAATAAGTTCACTGATAATAATATTCTTTTATTTTGCATCATTTAACAAATTCTTCTTACCTTGTTCATCCCTGGTTGGTGTAAATCTATTATTTAACATTGTCCCATACTTTGTAACCTTGCGCCAAGAGATAGATCTCCATTATTCCTTTCCAGAGTGCATAATTATTCTCATTGAACAGAGGTACACCATTCTTGGTATTCTCCATGACATCCTTCTAGCTGTTAAACTGCTATTGAAGGAACCAAAGTCTGATACCAATTGTTGGAAATACTGGGGGGGTGAATCAATATTCCTTTAAATTAGTATTATTATTAATCTTTCACAGAATTAGTTAATCTTTAATTATTATCAGTGTTTGTGCAATGATAGCATTAAAAAAAACGAACACAAATGCACACATATTTTAAGGTGGAAACCCCCTCTAGGACAAAAACCACCTGAATATTTTTCTAATAATCCTTTAATATTCAACTCCAATTGAAAATAAATATCCAACTTCCTAGAATCTAGAAAATCATTCTTCTCCAGATCCCACTGGATGGAGGCTCCAATGCCCAATATTCTTTAGTAGTCAACTGAGCAGATGCCACAACACTCAATGAGCTACAACTAACCCTAGCAACACCATACCACCCTGAATTTTTCATAGGCTTGAAACTATAGGTGAATTCATGCACTAGCCCAGCACCAGCCTACCACCATATATAAGAATAAAATAAGAATGGACTCTCGTACCAGGGAAAATGGTCCACTTTACAATGATATAGAATGATGTAGAAGAATAAGACACACTAGACTCTAACCCCAACTATGACGCAAATACCTAATGATGAAACTAGACATCCCTACACTTCCTCTTCAATTCTTGGTAGATAAACACTTGCACAAATTTTACAATGATGCTTTTACAATGAATCAGTACAACTATACCTTTACAATGACTGTATGCAGTGCTACCCACGTGAAGAATTTTTGTGGTGAACTTCTTATTGTTATTATACACCATGATTGCTACTCTTGTCATGCTACCCTTTCTCACTCTTTAGAACATTAGATCATGTATTGAGTCTTGTCTTGATGAATATATAATACCTATAAAAATTCTTTAAGGAAATACCAATGACATGATAAAAGAAAAACTTACCTCATCCTGCAGAGCATATGTCAGTGCTAAAAAAAATAAAAAAAATTAGAATACAAAGAACCTAATGTAATTAAGAGATGAACATGCATATACAAAATACACTTACCTGGAGCTTACCTCTACTGTACCTTGCTTTTATTTTCTCCCCTAGAAATTCTGATCCTTTGTAGCGTTTGACAACACATGATCTATCTTTTTCTCTCCTTCTGGGAGCTTTATATTAAATATAGTGTATGTATGTTATTTAAAATCCCCAATATGTGATTTTGTGTCCTTTCATATTCCTATGCGTATTCTTTCAAATGCCATAGGTTTGACCCAATTTTGATTCTTCAAGACAAATTTATACCCAATCTCTCACAATGACGTAATTATGGATTGGTTTAGTAGAGATAACTTGTACGACATGTCATGTGTCACTGTTTCCTCATTCGGCTCTCACATTGATACAAAGAAAACTGCAGTATGTGAACTATCCACTAGTTTTTACATAAATCCAATCCGATACACAGAGAGAGATTTATGATGATTTTCCCAAGGTCACTTATTTGATATGAAGTTGAGGAGCCTGCAAAAATCATAACTTACACATATTATATCTTTGAAAATATTGCACATCAGCATCTAAAATTGTTCCAAGTGCTTCCATAGGATTTCAACTTCGACTCATAAAAATTTCAGCTTCTGAGCCTTCGTATAAACAAATTTATAGCGTGATGACCTCTTTCAAGTAGAGAAATCCCTACATGAGAAGGATATGAGGATTAAAATTTATATAAATTCTTAGGTTGAGAGGAAATTCAACAAGTGAACATCGGTGGGATTTTGGGAGCTTAAAAAATTATTAATTATTGACTTTTCAATGACCGCAACCAATTATTAGTGTCATGACATAACCCCATGGGTTTTTAGCTCACTAACTGGGGTTACTAACTTCAAACATTAATATCTCTCAAACCACGAAGAATTACGTGGAATTCCATATATCAAAAGAAACACCTCAACAATTAGAAACCATCAAAAATATCCCTGACTCAGAATATAGTAATTTGGAAGGTAAAATTTCCCATGCAAGTTTTGGGTAGCCCCTGTTGGTGCTTCGATTGACATCAATGAAAACCACTGATCAACATAAATATGACAATATTCAAATACAAAGGAGCTATCCATTCAATCCCTGAAATTAATGAACTATTTTGGGCAATATAGTTCTACAATACGTTGAGATTTGACATAAAAAAAGGATCTTAAGTCTTCAATCATGTTTTAATTTTTTGCAGCTCTTGCAAAAGGATTAAATATTTATTTATGAATGAATAATTTAGTAGGTTTAATGGTTAATTCAATCGGTATTACATATATATCATGATCTGAGGTTGATTGAGTGGAGTTGGAAGGTTGATGATTAGCCTTGCCAATGGAAGGATTCAAGTTACCATAATCCTTATTGCTACTAGTACATTGTCATTATATTTGGTAGAAGATAACATCTTTACATGGGAAGGAGAAGATTGATCTTGTCCAACAATATTTGTCTCCTAGGGATATGTTAATATGGTAGGCAGGTGAGATGATGACTTTAGGAATTGATTAACTTATGCTCGATGCGAACAATCAATAGTACAATGTTTCACATTACAGATAAGTAAAGGTTAACGAGGCTTACGTTTTTCATAAGGATACTGATTATTTAGTTTTACCTACGATAAATTATCTTTTTTGTTCTTTCCTTTACCTTTTTTATTACTTCTAGGTTTATAATACTTGTCTTTTGTAGATTGAATGACATTAATATCGGAAGTAACTGCAGGAGTAACACAAGATGGTTTTTGAGTAGTCATAATAGGAGATGAACCAGATATTTTACTTGTTGTCTGTTGACTAGAAGAACCAATAACACCATTAGTGGCATGTGATTCCTTAGTGGGAGTAGGTAGAAGAGTATTGGATGGTATCAGAGCATTAGGTATCTTGTCGTAGAGTGTGCACTACTGAGTATATACTAAATCAATATACTAGACATAGGAAACGACTTTCTCTTCATTGAAAAATCCACCCTTGGAAACATCTAGATTTATAGGATGCAGTAATAATTTAGTGAACCATTTCTCTAGTAACTTCTCAGGGATATAAGTTTTGACCAATCATCAAAAAAATTTCCTCTCATGTATATAATCATAAATATGAGTAGAGTTAGACTGATTTAAGGAGTTCAGAAACTCAATCACCATTTCATAGAGAATGGGTAGCTAGAAATGGGTTAAAAGGGTTGTTTCCAATGCACTAAAGATGTTATATGAAGCTCTAGGTACCTCGACATACCAATTTTCTACTGGACTGGTAAGAGTTATTTGGAAGTGTTTCAAATGAATAGAGCCATCATTTAAGTTGTTAGATGAACACAATAAATGATACATCAAATATGATTCAATGGATCTTTAGTAGGATTTCCATTGGATTTGCGAATTTCACTCAGTAACTTGGGTGGAATAAGTAGCCAACAAGGATAATGTTGGATTAGATAATTGGTGAGTGAATTTAAATCTAGTAATTCTAATGTTGCTATAAAAGGAAACAGTCAGTTGAAGCATATTTGGGGTTGCTGATAACCTTGGGATGAAATGTTAACTGTTGGTGCAATATATGTAGGATAGGATGGGACAGGTTAGGAAACTGGTATTTGCATCCCACCTTGATACAATTTTTTTGGTAATTAGGATAAATGATACCAGATTATAGAGCTCCAAGATTGTTTCGATAGTTTTTATAGCCTTGATATTGTGGAGAATTTGTACATTAGAAATATTTTCCTGGATAAGGTTGTTGTATTGTTGTTGTCTGACCAATAGGAGCTTGGGGTATTCCCTATAAAGGTTACCTTGACATGATTTGTGTCATCCCTGGACTAGGTTGATTAATTTTATTCCGTGGCACGCTATAAATAGGATGAGTCACTTGCACCTCTGGAATGAGTTTACCAAGTGGATTAGATGTAGGTTGTGATGGAACCTAGATAGGTTGAGTGGATGGGATTTTAGAATATCCTTGTACTAATGAAATGGCCTAAATACGTTTCCTGATTTGTAATGTCACTTGGGAATGCTGAATAATTGGGACAGGTTAGAAAGTAGGAACTTGCAATGATAGTCTAAGCCATTTGGCATGTTGGAACTTGATTGACACCCATACCAGATTGAAGAGAAGTAGTATTCCAAGCGGTAGAAGCCATTCCTAGAAATGGAGGACCCGTAGGAAGAGTAATTGTATATGGGGGAGCACCAAAATGTGACAGTTGGTTTTCTTATGGGATTATCCTAACAACAAGTTTTCCCCTAGCTTGAGGATAATAAGGAAGAGGAGTAAACTAGCCCTTAGCAAGAGGATATCCGTGATAATCTAGAGCTGATTGCTACTGTTCTCATTTCCCACTATACTATTTTTCTAAAGGAATTTGAGGTGAGACAGGTTTTTGGATGCTTGAAAAAGATATACTATATAATATAAAAGAATATGGATGTGAATCAGAGGTCCATGGACTAGTCGGCACACCAAAACAATTCCCAAACAATGACTGATATCTAGGTGGTATAGATGGACCACCATATAGGTGTGTTTCAAGTGAAGTAGTAAACATAGAAGTTGTTTCCACTTAATTCTACTCACTCATTATGCTAGATATGAGTTGAGTAATTGTAGCCAACTCAGTCATGGTTGAACTACTCAAAGGGATATGCAAGTGTGGAGGATTTACAAGTGAATTGTAACAAGGTGTTCTATAAAAAGGAGCTCGAATTTGAGTATCAGGTGTAACAAAATGAGGATCTTGCTAAAGAAGAAGGCCTCTAACATGTGTAGGAGTGTCATTTCACTATTCTTCAGTAATATCCTTAATATTTATTAATGAGTATAACATAATTTTTCCTTCATGGATGGATTAAGATGAAGTTAATGAGTAAGACAAAGGTAAAGAAATAGGGTTAGAAATGTCTAAAGTTACTGGAGCATAAGTTTTTGGTTCTTCAGGTTGAATCATATAAGGTTGTAAATTCTTCGAGTCTACAAAATAAGTTTCAATGACTTTAGCCTTTAATTTTTCAGTTTTTTTGGTTTAAATTTCACCAGTCGCTAAAGATGTGACTTCAGGTTCAATACTAAGAGGATGTGATGACCCTGGTTGATTAATTTCGGATATGATTCTAAAGGGAGTAACTTATGATGTATCAACTTTGGTATTTTGTGTCTTCTTTTTCTTTAGACAATCAGGTGTTGACTCAAGAGGTAGAGGAGGAAATATTTTCATTCTACATGATTGGCGAGGGTGTTGTTCGACATTTCTAGATTAATTTTAGAAATTAAAAACAAAACAATAAAACAAATTGGTAACTAGGAAAATAAGGATTACTAAGTCATTGTGAACTATTAAATACATTTTCTAGCATGTGCATGAAATATTCCTAAATGTTGTGTTTGTTGTATCACAAATAACAAGGTGGCTGACTGGATTACCTATGGAAGGATAGAAACCAATAGGGGACTTCCAAAATACACTTGGAGGTATGTGGGAGCATAATCTGTAGAATATTTATCTAATGTGTCTTGTCCAATAGGAATTATTCTGATATCATTTTCATATGTGGAGTGCCATCTGATATACCTAAGGGTACATGGAGAACGATTCGATATACTTACATAAATGGAATACTAACTATGCGCATAATTTAACGCAAAAAATTGATGACAGCTCCAATGTTTAACAACATCAGAGAAATTATTTAGTTGATGCCTCTATGTGTGTCATTAATATTCCAAATTCTCATTAGGTTAATTGTATAAATTTTAAAGTTTATCTTCAATTAAGTTTCAATTTCAAGGCTTGCGGTATGAATTCGCCTGAATTCCCTATGATGCAACTAGCATGATAATAATAACTCTTTCGCTTTTCAAATAATATATATATACAAGAAGGAAGAGACAAAAAAAAGGTATAAATCAATGAGGAAATACACAAAAAACTTCCTAATGAGATCTTTCAATGCAAGTTCTCCAATTTAATTAAAAACCCTATATGTAATGCAAGTAATGAAATTTTTACTTTTATTTTCTTTTGAATTTTAAAATGTAATGAAAATTAAATACAACTAGATCATTGATCAAATAATTCACACAAAGTGGGATTGTAATATGAAAATTCCTTTTATCCAAACAACAATCAACCTAAGTTTTCACAAAACCTAATTGATAAGAAGAAAAGAAAAAATCTCATCAAAGGAAATCAAACTCAAATGTAAACACAATGATGGATTTATAGAGACACATACAATTTCGAAGGCTTAAGATGAAATCAAAAATCAAATTAATGCATATAGATGCAATTTTTTGCACCCTACAAGACCTTTGCATGTTCATAATGTGCACCAGTCTAAACCATCACACTTACAGAGAGGAGAGACTGCACTAGGTCTCTATGTATCAGAATAGACAGTGTGTTGGGGCTAATGTTTCTCAAAAGACGACAAAAAAACCCTAACAATGTCAAAATTAGCTTTTCTTAAGGATAATTATTCTCAGAACAAGTCAATTCAGCTTGCCTTAAAAGGTCAAAAATGACTAGGCCAAGGAAAATACTAAAGGGAAATCTCGTTCCCAATTGGAGTCACTAGGTTGTAATGTGGAATATTCTCTTCTGTGGATAAAAGGGAACTCCCTAGATCTACTAGCTTTATCTAGAAAAAATTGGGACAAAAAGATCTATGTTTTCCTTAGAGAAATTAGAATACAAAACAAAGAGATACATAGAATTTATATTAAGCCCTCCTCTTCTCCTCTCTTATAAGCTCCAAATCTAGCTCCAAGTGTTATAAATGGAACTTGAAAAATAGCTATAACAACTAAGAGAACTACAATATCCATGTAGCAAAAATTAATGTCTCTAGTGAATGAATGAAATGGCATTGCAAAGAATAAGAATCAACATGACACAAGTATAGGAAAACATAGTGGCTTTTTTATTAATAAATTAATGAGAGAGTTAAAACAATTTATGCTTGACTTTGTAGATGTCTCCCCAATTATCTTGTATTTCCTTTCCAAAAAGGAAACCTTCAACCTCAACCCTAATGCATCAATGGATAATGATTTCTTGAGCGTGAAATAAAAATATGAGGGCACTAGTAATCTCAAAAATCCAACCTAGACTCTATGGGAGGGAGTAGATTTATAGGGTAAATGGGGTAGTTTAGGATTTACCAATATTGGAATTATATCCACATATGAAGGAGGATAAGCTCTAGGGATAAGAGATAATACCTCTAGGATAGGAGTTCGAGATCTCAATCAATATTAAACGGTTAAAACTACCGTAGAAACTTTTGGAAATAGAAGATTCATATTTATTTCCTTAAATATAGAACCATCAAATTTGTAAAAAAGAGCAACCTGTAATCATCATTTTAGGTGATCAATTATGCAACTTGCAACCATGGTAGGTGGACTGAAGTGTAGGGTGTGTTTCAGTGAAAAAAATAGTTTTTGAGTTCATTAACCCAAAAAATCAAACTTTTTTTAGTAGTAATGCTTGAGGGTTTCGAAAGGGATAATGAAAAGGTGTTAAGGATGTTGATTGATATGAATTTTAGGCCATTTGATGGGATGTGACAACATGAATTATAACCACTACAATTCTCTATTATAGCTTAAAAATAGTGCAAATGAAGTGGGAGGGCAGTTGGAATTGCGTACGAAATATGATTGTGTAAACTGGACTACTATAGGAAGAAATATGTGGAGGAGTCTAGATGTTTAGTGATCTACCGATAGAGATAGTGATATTTTATCCTCGAGATGAATAGAGGTGGGATCTAGTGGTGTTTTTTTAAGTGTAATGACGTTGTGATGTGTTGTTGGAAAGTAGACAAGGATCATGTGAAGAAAAAAAGGGGATCCAAAATGCTAGTTCTGTACATTGATAATTTTTCCTGTTGAAAAAAAGACAATGAAGATATAAAACACTAGTGGGGCCAAGAACTGGTGTCATGAAGGAATTTCCCAAGAATCTCGAGATTTCCAACATAACATGAAAATATGAAGCATTTTGATTATAATTTTCTCATAATTTGGCATAAAAATAAATGGCACTACACCTGCTTGGTCTATTGATAGGTGGTGATCGATATCCCATGTGGCTAGTCACCAAAGTTCTCATGTGCGAGGTTTTGAAGATATTCCCGGGCTTTGAACACTAACAACTAGTGAAGGAAAACGGGTTGGCATTAAGCCATTGGAATATGAACATTTTTCAAAAGCATAAGAGTAACGAGAACAATTTAAACTAGTTTTGATTTCAAGTTAAGGTTGTTAGTATAGTGCACAATATTACACATAATATGAAAGCCTCGACTATGTTCTAGTATTTTTTAGGGATTGTCAACATGAAGGTAACAATGGATGCATCAATCATGGTTCTAAGCCCTCAATCGATAGGTGAGTGTCCAATGGGAAATATATAAATGATTATGCTTCCTTTCCATTCACTTTTTTATCACATTTTGATATGCCTTTAAGGATCTGTACAAAAGGTTGAAATCATTATAGAGATAGATTGAGTTCATTGGTATTAAAGATAAATATAATTTTATCATAAAAATTAGGTAACATATTTGATCGCAAAAGCATTTAAAAATTATTTATATATTGTCATTCTAATGTATATGCTAATTATTGTAGGTTTCAATGACTTTTGAGATAATTATTCACTAGTTTACTTTATCAAGAACCAAACTTTTGAAACAATGAAGATTTTCTTTCTTATAGACATGGAACTAAATCAAAGAGTAGTATGTGGATTTGTGCATTATAGGATCTAACCCAATAACATCCAATGTAATATGGACCAGTATAGATCCATCTTAACCACGATCAACTTTCATTATATGTAGGCACCTTTCAAGAGTGAAAAAATTGAAAGGAGATGTACAGATCTACAGATTTAATCCCTTATAGTTTTTGATAAATATGTGATTTAGATGGATCTATAGTGGTTTTCTTTCTCTCTCTATATATAGATCATTTGTGATTTTTCGTTGTTTAAATTGTACTTTTCAATAATTTATTATTATTGTTAATATTTTATATTAACAATTGACTTTACAGATTTCTCTCTTCAAAAGCAACAATTTTTTTCCTTTAATCACTTTTTCTTTTTAAGTATTTGAATACTTTACTAAGGTCACACACACACACACACACACGCACACAAATAATTAGTATTGAAATAGATTAGTTAAGATGGATATTCAAACAATTTATTTATGTTTTATATTCAAAACATATACATATATATTAATTTGTATTTACTTAGTATCTCTATAAAGTTATATAAAAGTATCTTATTTAACAAACATGGATATATTTTATTTATAACTCCAAAATTGAAAATGAAATATTTTTACCACATTTTTTTTACTAGATTGTGATATTAACAATCAACCAATTGGCACAATTAGAATGAGTTTATTGATAATTTACAAGACTTTAATTAAAATTAAGTAAATATGTATAGTCATTTAGGTTTTGGCATTTTTTTATTTCAAATATTTTTTAAGGGACACTTGTCAACTCCAAATTGAGCAAATACGTAATTACACATTTCCCTCATAATGAGAGCCTCTCATATCAATAAGTGGCCTATTATTTAGCATTCGTCATATTCATATATAGTTAAGGTAAGATTGTTGGCATCCCTCAATTCTTAATCAATATTATGGCTTTGGATCCTCTAGAATATTGTTGGGAGTCTAACAAAAGATTAAGCCCCACTTGCGTAATAGGGATTAATGTGGCATTGAATCAATTCCAGGGTGTTTAATAGGATATGTCAACTTGTACGGGCATAACTTCTATATGTGAACTATCATTGAGGTCATTTTCTTAGAGATGCAATTCTTTAGTATGTAGAACAAATTTCAGGAGTTAATATCCACCGTTGGAAATTCCTTATTAGAAAAAGTGTGATTATATTCCTAAAATAAAATTTTAATGGTTTTAATCATAAATCACAAAACTAGGAAAAACTCTAAAATGGACTTTGCAAACCAATTCCTTCAATTTTTTCACTTAAAATTTATATCATAAATAGCAAATGTAAACCATCCCCTCCTTCAGATTCCTTCATAGTCGATTGTAGCTACTAGCATGCATTTAAATAGCCAATATTGACCACATTGTCACTAAAAATTCTAATCTCTAATTTAAATTCTTTATATATAATAAATAAAACTTTGAACTTTATTACTTCCGGAATTAGTTGATTTAATGTGTGAGTCTTGAATTCTTGTAATAATAATAGCTTGGAATCAAGTGACATAGAGCCATGATGTGTTGTTTTGAATCTAAGATGGTTGTATCCTCTTATCCTCTCCTCTCTTTCACATGTAAATCCACATACTTCCCATTGTGGTTGTATACTATCTTGCCATTCATCCTTAACAACTTATAATTTATTTCCTATATTTTAAAATGCTATAAATTTTACAATTTTCATTACCAAAAACTAATAAAAAGCGTAATGCATATTTTAAAAATATTAACTTATATAAATTTTGTATATATTTTTAAAGACCTATACATTCAACTATTTTCATTACCATAAATTAATAAAAGATGTAAGACTATTTTCATAATTTAACCATATACATTTTAAATAGATATATGTGACATTCACAAGAGTGAGAGGAGTAATTTTCGATCTTGCGAGAAAAATGATATCTACTTTTCCATAGGGATTAGGACAAGTTATTGTAACTCGGAAAAATATTTCTCACCATGTAAGGGATTTTGATTTCAAAGGAGGACATGATCAACTTGTTCAAAATTGTTGGAGATTCATTGCCAGCATAAAAGCGATGAATGCTTTTTGATGCTGAATGGAAGTAACTTGACAAGAATTATAATTCGGATTCAAAAGGATTCCAATTTCCTTTCAAAACCATCCTATTTCCATATCGAAAGACACCTCAACTACGTGGTAGATAAGTGGGCCAACATAGCATCAGACCTTAAGATTGTAATACTATTGAAAAGTTTGGGTAAAACTACATATGATATTCCATAGGTCCAAGTTTAGATTCATGGTTTCACATTTCCTTTACTATAACATAACGGAACAGATAGTTCATCATTCCATGTGAGTTAATTTATAATATATAATGGTCCTATGTAGTACCTTAAGCATGTATCAAGTGAATTTGGTTGTGGATATTGAAGGATCCAATTATATTATATTTTTTTCCAATGGGGTAATAGATCATGTATGTGTTAGAATTTGGAAGTAGCACATCTTAGTTCTAGTAGGGATAAAAACATTTCTATGCTTGGTAATTATATTGTAACTCCCATATACATTTTATATGAAATATTAGGGCTCAACCACATCTATAAAGATTTGTGGGAAGAAGAAATTTCTAGCTTCCGGGGAATAATACAAACGTATATAGTGTATCCCTGCATTTGATGATTCTTCATTGTGCATTACCTTTCATAAACATATATTTTGTCATTTCGGGGTAGGAACATCCCTCGATTGCTTCGATAAACATTAAGTGAAGCATTCTGGCCATATTATACTACCTCCTTCACTTCTCTTAGTCACTTATTTAAATTTGTGGCATCATATTAATTTTCAACCCTTATTGTTTTTCCATCCCTTATTGTGTATCTTCTTAATCCTAAAATCAATAGGAAAAAATCGGGGAGGGCTACCAAAAAAATCCTGTGGGAAAATGAAAATAATGAGACACGGGTTCATATTGAGGCTTCTCTAGTTTATGGTGAGTGTTATGATTTCTTGTATTCAAATAGTTGTGTCTATCCTTAATTCAGTTGTAATTGGAATTCATCCTTAGGTTCAACAACTACAAAAATTTTTAATGAAATTTCATAGAAGTATATAATTTGTAGCCCTTAACTTTGTTCAAGTTATTTCCTTCCTCTATAGACTCCAAAATCATTTTCTATTTAGAATCCATAATTAAAAGGGTTTCACCGTTAGGGATCGAGGTCATATTTATTTGATAGAAAATCATCTGAAATGGAGAAAAATGATATCAATTAATCGAAAAGAATCTTGAGAAGCTTCAAAAATATAATAAATTATAATAAGAACATTGTTTTTTGGGCCTAATCTAAGATAAATTAATTGGAGCACCATTCTATCATGTAGTATATTGACATTATGAATTTGTTGATTCATTAGAATCAAATGATTCATTTAATGGAAGTTGATAACTAGATTAGAAATTTGACATTGAATCTTCAGAATGAAAACGAGAGTGACGAGAGTATCAAATATGAGTTTTTTTTATTATCCCCTAATTTAAGTTTTATTAATTACACTTGTTTGCAATCCCATGGGTTGGATTGGATTTAATAAAATATCATCTGCATCAACTTGTGTATGTATAATGAGAAAATCGATTCTTCGATTTGTACGTATAAGGAGCATGAAAGGAAGTGAAAATGGAGGAAGCTATAAAGAGTTAAAAATTTGGTAGGACACCAACGCCAGAAGAGAAATAAGGTTGAGAGTTGCAGTGATTTGACACAATGTTGGAAATGACAAATTAGTGAATTCAATGGCTTATGAGTATTTTTTCTTGATGCGCTAAGTTTTATCCATGGACATTTCAATGGTGTCCATTGTGTCTAGGATTTGTATCTTTGTTGAATTATTATTATCATTGTTTAGAGTGGGTTTTATCATCCTTGGGTTCCCACTATAAAATAGTTTTTTTCTATTATGATTTGTTAGTTTTTTCACTTTTTATCTATAGTTTTCCATAACCCGTACATATTAAATGTAAATTAAGTTCATAAATATTATAAACGTAATAAAATAGAGTAAATAGAAAAGTAATATGAGATATGAAAAATATGCCCTTCTATTATGATAAATATTCGAGGTGTTAGCAACATCGTTTGGATCCAATTTGAGGAAACTTTTTCGATCTAGCTTTGGATATTCACTGAAGATGGCATGGGAATTTGTAAAAGCTGAAGTTTGGTGGATATGTTGGGCCTTTATTTTGAGGCCTTTACTACTATTTCAAATGTTATTTTCCCCCTCTACTCCCTCTTATATTCTATTATCATGTCCCTTTTTTCATAATCACTCGCACTATGTTCATCACATGTTGATGAGGTATGATGTTGTTAAGTTTAATGATTTCCCTTATTTTTAATGCATTATTTGAGGTAGAGCTTTACTTTATAATTTGAATACCAAATCTTGTAACCCTAGAAAATTTCTAATAACTCAAATTATTAGTTGTCATATATAGGCACCCCTACGATGAAATATTCCAGATGGTTTTCATTGCTAGGTGGCTCAAGATGGATAAATGTTGGTTCAATTACTCCTAGGTTAGACAATGAAGAAATAAACTCATGGTTAATTCTATATTCAAATGCATGGTGCTAATGCATACAACACAACAAAAAATGGAATAGTTAATTGATTTTGAGGTTTTGGTAAGTGGCATGGATATTTTCATGCATGACATGTCATGAAAATATTGCATGCCAACATATCAATAGTTATTGATGTTAGAAAGAGAATATCAAAACAATTACAATTGTAAATATATTCTAGAATGTGACTGTTCCTAAAACTTGGGAGTTTGTTTGGGTCAAGTTGGTTGAGATATTTACTCAATCAAAGTGATTGAGTGTGCAATATAGATGCATTATCTTGAGACATACTATTCATGTATTAATATTGTATCATTCCCATTATTTTGTAGAGAGTGTGTGTGAGAAAATATACATTAATGCTTTGTGCCTTTTCTGCCATATCTTTGGTGCCTTTGTCTCAAGATCTAGATTATCATTAGTTTTTAATAAATTGGTATCAGAGCATGGGTGCGATCTATTGTGCGCAAGGAACATTATTGAAACAAGTTAAAAGGGAAAGCTCCACCTCAAATTTTCTATTTTTTGTGGGGATATTTTCATTGCCAAATCTATTTTTTATCGTGGTGAGGAGGGCCATTTTTATGCAAGGGTGTATGACACAACAAGGGTAACACACTGTGATCCATGAGAAGAAAAATGTCGACCCTTTGCATGGACATACTATGGAAAGCATCATACATCGACGTGTCATGCCCTCTGGAATACTGAGCACCTTGGACAATCTCAGCCTCTTCACAATCCTCTCCCATGATGTTGGTGGTGCTTGTTTTTGTGTTTTGTGGATCTGACTGCTCGAGTTGTGACATGCTGTTGTAGCTTTACATATAGTAGAATACATTTCAAATACATGTTTGGAAACACGATGTTTGGTAGTGACATTCTCTACATATTGTGTTGAATTTCAGGCACTTAGTTAGAGTTAACTCTGCATTTACCCTCATGTTGTTAAGACGTTGAGTTCTTGTATTCCCTTATTAGTTCTAAGCAAATTAAATTCCATAGCATGTAAATGTCGACTTCCAATGCTTCATGACATATAATTATTTTCTCACTTGGAGGACATATCAGCTGAAAGTGAGAGGCATACATAGCCTTCAAACTTACTAGCATAATTCTATTGGAATTAAGAAAGAAAATTGGAACCTTGAAGGGTTGTGAAATGTAAATTGCCTTATCGTGTATGTTAAATTCAAGAATGAGGTATTTCAATTTAGGCATATTGCAACAACTTCCTGCGTATTTCAATGGATTATAATTATTTTTGAGCCCTGTGAATACATTATTTGTTGTGGTCAGCTGGCATATTTCAACTGCTAAAGAAAAAAAGAAAAGGGAAATTGTCACTGTGGTGAATTTTTTGTTTTTATTTCTTCTTGTATAGTTGGGTCAAAAGATGGAGAAGCTGGTGTGGCTATTGGGATTATAATTTGGTGTAGCCTCAAAATACAAGAGGATCAACATTTGGTCTATGTTTTTTCCAGTTATATTTTGGATAAATCGATATTGTGCAAAGGTCAACGATGCCATGAGATGGAGTTTTTGTAGCTGAAACAAACTAAGTCTACCATAGTGTGGACTTGTGCATAAGAGTTTCTCCCACTAATCAGAAGCTGCAGTCCTTTAACCGGATCAAGACCGACGAACATGACCATGAGCAAATCTTTATGGATTTGAATTTAATCATTGTAGATTTTTAGGATTGTCGATCGCATTCCTTAGATCAGCCGAATGAGATTTGAGATTTTCACCTCATCTATGCCATCTAATTATTGAGGTAATGAATTTTGTGTCTCTGCCATTATGGAAAATTTTAGGGCTAATATTGGTAGTTGGCTGATTTGCAATGTTTTTTTCTATAAAAAAATCCCCAATTTCCATTTTTTCTAAAAATATTTTTCCCACATTTTATAGTATAATATTATTTTACCTTAAAAATTAGCAAACTTCTATATAAAATAATATAAATCATTACAAACATAAATATTTTTACTAAAATATTTTCAAACATTTTACAATCTTCATATTAGGGATTCATATTAGGGACTGGTAAGATTCGTCAAAATTTCTAAATTTTAAGATCAACTTCCATGGTTAAAAAACTCCTTGTTTCCCCAAGATAGATTATTGAGACATGTTGTTGCGATAATTAAGTCTCTATAGACACAGAGAAGGAGCTACACAGTGAAAGTAGTCGTTTTCACCTCAGATCTATGCGATTTCATCACTAGGGACATTTTATTGTTTCCATCTATTGTTTTCAACTCAGATCCGTGCATAGGAGTTACCTGAGTTTTCATTGCTTCGATATGTTGTTATTTGAATTTTTATAATTAAATAAGAGGAATGAATATTAAAATTATTTTGGGGCACCTGCAAAAATCATGTTTGTTCAAAAGGTTCCTACTGGTAATACCACAAAGGAACCAACGATGCGTGGTGCAATTGGCTAGATAGGCGAACATATACCTTTAGTACTCCCTCATATGGTATGGTAAATATAATGGTGTTCCCGCTCGGGGACAGTGACTGTTACACTAACTTGAATAACTCCAAATATGGGCAACGTCCTTAATATACTACTACTAATTGGATGCATTCATTTTCCGAACTCCACAATTCTTTTAAATGGTGGCATTGCAAATAAGGTATTTTTTCTCTTTTTGAAATCCAGTTATGTGAATAACTCCAAATATGGGCAATGTCCTTAATATACTACTACTAATTCGATGCATTCATTTTCCGAAGTCCACAATTCTTTTAAATGGTGGCATTGCAAATAAGGTATTTTTTCGCTTTTTGAAATCCAGTTATGTCGGTACTGACAACGATTTTGTTGTTGCTTCTGATTTCACATAAATTTACATCTTCAACTACTTGTGCTGAAAACCAATGAATAAAGCCACCTTCTGCATTTCAACTGGTTTCTTGCCTTTGGGTTCATACTTTCCTCAGGTTATCTTTCTCCTAGCTATCTTTCGCTGTGTTGATAGAAAGTTTGAAGAGTTTTTCAAGCTATACACTTTGAAGAGTGAGGTATGCAATGTTTCTTTCATTGTGTAATACCTTGCATTCTATGTCCTTACTTTCACCTCAAACAACAATAGCCATAACAATTGTTTCTAAAACATCTGGCAGTGTGGAAGTAACATTGGTATCGCAATGTGCAAGTGCCCGGTCGAGCGTTGCATCACAATGTGCATATAGATGAATTATGTAAATCCTTTTTATGGAAAACAATAGAGCACATAATGGGTATCCGTCTTAAATAGAGACAATTATCATCCTTTAACTGTAAATCAAGTAGAAAAGAGCGTCTGGATGAAGATAATGATACTGACACAACGAAAAAAGAGGTGGCCACCATCGAATGAATATCATATATTGAGATGAGACAACAGAGTTATTTTCTACATCTATAGAGAGGTATCTCAGAAGATTTGGTGTACATGTATATAACACATTTCCATTTCTGAATATACCATATTCCTATAGTTGGAGGACTTGGTGATGATCCTTTGGCAGCTTCAAGTGGACAAGTAATTATTGGAACAAAAACAAAACATCAGGTAGCATTTTATTACTTTTAAGACATTAAAGGGTGAGTTGTATTATAATGTGCTTGAAAAGTTTGAATTTACTTTTGTAAAAAGCATACATTATTTATATTTTTAGAGATAATATGTTAATGAGTTTTTATGGAGGGATAAGAGTGTATTTTGTATCTGGAGTGATAAGTGATTTTTGAATTTTGGAGTGATAAGTTTAAAATTAGAGCGGTTTGAAAAGTAATTTTTATCAAATTTAAGACTAGGTTGGAATTGAAACTATTTGTAAGAATCTGAGTCAAGTTCAAAACTATTAAGTCAAATTGTTAGCTGGTTGTAGAATTCATTTGTCATCATTTCATTTAAAAAAATATTTAGGGTGCATTTTCGGTAGTATCTAACACGCTCATCGTATTGAAGAAAAATTCAAGTGAGGGTAGTAATCAAGCGAAAGTGGTAAAGATGAAAATGGGCAGAGGAAAATTTCTTCAAAGTGAAAAAATGCAAGTCAAAGAATTGCAAGAATGCAATCATGAATTAGACAACAAAATTGAAGTGCTTGAGTGGAAATTAAAGAAAAATCAAAACTAATCAATTAAATGGCAAGCACATTACAACTAAAAAAAAAAATCAAACTGAGCTACATATGAAAGAAAAACTCATTAATGCACTCGAGATAAAATTGAGTGAAAAAAATATCTACTTGATGCACGTTGTACAAAAAATATAGATGTAGTGTGTGACACAAACGACCTCATCCAAACAAAAAATGCAAGTTGTGACACAGATTACTTCATTCGACATGTTCATGAAAGTTTTGACACAAATGATCTAATCCACCAGATTGATGTAAGTTGTGACCCAGATGATCTCACCTACCAAGTTGTGTTACTAAATGGTGCAACTAGTAGTATTGAAGATCTAATTGAAAATTTTGATGCAAAATATGATACAAATGAATTGTTAATAGAGATGATTGATGCTCAGTGTGATAGAGATGACTTAATGAATCCAACATAGAATATCAACAACAATAGTAGTGTGCATAAAGACAAGAAAATGGTTTTTCCAAGAAGGTGATCACACCTTGGGATGAAGTTTCTTTCAACAAAGGTTACATGGCTTGGGATACAAAAAATAAAACATTTTTAATGTTCCATATTTCTCAAAACTAGTTCAATTTGTAAGTGTGGGTTTTCTAGAAAATGCTCAAAATCTTATTAAGTGTAACCATTGAAAGAGAAATGGTCATATGGAGAGTAAATGTTTCAACCTCCAGCCTTGTATTTATTGTGGGAAGACAAATCATCTATTATAGAAATGACGAATGAGGACTAAAGTGAAATTTAATTATGGCTAGATAAACCCTTAGTGATGGAATCTAGAAATCAAGAATTTGCATAAGTCCTACAATTTACTCAAGGCAAAGGTAAAGATAAATTTTCCTGAAAGAGAAACTCTCCTACACCTTAAGTGTGGAGTTCAAAAATAAAATGCAGATGATTGTCTCTCTTTTCAGTTAACAAAGTGGGGAAATGATAATTGAATTGAAGATGGTTGGCAGGCTAAAATTTTTGACAACATCAACAAATCATTCAGTGGGATTCCTTAAAGCATTGAGTGGGCATCATAAAAATTTCCATTGGGAAAGCGATTAGAAATGTCAACTTCAACAAATATGCTAGTGGGTGTCATAAAAAAAAAATTGTGGACAAGCAATTGGGAATACAAACTTCACAAAATATGTTAGTGGACGTCATAAAAATTTTGTGAGTTAACAAGCAATTGGGATGTTGATTGAGATTATTTTTGGACATTTTTTTGTTCACTTAGATGGTCATTGGACCAGGCAAAGGACATATGGATCCTTTCGCATTGCAGCTTGACATTTGATGGTGTTGTAAAGAAACTTTCTTTGATGGATCAGCCATGTAGTTGATTCATGTTTCTTGGTTTGCTCTCTTCATATTGGAGTTTTCGAAATCCTTTTTTTGGTGGTTTTTCAAGAAATTCTTCATTGAGGGTCAACTCAACATTTCAAGCATGAGGACTTGGAGTTGGTACTAGGTTTTTATTTTGGACTTATCATTGAGGATCAGAATGTTAGCCCGAATCTTACATAAAAACAAGCATTAAGTCTAAAATATTCAAAATAATTATAATTGTAAATCTATTCTAAAATGTGATTGTTCCTCAAAATTGAGAGTTTGCTTAGGTCTAGTTGGTTGAGAGATTCTCTCAAACTAGTTAAGCTCCTAGATTAGTGTATAGTTGAGATATTTACTCAACCAAAGTGATTGAGTGTCCAAGATAGACATACTATCTTGAGACATACTCTTGATGTATTAATATTGTATCATTCTCATTATTTTGTAGAGAGTGTGTGTGAGACAATATACATTAAGGCTTCAGGGATTTTCTACCTTGTGTCTGGCATCTCTTTCTCATTATCTAGTTTATCATTAGTTTTTAATATTCATTATGTTTTTGGGTTGTAAACATTTAACAATTTTGTGTGTCCTCAAGAGCTATTCATGGCTCAATACACCTTCCCATATACTCTATACCCTCAATAAATGTTAAAGGTTGAAGGTCAATGTCTGTAATATTAAAGAAATTTTCACGGAAGTAGTCAATCTGTGTATTGAAAAGTTGTTCAAATTTTCCAATATGAAGGCTATATGTTGGTGTATATTTTAATTTGATGAACAAGAATATCGGGTTCCATGTTCACTCTAGGTCATTATAATTGTAATATGAATATGTCTATTCCTCTATTAATATAAATTAAATTATTTTTAGTTTTATTTCATAGGCAAGTACCTATATATAGTTTTAATTTGTAGTGCAAGTCAATAGGCAGGGACCTTCGCTTGGTTTTCATTGCAAATTCATTTCTTTCCTTAGTTATATTAATTTATTTGATAGATTTATATTTATATTTCTATTCTATACATAATAATTTTAATTCATTACCATTTCAGTTGTTGAACTTTCATATGTTCTTCATTGCAAAAGTGTGGATTCCATATAGATGTTAAGCATTGAAGGTTGAAGAGAAAAATATTTTTTAAGGGGTTGTAATGTATTCAATGATTTTAATATAAAACAAAGTATTTTGATGAGAACTTGTAAACATATTTTGTAAACATAATCCTTATGATCCAACAAATGGGTAGCATTTTATGTTCTTCATGATGGTGGAAGACCAAAAGTGCTTCTTAAGGAATCATAGAACCACTTTATGTTATTTATGCCAAACAAGGGACTGTAATTGGAGATTGTAAAGTTCTCTTGAAAACATAAACCCAATGATATAAAAAGCATTCGTAGTGCTTTAATTTTCAATCTGATTGAGTTTTAATTCTACGGGGTATCAAGAATCAAGAGGGATTAAAATCTCTTGAGGTGTGAATATATTTTAGAGTGCAATATAAAAAATTCCATTGTTTATATTGCATTTTTTAATTTCTAAATGGATTCAACCCCTTTTTAATATGCTCGAGGACTTGGATTGTGTATTGTACTGAAAATGAACTTAAAATTCAAACAAATATTTGTTATATTTAAAATTATCTAAAAATATCGCTAAAAAGAGGCCAAAATGTAGAATAGTGAGACTACTAAAAATGTTTTAATCACATTTTTTATATTGAAATACTTTACTTGTAGTCCAAGTGTTTTTTTACTATTTATAAATGCCACATATTAATTTTATATTAAGATTTCGTCCGTGTATTATTATTATTTCAAAATAATTCATTTTTTTTTTTACTTTTTATTATTCTTCCTCATTGTACATTGACATTTTTTGTTACAATCAACACATGTATACCTATTTACTTTATATATTAGATAGGTAGTTGATATTGAACTAAATTAGTTAGATGGATATTTAAATGGTGACTTAGTTTTATATTGAAATATTGAAAAAAAAAACTTAAAGTGAAAGAAAATATAATTTTTTTCACATTTTTAATTACTTTATGGTATCAAAGTTCATATAAAATTATGTTATTTAACATTAACATGTAAATATTTTATTTATTATTGAGATTGAGAATCAATTTTGTTGCCACATTCTTTTTGGTTGTGATGTCAACAACCAACCAAGTCAGCAAAATGAGAAGATTACTTATATGTTATAATGCTTTTAATCAAAACTAAGCAAATAGGTGTATTCCGCTTTGTTTTTAATTATAGAAAACCTTTTTTTTTTTAATTTTAAAAATGTTTTATTTTTATTTAAAAGGAGATTATATTGAGGTGTAGAATGTTATTTCTTGTTTTACTTTTAAATCTCTTATTTCATTTAAACATCAAAATATTTTATCTATGGTTGAGAGTAAGAATAAAATATTTTTCTCACAACTTTTGAATTATAATGTCAAAACAATAAATTGAAGAAACAAAGTGAAAATAACATTATTGATGTTTTTATAGTTTTTAATTAAAACTAATTAACCAAATAAATATATTTATTTTTGTTTTTAATTATAGCTTATATTATTTTTAATTTAGATTTTATTTTTATTTTTTAAATTAAGTCAATAAAATTTCTAAATACAACGATAACTTTTAAGAGATTGAAAAATAATATTACATTTTTCAAATTGACAAATTTTTATAAATGGGTGAAAGTGTGGCAGGCATCATTGGGTAAAAACATTTACATTAGAATAAACCATCTGTTGGAATTAATTTCCAACTACCCAGAAAAGGCAGCAAGGAGACAAGGCGGTAAAACAAATTCTGCGGGGGTCAGGCAGGCAGAGCTGTTGGAGGAATGAACCCCCCCGGGAGATGATGACGTCAGCAGGGTCCACATGTTTTGCGTTCACAAATGATCGCGGGTTAAAAGTTTTACCATGAAATTTATTTTAAAACCAACAGTCTGTTTTAAATGTTTTAATGTTATTTATTTTATTTTTAACATATCTGAAACATATATATTAAAAGGCCTGTTTGGTATTAAAAAAATATATACAAAGTGAATTTTTTTTTTATAAGCACAACAGCGCGGGAAGATATTATATATACAGCAGTATGATCACTGGTCGATCTGAGATTGACGGTTAGAGGTGCCACCATGCAAATTCGACATCAATGCAGTTTTAAATGGTGCCGACATATTTATGATGCCATAAATGAATTCTCAAAGTGGTGATTTTTTGTCAACGAATGACATTAAATTCATTCTGAGATATTTTGTTAAAATATAGAACAGAGTCATGTTTTTAGATATTATATTCTTTTTATGCACAACAGTGCGTTTGTAAAAGACAAAGAGTGCAGAATTAAAAAATACACAACAGTGTATGTTTTTAGGAAAAACAAAGTATACACAGTAGTGTATGTTGTTTTAGAAAGACAGAGTATTTTTCTGTGTGAGACAAAGAATAGTTTTTTGTTTGGCACTATGTCTTGTAACAATCCAGAAATTGTAATCCCTCTCTTGAGGAAGAATTTGTAACAAGTTTTTTTTATGAAATAGAAATTTCTTTTATGTGAAAACTTTGTCACTGTGGATGCAATTTTGAATATTTCTCTGTGTTAAGGAAGGGAGTTTTATTATTTTGGAATTCTAAAATATTCCAACATGGTATCGAAGCTAGTCCAGGCTATTTGAAGGTCAAATAAGCTGAAGGAAAGGAGTTCTTTGTTGCATCAGCTTCTCCAGTAGTGTGAAGACTCAGCCAAAAGGAATTGAAGGTATTTCTCTATACACTTTTGTGTCACTGTTGTAGTACAGTTAGTTAATTTTAAACACATAGTCAAGTGTTTTTGAATCATAGTTAAGAGTGCAGAATGGCTGGAGCCAGCACTGGTATGGGTATGGGGAATATCCATCTACCACAGTTTAATGGG